>QNGE01000083.1:343539-451999 GCA_008508345.1 Paragonimus westermani | reverse complement strand
TTATGAATATAGGTGTATACATGACGTTTTATATACGGTACGATGATTAATAACTAGTCAGTTAAATTTATATTCTCGTTATGAATATTTTTATCCATTCATTTAATATTTTTGCCGACATTTTGAATGATATCTCATATCACTGGTACTGTTGATTACGAAGAGACCCCAGTTAGCTGCATCAGAGGTATGACTGGGCTTCAAAGACCGCCAAGAACAGTATGTTTCTGGTATACATGTGCTCCACTAGAACACATTTACTCACCAACACCACTGTACCAAAATTTACTAAATGCAGTCCATGAATGTATTTCTCTTAGTAACAACGCTGCTACACCACTATCAGTGTTCACCGCGGATGAGTCAAACAGATAAAAATCCAAACCTCAAAGCATTTGTAAAAAGTTTACCAGTGCAGAAGAAAGACATACGTTGCGATTTTAACAGTTCGTTTACTCTCACCAGTCGCACACGTAAGACATACATCTAGAATACGACAGACAATTGGAAGCAGGGTATGGAGATACGTTCACATGGCGTTCATAAAGCACAAAAACCTATAACGCTTCGGTAATCGAAATTACTAGGATGATATATTAAACATTGTCTGAGAAACGGTTTCATACACCAGAAAAACAGACTGACTGCTTAAAAAACCAGGCAAGCGAAATGAAGGGGATAAAATTGTGTCAAAATACCAACTATAGTACTACTCAATCAGACAATCCTCGGCTGAAAGATTTTTAACAAGGGGGATAAAATAACCTCCAGACCATTAGTATCCGACCACGAAATTCTGACCTCTGCACTCAGAAGTAGTTCGTGTGGACACAACTTCCCATAAACCACATTCAATCAAGCCCATGATATAGAACAGTCGTTGCATAACTGCCAATAAACACACCGTCCATAACCTCCATTGGGCGTTTTTCTGAATCACCTTAGTCACTGTTTTCCTAGTTATTGGGCTGTAATTAGCTTGATGAACAAACATAGAAAACAAGTTTTGTTCACTACTTTATCGTTCTCATGACTTCAGTGGATACTTCAGAACCAACATCAAAAAGCACTTACGAATCAGGTAATTTCGTTTGGCCGACACATCGTTAATTTTCTTATGCCTACAGTCCGAAGTTAAAGTCCGATTTATTTAAAACCACCCACAGATCTTGATATTGCCGCTTAAACTAGTGCGCCGATAAGGCAGCAAGAGTCTTGAACCCACATTCAAGAAGCACAAACTATGTTGGCCGAGGGCTCCACTATCACCACTGATGACGAGTGGCACTCAGCCTGCATGAAACAAGCGTATATCACAAAGGTCAGATAACTGAAAGTTTATAAGCCATTATGGTTTAGTGATCCGATAAACTCTAGCATGAAACGTTTGGACCTGCTCTGATCTGATGGTGTCCCGTGTTTCATAATCTTATCTATCTAACATTAAACAAATGGGAGCCAAAGTTCGCTTGCAATTTTTTAACTATGAACAACGCCTCACGATCAAGATCATTAGCACGGTTCCCATATAACTGAAGAATTCTTAATTTAGTTTTCAAGCTAGACCTAGATGCACAATAGATGAAACTATGAGAAATACATTTGCATATTAATGCGTGTGTGTTGGTTACAGTAGTTATCCAATTCGTCCGTTGGATTTCCAAAATGACAGAAGTATGTTGTTAGGGAAGGACATCATCAAGCTAACCTAATCAGGTCATCGGTGACCGCTGACGAAATCGTGCATCAACCAAACTAGCGTGCAAAGTTTTCCACTCAAACCAACCAGGATGAAGCGTGAAGGTGGGCGTGAGTACCGTGCTAACCCGATGAACCAATCAGAGTGCAACGGCTATGGAACTGACCACACTGGGCCACCTAACCACGAAGTGGCCTGAACCACTGGAGATGGGTCCAACATGTAGTTGGCTCTATTTGGCGAATAACTGATGATATATATTTGCATGCATTTCATTCATTTGTTGAACTGGTAATCGGCATTACAGCGTGCTTTCTACGCAGTCGTGTTCTTCCTGACTCCGCGCTAGTAGACTGGGTGAAGCCGTACAACAAGGGTCCGAGTATAGCATACAAGCCAGGATAGAACGTTCTTTAACAAGAACGTAGACGCGTTACACCATATGTGAACCGAATATAACTCATCAGAAATTATTTAATCTCACCGACTGAGCAATTCCTCGACCATTTTCTGTTTGTGACCTCGTACTGCGACAAAAAGTGCGGATTCACCGTTGTCGTCCGTTGCATTAATATCCACATTTTGAGCAAGTAAGAGTGACACCAATTCCACATGGTTGCCACGCGCCACCAAATGGAGACAAGTCTCACCGCGGTTGTTCTTCGCAAGCGGATCGGATCCTTCTAGAATAATATGCCGTAATGAACAGTACGATAAGTTAAATCCCGTGTACCGTGTTTTTCAGAAATGCCGTTGAAGAACTAAGCAAAATGAGATCTTCTCCAGCTTACACGCCTCATTAGTCGAGTGTGTTCCCAATTCATTAAGTGCTTGGATTTTCCGAGTGCTATCATTGCGAACTCGTTAATTCACGTTCTATGTGAATTGCATTAGTCTCTCAGAATTCAACATGTCCACGTACATCGATGTTCTATCTTCCACCTCCAACCATCATTGTACCTGAAAGTTCCGTATGGCTATCCGGAACATCAGATAAAAGTTGCTCTTAACTGATGTTAGGCAGCAAAATGTTTAAGTATTCTCTTGCGCTGGAATCTGGCCTCATCTTGCCATCTAAACAACGCTTTTGTGCAATTTAGTGAATCTGCTTTTATGTTTAACGTACCAAGCGCTTTCAAACGGCATAAAAGCTGACCAGTTGGCTATCAACATGTGTGGTCCTAAACTGACTGTATTCTCGGTCGGTTAGTTCAGGACCGACTGAAAATCTGAGTGGTAAGATTTTCTCATTCATCTGTTGAAAATCTGGCTACACAAACGCGGATCATTCCAGCTCTGTGCTGCACACACTACTGGGTTCTCCTGATTTTCTTAGCTTGCTTAAAGCGGCATTTTAGTATTATTTATACATCCATTAGTCCTCTAGGTAAGTTCGAAGGACATTTGTGGAGACAGGCGTACGTACAGATCTTCGCAAATTGGTGCCACTGGGATACACTGCAACGGAACGTGTGGCAGACAGTAGTGCACTCACTGGTCATAAGGTCAAATATTAGTGGGAAAGGAACGTCTGTCAGCAGTTGATCGTTGGTGTTCCAATCGACTCCCGCGCAAAACATTCAACATCGTCATTCTGTAACATGTAGCTAAGATTTAAATGATTGTACTTGTTACCCAGGTGACGGACGCCTAGGTAGTTGTTGAACATTACCAATGCTGAATCCGACGTAAGTCAGCTAAATACATGTATAGAACGATCAATGAGAAGGTATGCTGATTGAACAGCCGACATTGGATGCGTTCTGGTTTCAAATTTGTAGAAACAAATATTTCAGTATCAACGGCGCCTCAGGTAAGAGACAAGCAAAATACTATATATATTCTTTATAATTCTGCAGTAAAAGCAATTCGTTTGGGAGATACACTATCGCTGAAACTGCATCCTCTTCGACACTTACCCAGAGAATTTGAACTGTGAACATCAAATCAACGTTAAATGGGAACTGTGTGGTTTGCCTGTGGTTCACGTCCATGCTTTTCACTATCCCGGGTGATTACAAAGTTGTGCAACTCAGTGTTTGTACTTGCAGTAGTGACCCCATATCTTTCGCCGCATGGTTTGATTCCGAACCTGCACCTTCCAGTAGAGTTGGTATAACTGAAATCTGTTTTTGTCTTTGATATCAGTTATGCCATTCTGTGTCGTCCGTGCCTTTCACTCTCTCATCACTGAAACGCCTTTCTTTCTTTCGTTCAAAAAGAGTATTTGTGCACAAAACCTGTCCGCTATGGTATTCCAAGTAATCCTTCTGATGTCACATTACGTCCACACGTTATTCTTCTAACACAAGATTAATCTTTCAACAAGGCTGGAAACAGTATTTGCCTTACAAAACATGTCCTTGAGAAGACGAATGCTTCTAAGTATTTTACACAGACAAATTTTCTAGTGAAGTTGTTAAGAATTCCATACTGCTAGCTGAATGGTTTAGGATATCGCAGATGACAATGATTTTGTCTTGTGTAAGATGCAAAATTCTTACCGTCGTACAAGATATCCTGGGCAAGTCAGCCCATTTTATCCACGCAGAGGTGCTTCTGATCAAACAAGTAATCGGACATTTGTCAAAGTTTGCTGACCAAAAGTAGACAGATTATTTCACCCAATAAAAAATGCCATCCTCATTATAGGTGATTAAAATGGTGATAGAATATCAGTAAGTGGGATTTTTAAAAATCTACGCTAACTCCAAAATTTTCAATTGGGTCTATAACAGTACCGGCAGCCAATTACACATCTGTTAGAGCTGGAGTGTAGACAAGTGTGTATGCCAGATTAGTGATTCCTATATGGTTTTGATTAAAATGGCTCTGGATTATTCTCTAACACCATAAATAAATCGTAAAAATTCTTCGGGTCATTGCTTGACGAGGATGCAATATGACTGACTTTGTACAGAACAGAAAGATGGCGAACCAACAAATATCCTAATCCTTCTGTTGTATCTCAAGTTAGATCGCCGGATTGTCCGGCTGTTAGATCGCACCATGTGATACAGTTTGGGCTTTCAATGAATTTGACGGGTTTTCATTGCAGCATATTCAGTCTACGCTATCAGATTAGCGTCGTCCACAAAAAGCAGCTATCTAAGCAGAATTCTTCCACCGCTTGCAACAGCACAATATTGGACGGTTGTTCGTCGATTCTTGCATGACTGTATGCTTTCTAATGGGATAATCAGGAAACTGAGTCAGCAGCAGTTGGAAGAAAACTCCTGAAGATAGTTGATTAAGCAAACAACCTCCTTACAGCGAAGTGTGCCACGCGGAAGATTATAAAGTTGAGCCAACGAAAAACTGTCGTTCTTTTCCCATGGAAAGTTGAATCTGAAGAGCGTCATTTTGTTTACTGCTGTCACAGGGAATGGACCTGAGTAACATTCGATCTTCGGTTACATACCACCAAGGAATGTACACATATTGATGGAAACAAAGCAGGTCAACGTCTTTCCGAATGTTGTTTTAGTTTCTTAAAACAAGTTTGGTACGATGCACGTCCACATAACTGCTCCCACTAGCCAGAAACGGTTGTTAATTTCACCAAATTGATCTAGAAAACAGTTTTTTACTAGCATTAATTAGCACTTTTCCTAAAACCTTCCATCAGCAAAAGGTATGTTAATTTCAGTGAATTTACCAATATTGACATTTGTTTGCTATTTGGTTGCCCACCCTCATAGTTCACTCTAAGGGAGTCGACCATAGTTTTGAAATTTCAGCCCATTGCCGATGTGACAGTTTGCCAAGCTGATTATTGGGAAGATGTCAGTTAAATAACAGCTAGTTAAGGTCGTCCTTCTGAAAACGCCACGAAAAAACTTTCAAAAACCTTTTGGTTTTTTCCTTAATGTGCAGAAGAAACTTGTCTATAAACACGAACATGGTCGATCGTCTAGATCTAAGGTGTTCATAAGTTGATGAACAGAAAGCTTTCAGTACTTTTTCTGCAAACTGGTGATTCATCTATGTCGCTAAACCTGTGCGTTGCACTGCACGTTGGCTGGTGCCTCTTATTTGGACGATTTAGCTTTCATTGTTTCATTAGTCACGCACTCAACAAGCATTCACATGCACAAAACTGAGGTTTCTTGCTGCCGTCGTCCAGACTTCTCCGATAAACTGATCTGATCGACTGCCAGTTTAGTATTTGTGCGTTAGGAAGTTTTAATGACAAAACTTTCAATCTGGTGCTAAAAAGATATAAAACTTAAGCGTCTTTTCGATATTGCACTTGCAATTTGTACTGTGACTGTGACACGAATGAACAAGATAATACGCTAAAGCTGCATTAAGGCTGATGTTTCCAGGATAAGGCACTCGGTTAACGAAAACGTAGATAAAACATTAATGCCAAAGAAAAGAGCAAATCGTCTTTTATGTTTGAGTGACTTAATTCGAGGCCCGCAAGCAAACTGAAGGAAATTCCATCTCAAAACACAGTAAGAAAGGTCTTCGAGGTTTTTTTCGACAAAAGGATATTATGATGGTCACTCAGTACTCGCTATCAAATGAAGATTTCACAAACTGACATATTTTTAACTATTTTCAAGATATCGAAGTAATTCTGTGCAATTAACTTCTACTATGCCATCTTGTATTGTTATTTTAATATTTAATCACCATTTCGAGTTGATTTGACGTCACATAAAAATAACCTCAAGGTTTCTTCTGATAATCTTTTACCACAGTCTTCATAGTCATCCACCTTACGCAGTTCACTTCAGTGAGATGGGATAAATAGTACATGCGAATACAAACACTAATATCCCAAAATGGTAAGGGACAAAGTTAGCCGGCCAAACAACCGGATTCTGTCAGCAAACGTTAACTGCGCACGCGGAAAACATTTGTGTTCGTCAAAAGGGAAGCGTTTGATCTATTCGGGGTACATAGGTCCTGTAACTTTGTGCGGTGTATTTCGGCTATCGTGATCCGCAAGCGCTTATCGTCCCGATTTGGTTACAGGGACCGCTGGTGTAAGTTTTTGGTGTTACTTCTAGTGTCGTTTTGCTTTTAATTGGTATGCGATGTTCAGTTTGAACTATTCCAGAGAAAAAGTGCACCATCAGAGAAAGTGGAAGTCACGCGCTAACCAAATGTTAATTCACACAGACATTATATAGGGATATCCCAAAAGTTCTTTTGAGACAGTATGAATTGCCATTTGAACCAAAACCTAAAACAATCCTAATGGTTGAATTACCGTCGTTTACTTTAGTCCCACCTTACGGTGTCCATGATTGCGAGACGCGCAACGTTTTTAGCCGCCACCCGACGCAATAAAACGAAAATAGTTTCTACAATTCTGACTCACCGTAAATAAAACTTGATAACTTCAATACAATCGAACAACCTGTGTCTATCTAATTAACGGCTAAAGGTAAACCGAATCTAACTGCAGGATACGTGCTGCTTCGAGACCTGTGTTCGTTACCTATTTCCAGAATGTTCTTGACAATGTTTGTGGCCCCGACGGTTGCGGCCCGATGCAGTGGGGTTTCACCTTCGTGATTTTTCGCGTTCAACAACCCCAACAGAGTTGCAGGATCACCTTTTTCCATCAGCAACTGAATGATGACCTGAAGAATTTCTATGCCCTTGTGGGCACAGCTGTGATGAAACTGGGAAGGCAGATATAGAAAGACGGAGTAAGAACGTACGAGTCTTGGACAGCCCTTAATAATTCGAAATGAACAATATAATAAGCTGTACTCTACAGCTGTTGATTGTTACTATAACGTAAAGGTTGTTTTCAGACTCTGCTGATCCGATACTGTTCAGTACTAGCGTGGTGCTTAAGTTTAAAGTTATAAGTTGCAATATCCAAAACATACACCTTAGCCGTTTCGCTTCTTTTTCTCACGTACGTCCCACGGGGTTTTGAGAGATCGTTGCAAAAATTTGGTCCAAGTTATCACCAGTGACTTAATGGGTCATTGTTATCATTCTGTTGGGTCTTACTGCATACGCCGGGAAATCATTTCCACGATACACAAATGGACATCAGATTGTAGTACGACCACCTGAGCACTTATTAAGTTAACCACTCCTTGTCAAAGTCTCTCTTAACTTCTGGGCTGTACTACACTCTATTTTGTATGCGGACCAGCGGATAAACAACTGAGTGGAAGGAAGTGTAACAGCTAAGGAAAGTAAATCACATACCTTTCTTGTAACCCTAGTGACCCTCCCGAGGTTTGGCTGGTGAATCATTGAGCTACATTCCTCCCACCCCGAGTAGTGGATTCGATTCCCACTCGTGCGTGATATTTTTGATCAAAACCAGGGTCGGAACAGCTGTCCGTCATGTGGTTTTTTTTCAATGTGAGCAAATGCTCGGTAGATCTAGAATGACTTTTGCTGGGGGCTTTCAAGTAAGTAAAATCACGTCAACAACTAGAGGATGCGCTAAAGTTGCTTCCATTAAGTTGAAACGTCTTCAGTAATTTCTACGTGAAGCAGTTCACTTAATTCCGCGTGATGTATGAGATCGTTTTCTTTTTAGGGGGATTTATATCCCATTGAACTTAGCATTTGAGAGTGAAAAACATTTCACATTTTGTTTATACTTTTACGGGATGATTTTTCTAACTGCTATTTTCTAACATCTATGACAAGTTAAGGAAGTTTGCTTCCAACTCTGACAGCTGAAGCGCTGAGTATTGCAACCTGTTCTTTATACTCCTCTCAATCCGTTCTAACATTTGATTTGTATAGGTCGTCGGCAACTTTCCGACCAGCTGTCTTTCTATCGTGAATGACACCGAAGGTTTTGAAACCCATCAAGATGACGTTATTGCCCACTCGTGTTGTTAAATCCAATAGTGGAACAAGACAGCAGTCGAAATCTAATGTAACATATCTCCTGTGAATTAGGTTTAAGATTTGTACAGAGGTGGAAAACTGAAGCTTTGATGAAAAACGGCCACAGATTATGAAGTTTCACCAGTTTAATAAACGTTCAGTGGAAATTGTGATCGTGCGTAGATGGACTTTTGATCAGCGTTTTTTGTTTTATTAAAAGTGACCTCCTAAAAAAATCTGATTCAACACTTTCTAATCTCAATTTTGGTATGATTCTGTGTGAGGTTCCTTGGATTTGTGCACTCGGTTTGGATTTGCGCCCACCAAATATTGAGTTCTACTGCTAACATTCTGCTTATTGTCACCCTTTGAAAATCATATCTGAAAACTCTGAACCGGTGAATTTCGTCCACTTAGTTTTGACGTTTTCGATCTTTCACATTACTCGTGGAAAACATCTTGCCGTGGTAGTCAATAACCACCCTGTATCCGCGAAGTTTTTGACTTCTTTTTCAAGAAACTCAGTTGTACTCCTTCTACTCCCCTTTTTTCTCCTTCTTATGTTTGTATTCGTTAATAACTGTGCCATCAAACAGGGCGCTGCCATGGCCAGCTGCAACCAGGACCACATTCCCCAGGGATAAGGTCCAAAACTGGAAACCGTGATAATGATGATAATGATGGCGATAAACTTGTTGATAATAGGGAACACGTCTCCCTCGACCCTCGCTTGAATGCAAAGGCTCGCACTACTGCACAACTAAGTATTTACCGCGGCATGGCTCATTAAACACAAACTACCCTGAGACGTGTCTAAAAATCCAGTAAACATCTCACGCTAACTTCAAATGATATGCTGGATTTATGGAAATAACACTGGACACCCTAAATCACTATGTTCCTCTTGTTACCACTGATGGCTGTATTGACATTTATTTGCGCAAAACTACCCGAAGCTTATCTCAGCATATAGTCAACGACCTGCTAAGGTGGTGGAACAAACAGCTGACGCAAAACGAGAAAGCCGACCCCAGTGACCTCTCAGTTGGAAGGTCTTGTTGACTAATACAATTTGTATGACCCATTACTAAGCAAAACCAGTCCAACGTTGTTCAAATTCATGAGGCTATGTTTATTAGACAATGTAGGCCAACCTTATACGTGCAAAATATTTCATGTAAGCCATTTACTTGCAAGATAGTACCTTATTGCTCCCGATAAACTGGCTCGCCTACGTGTTATTCGTTGAGCCAGTGTGCCTAACAAAAAGGTTTAGGACGTGTGAGTGACAACATCACGCAATACGTGTTTGTTTGCCGTGTAATCGAGCGTTTCAAGAGAACCAGTATCTTAATTACTATTGGGCACCGTACTCACGTTAGCTTCCGTTTAAACAAAGGTGAATGTCAGTGTACGTTTTGAAAATCGTTGGTTATGTCATGGAAAAAATTTCCAATCTCAGAGGTAATCATATACACTTCACGTTCACAAACATGATCGGCTTGTGTCATCAGCAGAGCAGTACATTTCGACTCACCACATTATTTCCACGTGCATCCATCGCCAAGTAGTTGGCGTTTGCTTCTAAAAATAGCTTCACCATATCCAATTTATTCTTCTTGACGGAAATCAATAGTGGTGTCATACCTTCAAAATCTCTAAACTGAAAACAGAAGATTTTAGAATAGGGGAGTGTAGCAAAAATCGGATTCGGTGTAGCATAATTTGAAGTTTACAATGAGAGAACACAAAATTTTATCACCTAAAATACCCATTTCCTTTGTGACATCACCAATAAAATAAATGGCGAGATTCCTTGATTTTGATGTGCCGAATTGGCTAAATAAAGGTACTAATTTCATTGGACTTATTGAAGACCAAGACAATGTACTTTTAAGTTTTTGCTCTATAGAATAATCTGATGCAGCGTAATTCAGTAAGTGCAGATTAGTTAATTAATACTGCCGAAAACTCACGATACAGCTGGGAGAAAAATTAACAGCCGCAAGCACTAATTGTGCAGATGTTTGTCGCACTGCCTCTCTTACGCAGCTAGAATAAACAGATTGCAGAATTGGTTAGCTTAATGTAAGCTCATTCAACTCTAATTCATTGTACACGAATACGTTCACTTAATGGAGCTTAGCATAAATACAGTGGCGTTCTGAATGGAAGGTGCATGACCGCATTATACATTTGGTCGTAAAATTATACAGACACCATCTAACGCCAGATCATATGAATAAAACACTTATGTATTTTGCTCACAAAATAAATCGATGAGAGAAATCAAAATTTCCCGGTTTACCACTACTAGCGGCACTCCATCATAAACTGGATTATAGAGCTCTGAAATGCAAAGTGGCATCCAATTTTCGATGTGTTCTGTTTGACTGAACTATACACAGATGCGCTACCACCTAACCAAACATTCGTTAACGCATTGTACCGGTCGCTGATTGATGGGAATGAGAGTGACTTGCACGAAATTCAGTTTCCACTGGACCTAAAGCCTAGAGGAATGGAAGTTGAAGTGTTTGGTAGGGACGGTGGGATGTAACTAGACTGTTGAACTACTACGACTTGAGCTCATATGTACACGCAAGAAAGTTGAAGGTCACTTGTTTGAGGACAAACTTTAATGCAGGCCTGAGAAACAGATCATCTCTGGTTGGTCAGAATCTCTGGTTGATTTTCGTGTGTTACTTTTGATCGTAAAAATTTTCCGTTACTTCAGACAGACAGACTCGTTTTGGGAATGGACGAACAGAAATATTTTGTTTCAGTTTGTTAAAAATTTAGATAACATACACTATCTAAGACGACCGGGATACAATTACCTAATGGCGTATACATTCCATTGATGACGTATATGAGCCTGATCAAGAACACCCAAGGCTACATTCAACTTTTACGGCGTCAAGGTTAACTTCGGACTAGGGTGTCAAATATGTTATGACGCAGGACAAGTTAGCGAGATTGCACTGATTTTGGCTCCCCAAGAAAACACCGACTTCAAATTGCTACAAGCTGTAATTCGTAAGCTCATGTAATTACTTAGAGGCATCCTTTCATATGCGTAACTAAAGTGAACACAGGAAAACACTTGCGGCCGCTGGAATAATTGAACAATACACGTTTAAAAGGAATAAAACGTAAGCAAAATACACGATGTTTGTTTTTTCGTAGGTTAAGTTCTACTATCTAAATTCACACTTGCTAGCTACCTTACGTTATGCATCGCTGTAGAAGTTGAACTGACAAGCTGACATTCCATGTGACTCTAACCAATCAGTGAATTACTGGATTGTGCCAGAAAATAGACATGAACATTCGTTCTTGTTTTGAACTAATGTCGATGTTGTAATCGTTTGAAACGCTGGAAGTTGAATTTCCTGAAATTATCATTGATCCTCAGTACATAGTTCATTGGTGTAGTGCATGCATAATGAGTACTAAAATTGCATCACCTCCAACGTTGCTCCCGCTAGCAGCAGCTGCCGTGCAGCGTTGACCTTGTTGCGACTTGCGGTATAGTGTAAAGGAGTCATTCCACTGAAGTCCGGTTCATCAACCTTAGCACCTTTTTTAACGAGAAATTCAATTAATTCATGTGGTGCGTTATGTGGCGACTCTTGTGGACTGTGGACTTTCTCCAACGTTGATTTGTGATCTCCAAAGTTATTTCTTGCACTGGTGAGCGATGGAGACTGTAGGAATTTTGCACCCTTGAAAAATGAAGAACAACGTAAATGGGTCTCCAAAAGCGAACGTGAAGTGGTTTTATATTTGACTGCAGAAATAACACTCAACTGTCAGAAGAAAACAATTTCCCGCACGCAGGTTACACTGTACTTTTGTCTGAGTTCAGATCCAGTTACTCCATATTAGTTTCAGACTAGTAGAAACTGGGAGATTATCAGCGTAAGCAAAAGATAATGGTCATATTCAGAGGTTAATGAAGCCAGTGCCACTTCTGAAGCAAAAACGACGGAACCAGAGAACATCTCCTGCTCTTCAGATAGGCTAGCGATTCGGAAAACTCCCAGTTAACACAAGCATCTGCTACTTGCCCGGAACACGATATCTTCTCACTTACAATCAGCTTCTGCCGCGTTCTTATATCAGAACATTTCAAGGAACATCAAGAAGTCGGGCATGTAACACTGGTTTTCTTAATGTAAACATCTGCATTTTTGTAGCCTAACGTGCACTCCCCACGAGATCCTTCATTTTTTAGGCATTCATAAGACTTCATAATGCTTCGTCCACCTGGGTTGAATGCGACTAGTTTTAGCTCTTTGTGAATCAGCTCGACTAGAAAAAATTCTTTCTGGTTGTTTATTCCGGGCGGGGATTTTTCAGTGGTTACATTCGTGGGCTCACCTTCAGCTGTTAAGCGTTGATAAAATGTACGTTAACAACTGAAAAGATCAACCGTTTCTTGTAGTTTGCTATTAGAAAAAACGTAAAGAAATCGAAATTTCCAAAAAGGGAAAATTACTGCTAAATTCCAACTTAGCAGAACCAAAAACGTTTACATACTATGAATTCAGAAGACATTATAAGATACTGAGGTGTCTACTACTGACAAAATTGAAATATCCATCACATGGTTTGTAAGTAAATCTGCACCATCAATATAGTCATAAGCATGGTTGTTCATTAATCTTTGACATGATTTTATCTACGTTATGTCTCGAGGGTAGTCCTTCGCTACGTCGCTGATTTGTTTGTTGGCGTATACGTCATCTTCAGAGTAAGTAGGATCTCTAACGTATTGAACTGGGTCACAGTAACAGGGTGTTGAGCGAGAGTGACTCTGCCGAGGTGTACAGAAAGCTTTCGAGGAGTTTTACTCCCAAATACTAAGCCAATATCAACACAGTAGATAAATTCAAGTAGCTGTGCCAATATTATGCACTGTCCGTTGTTCTCGGATCTTTATCATCACGGCAATGAAACCAAAGATGAATCGGCAGTTAATCACTAAGAATGTGGTCCAAAAGCCATTGAAAAATGAACAGCGGGTTATAAAAAAGAAACCCGTGTTTACCCAGGTGTCTCGCAAAGATGATAATACCGCAAAGTAGTTCAACCAGGGAATCAGCAAAATTTTGTCACACCTGAATTCCGCATCCACTTCAACAGATCTCCAGTTCTGCGTTTTTATAACAAAGACAAAGTTATTTCAGACTAGTCTGTTTGTATCCAATCTTTCGTCTGCTCCTCTATAACGCATCACATAGATCCAAAGCCAAAAAGTCCCCGGAAAACCATCCAACTTGGTAAGAACACGTTGAACCTCGAGTGGAGAAGAGTATTATGCTCTCACATACGACCGAAATTGAACGTCGGGTGAATAATGTGCAAGCCGCCATAAAACCCATCAAGAGTTCTGTTAATGTGTGCACTGTGTACCGCTAAGACTAATAGAATCAGGCTGATTAACCTATTCGTATACTAAACAAGAACAGCCTGTCTGGATCTTGAGTTAACCCAGCTCTCAAGTCGAATAGAGCGGTGACCAATCTATGCGCTTCACCATCGGACGAACGTGAGTTACTTAGCCGACCAATTTATTGGCAAATGATTAGTCAAGAACTTGGTTTCCCAGTTGTTAACCACAGCAATATTTCATTCTAACTGTGTCGTCCCTTCTTATATATTCTCAACCGCGAAGAGAAAGAAAACCAAAAACATTTTTTCGTACTCGTTCCAGAACCAGAAGTAACCTGACATGCTTATGGTATGCTGAATCATCCCTGAACCATGTGAATATCAACGGGACCCAGTTGTTCCGTGTTTGATGAAATTCCTGTTGGCAAGGCACTGATGTAATTGTTGGAGATAAAACGAATGTTAACATTTCGTAACAATGTCTCTACAGTGCATCCGTTTAGTTTAGTAGGTAAACAAACTTCAAACAACAAAGCAAACAATAATTCTTGCTCTTCTTGTGTACAAGTGAAAGAAAAGTGAGACTATCGTTGTTATAAATAGATTATCATCCAAATGTGGTCAGAGTTTTCAAAATCACATCACGTTTTTTGGCCCGTTATTTTTCAGAAGAACCCAGTATGCTTTTAATTTTTTAAAGAGGTACATCACAATCAACTTAAACCGGCTTGAATCACGCATGTCACCAGGCTGAAGTGCGCTTGGTTGCCTCAACTTGGAATGTTTCTAAACATGTTCACCAAAGTGTCCAACTGAATTGCACTGTCTCTCAATTGTTACACCAGATTACGTGTAACTTCGGTGAAGCCTGTGTTGATAGAACAAACTATTGTCTCCTATATAGAATAACGAAATAGTTGCTTTCCCGCCAGGAGCATAACACTGACCGACAGCAGAATAGGTGGAACAGTACACCCTCATCCTTTGAAAGGCTCATAACACAAGTGGATGGCCTGATTGATTGTACAGGTGACAGACTGATGACTGCGTTGTTTTTCACTGTAGATTTGAATATGGAGAAAATATGTTCTTTCCCACCTGGAAAACCTCGGATACGGTGTTACGTACTTACATCACACGTTCAACATTTATTTGTTTTAAATGATTCATATCGAGTGTTAGATGGGAAGCTGTAACACAGAGTATCAACCATTTGATAGCTAATGCTTAAGTCAAGATGTAAAGTTTCGTGCACCAGCCTCCACTAATTATCATGTTGCGAATATACGGCTGCCATTGGTTCTGGATCATCCGTAATTGTTTTTTGCCTTTGGATGACTGACTTGGATCCATATAACCTCGATATCTCAAGTCCCTTTTCTTAAACTGATTAGAGATTGTTCGGTACTTAAAACGTCTATTCACAGTCGAACCAATGGCACGCGGAAGGAATTTAAAACATTGACTAACCTGATCGTAATCCGTCTGCAGACTACATTTTGCAGCAACATGAAGCGGTGATAATCCTTCGCTGTCGTAAACGTTGACCGCTGGACAAACAGATAAGGATTGAATGTAAGATCTGTCGAGAAATGCTACCAAAAAGTCCAGCGACTAGTATGCATGACTACTAACTAATATTGAACAGCATGTACAATCCGTAGAAGTATTTAAACTCCACCAAATCTCCAGATATGAAGGTCAGTGCATGCGAATAATTTGAAGGCTATCAGTTTCATTTCATTGGATTATTCTTCACTGACTGGTTTTAGCGTCACATCTTGCCAATTATTTATGACCTACTTCTCACTAATTTTGGCTTCCATTTTCCAAAAACTACGCTTGCACAAGAGGAAAGCACAATCGGCTTGCGTTCGCTTCATATTATAATCTGGTTGACCGAAGCGTGTTTGCTGACAAAAGAGGATTCCTAGTTTTTTATAGATTGCTCCCCCTTGCGCTACTAGATCGTCGCGTCTAACTTGCTTTTCTTGACTTGCACAGTGCTGGCAAATTTTGATTATACTGTAGGACTGTTGTGTATGTCATTGGGGTGACTAATCCCAGTCCATTGGACAGTTTGAGGTGAAAACAGATAAGAACGGATATTCAAAAGCATGATAAACAATAAAATTGCCACAAAGCAACTTGCTTCTATGTTCCTCGTAATTAGGAATTTCGGTATAACATACAAATCAACAGCTCCTTAAAAACAAAATATTACATTCAGTACAGCATACAACCATCTTGTTATTTTAATCTGGGTTCCTAATCAGTGACGGTTTAAAGTGACATATCATTACACGTGTTACTATTAATAGTTACGAGATTCTGGTATTCTGGTGTTGAATATTTCTTTTCAAATTAATAGTGCTCATCAAGTAATAACGACTGTGGCATAGTCTGTGCTGTAAGTCTAGTCCCTTTTTGGTGTTAGACATTATTCATTGGTTTAGACTTAAAGCTGTCAGAGTCAACAACAAACTCCCATCCTGTTAACCAGAAAGTGTTTGAAATTCCCTTAAACGCCAAGACAGTGATACAGAACACTGGACTTCGTGATGTGCTAAAGATGTACAAATCAATAGTTCTCTCTCAGCTCAAGTGTAAATTATCAGAGTATCATGTGAACAAAGTAAATTACGAGGTTGTACTGCCATACTAAAATGGCCAGAAATGAACATGAGATAAGCTGTCGCATACAACTAAACCTAGGTAAACCTGCTCGACAAAAATATGCAGGCTCCCAACATGTTTTACCAAAATGTGTCAGGGGACAAAGCGCAGAATTTACGAGGTGACTGTAATCAAGCGAGATTAAAAGCCCGTGTTAGACTACACACAGCTATTTACAGCTGGATCGAATTCTGACTAGCTATTACATCACGCATTCAGCGTTCAACTTTTGTGAGGCTACAGTGGTTAAGATCGATTTGTGACCTAAACAGTGACAGTGAACAATTTTCATGTAGGAACACTGGTTATGACTGCGTGAACTGAATATAATCGATTTGGCGATTACTAGAAGGTCATTGTGAACTCTCTTAAGCTGAGTGATGGGGACCCCGTAGACAATTCGAAATGTTTTGATAGCCTCCAAACAACGGCTGATGTTGACGAAACCTGAAGCAATAGAGCAAGCAATCGGTATACGACAACCGGTTCCTAGTCAAGTCGGATGATTTTCCTCGGTTATTTTCGACAAGCGTTATCGTATGGCCAACATATTTTGCAGTAAAACAGCAGCATGAAAACAAATACACGAACATTGCTCGATTGCGGATTAGTGGCTTGTTCTTCACATTCAGTCTTAGCATCTGCATTGTAGTGAACTAGTATCTTATGTTTGTTGTTGGAGTGGTATATCTAAGCCGGCGGTAGATGCAACGGTCAGGCTGATCTGCCATAGAATCCAGCTCAACCGAAGACCTTATAAGAACCCCTTTCCCTTTAGTGATGGACATTATCTCATGCAGGGTTTGGGCCATCCCATTTAAAGTGATGCGTTACTCCGAATAACTAATTTCTCGTGGCAAATTTCAAGTATTTTTCAGTCCTTGATTAACTACGTCTTCCGGACGGATTCTTTTCAATTCACTCACCAAACATTAACCCACAGCTCGTTTTTATTTAACCTGTATGCAGCTGTTGAAAATAGTGTGCTGTCCTGTTCTTGAAGTCCTACTGTTTACTAGCCTAGTCACTTTACTCTCTTGACAAGTCATTATGAAATATAAAAGATGGGGCTTAGTGTTCGTTTCCTTTTACCGGGTGAGACAAAGGGTGGCAGTACTTCCACACCAATAAATATAATCTTTCGGCAATGAAGATGTATACTATATAGACAAACCCAATAGTCAGAATACAAACATTTGTGTAGTCGCGTATCGTAAGGGTTTGTACTTATCAAACAGTCATTAAAATGGGAAGTGTGTTTTAGTCGTAATTAATCTGGACTTGACCTGTTGTAAATGTCTTCTACTATACAATGTTTGATGTTCACGTGCTTTTTACGTTTCTCCACTTTCGTCGCTGAGGTTTCGTTGACATTCGGTTGGGACTTCTGATTTTATTGACCGTGCTAATATAATGATGCGAAGTGCCACCATCTTTCTGGTCAGATTAAAACATCAAACGAATAAATTATTCCGTTCAAAGAAGTAATTCGTTGGTTTTCAACTCCACTGTGATAACACTTCAAAAGTTTCACTCACGTTATCAGCCATATTTCACAATCAAATACATGATTTCTTTGGCAGACATTTATGCAATCGATTCATGTGTTTACAAGGTGCAAAACATGCCACTTATGAGAATAAGTGTCTAGTTGAGTGAAACTCCTAAAGACAATACTTTTTGCTATCAGCTTTAAAACTCCCATATGAAAGCGATGATCAAAAACTGTGCTCAAAACCACAATGTTAATTAAGACAGCGTTACGAAAAAAAACCAATCCGTGTGTACCAGTCACTGCTGTGCTGTACTGCTGTAAAAGACTTCGTAGTACGGTCTACTCAGTTTCTCACATAATACAGCAGAATCACAGAAAGCATAAGGAAATTTTAAAAATTTAGGACTTTTTTCTTCCAGTAGCCAACATCCTAGTCCAAACGCTTTCCACTTTCTCAAAAAATGTTTGCTATTACAGAATCGCTGTACAGTATGCTTCGGAAAATGTCTTAGTTCCTTCAACAGTTCAAAAGGCTGTGTGAAGTTTTATCTTTCAAACAAGCCACCTTTCAACGGTGCACGTTAAATTGGACGATATACCTCCAAAATCCAATCGAAATTAAAAAGAAAGTCTGTCGTTTCAAACAACCGTTATCCATTTTGAAATAATCACTTTCGTCATGGACGCAGTCGTTAGTGTTTTGGTTTCTTAGTGGTTTACAGCAAAAGACTTCTAGATTTCAGTCCTTCGAGCAAAAGTGGAGTGATTTTATGGAAAATCATGTGAGTGAAAATAGAAAGAAAATACCAAAATGTTAATCAATATTCCAGTCGACATTCTTGCAGCTGAGTTCATGTAGTTAGTGCACGCTGGCTGCAATTCAGATTAAATGGTATCAACTTACCTGCACCCAGAGTAACAACAAGCGTTCTGACAACACCAATATCTCCGGCACGTACTGCATGGTGCAGCAGAGTCCACGAATTTTCATCAGTAAGATTGATGACTTCTTTGAATTTAACAAACGAGCTCAAAAGTATGAAGTCAAATGCAGATGGATCTTTTTTGCGAATCAGCTGGTTCGAATTAACCGGTAATTGGGAAAAAATGTACCCGCAAAAGTGTCAAGCGCATTTTCTCCTTTTCCATTTGTTCCTCCGTATTCATCTGAGAGAAAGAACAGAGAAGAAACTCGTGCCTGCGTATTGACACAACACTAATGGCATCTTCTATATTTTTCAAATTATAACACATCCATTAAAAGTATCCTACCGGAAACATTGTGTGACACAAAATACTCCTCGACACAAAACTTTCGATATGGTACTGTTCTACTGCCCACGCCCGACTGGAGGCAAAAATCTCATCTGCATAATCTTGCACGCACTGAGTCATCTTTCAGAGGAACCTTCTCTACTAAAAGTTGTTGCAAAACTAATCATCCATTCATTCAAACGAGTTTTTACATTCAGTAGGTCATCACTGACACACTGGAGCTCGCTGTTCGGAACTGATACTACAGCGTTATTGAAAAAAATGCCCGAATGAAGTACACCTGAACGAAAACCAACGGTCAAAATTTCTTGCTGTTTACGTGTGTGAATGAGACAGTAGTAGGCCTTTGTTTCTATTACTAATAATGGAAGCATGCTGGTCATTGTCTGCAAATCTTCTTTAATTTTGATCACTTTACTTTCAATATAACTTACTCACCCAACCACGACAAGAAGCAAATGAAATCAAATATTATCCGTGTAAAGGAACCACATTGCTTCCATCCACATTTCAGCTCCTTACCCAAAAATGATTTTTCCAGTCGAAATGAATAGAAATTTCTAGAACAGTCCAAAGATAAACTTCTCTATCTTTTACCTTTCTAGCCTTTATTTCACTACGCTCATTGGTGGCTCAACGACCGCTGCTATTTCTGATAAATGTCCCCCAGTCTTCTGATTCCAGAATGTTTGGTGCAGTTGGCTGTCTTCATAAATATGAATATAGCAATAAGAATGCGGACATTGGTAGATGCTAGCATTTCGTATTGCCTCTTCTGTACCAAATAACAATAATCAGGACCATATATAGAAGACACTAATACGATGGAGGGTGAAGAAATAAAATAGCAAATGAGGTAGAAAACGACAGCACAGAATTATAAGGTCCATGATAGTCTAAGGCTTATATATAACTGGTTTCGACGCTCAATGCCGGCTTGAGACGAATAATCGTGACCTCCTCAACAAAACGCAGGAAACGAGGATTAGCGTGGTGCATTATGATTCTGAATGTTGGTTTGGGATTAATCCGGTGACCAGTGGCCAACATGCGCCTGACGATAGACGAGGCAGGAAGTTTGCGCGATCCCGGGACGAAGGAAGCAGACTGCATAATCACAACCTGATTCCTAGAGTTCAAGCACTTACCGGTTCTGCTGATGAAATTTGCGTTGCAGTTAGAGTTGGCGGCATACGATTCGGAGTAACCCGTCGTTGCAGCTACACACGAATTGATAAATACAGTGTGAGTTGGCGCCAATAGGCCGCTTTCCCTTTACTGAAGATAACGGTAGCCTCCGAGTTCCGTCAACAACTACGATTTAAGCCGCATTGTATGCTCACCTAATGGTTGAGACGGGAAGCTTTGTTGTTCGAAGTGAAGAAGTGTCACCTTTGAATGGCAGTTCATTGTAGAATTTTTTCTCCCCAGCCGTGCGAACCTCATCTCCTACAGTACGCTGTTGGCTGTATCTATTGATAAATCTTAGCGGATACCCATTTTCCTGCAAAGTGGTTGTAAGCATTCGAAGTTCTGATGAACGAATACGCTTAGCACGCATAAACAATGTTCTGGCCAATGCTTGCTTTTTATTCATTGGTGTGAAGCTTGTGAGTGTACTGACCAATCCAGGTGGGCTTTCAATACACACACCTTCTGACTGAACCATCATCCTGGTGACCGATGAGGATGTCTAAAAACGGTAGGCATCAGTTCTTTTCCAGCTCATAAGTGTGTAAGAATGGCATGACATGCGTCGAACCGATTTACCATCCCATCGATCGTTCGCAAAGATTGCGCAAACATCAAGATGTCATCAGCACAACGTTTGTACAACGGCACTGACTAAATGTCTTAAGCAATTCGATCTTCTACCATCAGCATGAAAAATCCGCTAGCATCGATCCTAACGGGCTTCCCATGGCAACTCCAGCATATACGCCGATTGGCATAAAAGATGCTACTCCCTTTTTTCTGCCTACTGTGACCTGAATAATCCTGCATCGTTTTGTTTCTACTTTTGTGATAAGTCAATCAACCCGGAACATGCTACACATTTTCCAGTCTTCCTGTCCATTATGTTGTCTTCTGCTTCTTTTAAAGCATTTGTATTATTTCTGAGACCAATCAGTTGAGGAAGTCTCTTCTAAAACCGTACTGCTGTAGCCTCCCCCTAGGGCAATTTCTTCGAACTTTGAAGTGAATGCTGTAACACCTGAACCAGACTAAAAAGTCTAAAGCAGTAAACACATCTGGCGTTTTTCCGAATCCCCAGGGGGCGTATAAAATGATGTCTATCTCGGTAAACAAATACTGAGTGCACGGATTCTTTAAATCTTAACCCAGATTATGGTGAAAGATTCCGCCAGTAAATGTGACACCTGTTCTAAACCTTGGGTTTTCCTGACATACACATTGTCCCCTATAGCGTGTGGTTGACAATAAACATTATGGTTGGTCAATACAGAACGCTTAGTGTAACAACACCATGAAGTGAGAACAGTAAAGGTTCCAGAATTGGATCCTGTGGAACTCAACACAAGTTGGTGAGTCAAGGATGAAGATTGAAGCCACTGTGGAGGATCAGTTCACCGTCAAATATAAAAAACGGAAATACAACGTAGAACATTTTCAGTTGACCCATATGGTCAAAGCTTGATCAAGAACCATCTAAACTCTTCAAGAAAATTGTCTGACATGGCGTCTGTCGAATTTTGTTGGTCAGCAGCTTCCTTCCAACTTTTTCTCAGGAAATTAACGGTAAAAACTTGTGTTGCGTTCGGTTTAGAAAGTTATGTCTTATCAGAGACACTGTCGTTCCCTTTAACAGTTTGACATTGATACAGTTTGAGGTAATGGAACAACAGTCAATGAACATTCTTCAATTCATTTTGTGGAATATTTTACAGGCGAGCTTGTCTAGCCATTTGGCAAGTGGCAACCATTTTGACTAATATCTTAAAAGCGTCGTCATTGTTGCATGTGATGCATGAGAGATCTAATAAAGGGGACTCATATTTAGGAATAGAGGTCAGGATGGCTTGATGATAGCCAACCCACAATAATCCTAAATAGGCCATGGAACGCGGTAATCACAGGGGAACTGTTGTTAGAGAATCCTGCGTTTTAACCTGCCTGCTTGCTTGGAGGACCCTCGAATATTTGATGTAGTAGACATTACTTATCATCTTAGCTAGATCTCAGTAGAAGTACACTTCTCACACCTCTAAGTATGGACCAACAATTCATGTTTCATATCAATAGAGCAGATATAAGCCCAAATACGTACGGTGGTATAACCCTTATACCTTGATTAATTTCAGTTAAATCAGGCATTAGAGTAGTTTCTTCTTTTCTAGGCCGGCTGCACCGGCATACTGTAATTTCCGGACCCATCTAGGTTAAAACCTGAAGGCAGCCTTGATACTTAACGCACGGTTAGGAGACTTTGAGACCAAGTTCAAAAACCGGTGAAACCTGTTTAAACTTAATGCAGAGTTCACACAGAACTTTTGCCACAACGAATCGTACATTCTTATACTCAGCCTACTGTGAGTTAAATTTTGGCCCTGAGGTATAACGCGATTCATGGGCCAACAGTTAAAAAACCTTTCTGATTCGGGGACTTTTGCATAGGAATTATATATAAATATATGTATTTATATACATTGTTATCTGACCTTAGATTTCAAGCTCACAATCGACTGTGTCCATTAATCGCACAACAGTTTTGAACGGGTATATTTGGTTGCCACCAAGATGAGAGGTCACCGAATCTGTCGGCAAAGACGCCTTTTCGTCGTTTGTCCAAAACCCAATTCCAGTATACTAAACAAACCTTCCTCGTGGTCTAGTGTATAATTTATTGCGATACACCTGTTTCACAGACACCTACAGACGAATTCTAGTATATCAAGCAACATTCGACGTGCAACGCCAGAACTTGTGCAGGTTTCGATTACCACATACATAAAATGTAACCGCAACATGGCTCAAAGTTTTGCGCTCCATAGAACTTGTATTAAATGCACGTCCTACTGTCAGCAACGTATGTGAACGTCCCCATGTTAAAGAGAGTACTACCAAATTCGGACGACGTAGATTGCCAAGGATGTCCACCTGGTGCATCTCATTTCCCCACGTCAAACACGTCGTCTATAATTATTTTAAGGAAATTGAAACTAGATAACAAATAGCAGGAAGTGAGCGTCATTAATCAAAAGACAAAGTAAAGTTTGTGGCAAGCAATCTTACACTCCCTGATTCTGAAACACGCTGCCAAATTCACTTCGGATGAACAAAACATCCAAGACAGCGGAGACGATTTTTCAACTCAGAAGTGACATCAAGGGAAAATTCGCAATAGTTTACGACAATGCAAACCACCGCTAAGAATCTACAAATAACACGTACTGTCCATCAACCAGTTCCATTTTAGAGTTGAACCATGGACCATAACAAGTGGACAATATTTTAGTGAACGCGTTTTAGCCAAACTTTGAATCTATTGGTGTCCACCTCCAGGTCGCCTCTGAGAGAGGTCATCATTTGGAAGTCTTGCACTGTGGACTGCAGAGTAAGATGGCAAGCTAGTGTCATTTAAGAAGTATGTGCAATGATCATCTAACAGTCCTGAATAATCTTGATACATCCGTTGCTACAGAGGAAATTTTGAATAACACCCAAAGAAATAATATATATCGAAATTCAAAGTCAGAGAGAAGCAGTTAGATATTATAGTAATGAACACCATAATCTTCAAGATGCAGGCGCTTCTTGTTAGCTTTCTTATACTAACAGATATCGGCCTTGATATACCAGTGCAAGTTCTAAAAGAAACAAGAGATTACCGAAGACTGACTAGCCCAGACAATTGATTGAGAACTGCCACAGTAGCCCAGGGAAAATTCAACTCCAGTAAGTCCACAGCGTTACTATATGCCAAGCAGATATTTCAAGAAAGAGAGCTGCTTGTGTCGTACCGACTACAACAAACAATATTTTGATAGTCGAACTTTTCTGTACCCTCTTGATCATTTTGGTTTTTTAACTACTTTTGTTTTAGTCAAGCTATCCATCCTGTAACACCCGTCCCGGGGCTAAAAACACAACTAGCGTCGTACCACGCTAGCTTGAAGTGTTTCGCTTTACACTCTATTTTCTAGGGTCGAGACTAATACACGGGAGTCAAAGCACTGAGTCTTTGTTTTCCATTGTAGGTTGGTTTTCGGTAGTGAATACTGACTGGGTGTTATTCCGTTGGATCAGTTCCAACAGTACGACAGCAGGTGTAAACATACAACTATTGTTCAAGGTAGGAGATGCCTACAGTGGAACACATGTGGTCGATTAAGATACCTTCACGAAATACACAGAAGCGCAACAAGGTACGTTCGGTTTGTAGAGTAGTATGCCGCGGCGAGAAACAAGCGTTACTCCACAAATCAGACTCATGGATCATCTGGTGGTCAACTATTTCCAACCGTTTTGTTTAAGTATTTACTCAATTTTCCTTCGCTCCTCATAACAAATCCCGTACGGGTGGGCAGTACGCACAAATGTGCTTGCATTCCATATGGAATGACACAAAAATCACTATTCTATCTTTTTTCCTTCGTCAATTTTACTTTCTTCATCATTGTTTCCGTGTTATTGACTTTAAATTACTGCTTGTTTTATTACACTCAATGAAATGTTCGTTAATGAAAGCTACAATAGTTGCCGTTTAGTCGGGTCAAGCTCTATGAAACGCCCAAAGCACAATATTCAAACTCACCGTTGCTTCAAAAAAACCCAGGGGCAGGAAATCTGTATGTCAGGAGATATGTAGATGTAAAAATATCTACTAAATCTGGCAAAAATTTCAAAATGTGATATGGCGGAAAGCATGCTTGGTAATGTGCATATTCACATGTGTTGCACGCAGTATAAAAGAATGAGGAAGCAGGCTTAGCAGTTTTTACTTCAACCATCCTAACAGCTGTTGCACTCAAATCTCGCATGAGTTGCTGTAGTATGTGGTTGAGTGGTTCGTGGTTCGAACAAACATTGGAGCTCGGAGAAATCCCAGAATTTGTTAGAATTCGGACAGAACATTCATTCTGACAGTTCACATAACACGTTTAGGAAAGATATCCGTAGGAAACTGAAACGTCGTCTAATTGCTGATCATGAGGCTTGGTTAATTGAAAAAGTTAAGGAAGCGGAACTGCTTTTGCTTCAGGGAACATTGACGCACTCTTCACGTTTATCCGTACCACTGGCCCCAGGCGACCGCTTGTCAGTGGAGCCATCGGCTAGGCAGATGGCACACTCGTCTATAATAATTTCAGAAGATTAGAACGGTGGGCGAAACATTTTGAGAGTCAATTCAGCTAGCCTACGGCTTCCATTGTGTCTCGCCATAAACTTGTAATGTAACACCCTGGACGGTGGATTTAGCACCATCCACTGAGAATGAGGTCAGCAATTGCATTTTAGTTCTCAAGCGTAATAGGATGGGGAGGAATTGGTAGAGATTTTGGTGCAGGATGAAGGAGTCCATTCCTCCGCGCTGAGGTCACTCGACAATAGTTCCCGTATTCAAGAACGGTATCAGGGGTTCTTGCAAAAACCCTAGAAGAATTAGCTCGACTCCGGTGACTTCTAGAGTTCTGGTATCTATTTTACTTTGGCGGCTGACTGCAGCTCGACAGGCAAACATTAAGGAAGAACAAGCAGGGTTTCGACTTGGACGGGGTTGTGTTGATCAAATTTTTAATCCTCACCAAATTATGGAGCAGCGTCATGTGTACCGCCGGCTAGCACTTAACTTATTCACCGAAAATAAAGGTGTGTTTGATTCGGTGGATTGGTCTACAATTTCGAATCCACTTAAACGCAGGGATGTATCGACTAATTATGCGGATATGATATTGGCGTCTTATTGCCATAATTCAGCTTGGGTTACGGTTTGCGGCAAACTGTCTGACAGTTTCAATACCAGGAGCGGCGTACGACAAGACTGTCCACTTTCACAATTTTCGATTAATTTTGCCATGGATAGTCAAGGTTCCGGCGCAGAAATCTTACCTGGTGAAGCACTGACTTATCTTTGTTATAATGATGACAAGGTGCGGCCACTTGACAACTTGCTGGCAGTACAAGCAATGCTAAAAACTATTTCACATTCTGTTATGTACCTAAGAGTACACACCGCAGCCACAAAGTGCAAAGTGTGCCTGTTAGACTGCTGTGATCACGTAGATTTAATGTATGATAGTGAAGCCATAGAAGCCGTGGACCCATTGGTGTGCCTAGGAACATGCATCAGCAGCAACCGCGGCGAAAGTACAGAACATAAAGTATAATTGCTCATTTCTAATGTTAGGGCGGTATTCGTCAATCTAGAATACATCTGGAGACAAAGGAGCATCTTCCTGATGCTTAAGAGTCGCGTATGTTAGGCAGCTGTGAGGGCTGTTTTACTCTACGGCTGCAAAACTTGGCCGCTCGAGGAATAAGACGTAAACTTTTCCTGGGTAGTTGGCCACCGATGTCTGTGCTTGATCGTTCGTATCGGGTGGCACCAACAAGTAAGCAACAAGAAAGTTAAGGAGTGGGTATTAAGTAGTGACTGTCAAACGAACTCTCTTGATCAATCCTTAAATTTGTACAGGCTTAAATGGTAAGACAGTGTACTAAGGATGCCAGCTATTCGTCTACGACATCGAACGCTGCGGTCGACTGGCTTGAGGTGGGGGGGCAGTTGGACAGCTAGTCACCTGGCGTAGAAAAATGAAGGGGTTGACCACTGTAGGTCGGGTTCGTCTCCCAGGCTGGGACCTTCGCGACTCCCAGAGTCGGTGTCTGGAGAAGTTGAGTGAGATGGCGGCTAACCCAGCTCAGTGGTGTGAATGTTGTCGTTGTTTATCCGAGTTGTCTGTGGAGTGAGTGCACTCCATGACCCGGGCAGTGAAAACCAGAGGAAAGCTATCTTGCTGATGACGCCTTACTTTTACTTATAGGTCGGTGGTTTGTCTGGAAGGTGTAGGCATCTTGATGCTGAATGGCTGAATATAGAATTAGCTATTTCTAATGGTTAGTTCTCACCCCTTTCCCCTCATTTTCTTTCTCTCTCTCCTCGTACGGAGTTTGCCCTTTCTTCTCGTGGTTGTGTGACGGTTAAACGTCAATGTGAAACACTGATATGGTGCTGTTTGTGATGATAATTATCATGCGGGAACTGAAAACCGTTGTTTCTAATATTCTACCTAGTTCACTCTGTAGGGGAGCCAGCGTCAGCGAAGTGAACGGGAGCTTGGCCTTCTACAAGCGTCTCTTTACTAGGTTTCACAATGCGCTTTATGGTTTCTGATGGCAGTTTCATTCGGTTTCATCTCAAAAATGACAATGCAACCCGGCATCCCTATCTTTAAGGAGATATATTCCTACTTGATGCCCTTCAGTGAATTGTCAAGAAGACCGGTCCAGAAATGTGCACAAGTTCATATGAAGAAAGGCTCAACACATTCAGTGTTTAGCCGGTTGAGTTTCTGAACCTGAAGGTCGACCTGTTGCTCAATTTCCTTGTCCTCAGCTCCTTTAACTACCCGTGTGAAGTTCTATCTTGCACCTCTACGTCCATATCACTGGAGGGTCACCCAATTGAACCGCCAACTATTTCGTTGGTATAGCTCTTTCCCTCTGCATGTTTGTGAACATTAAAGCAACTCCGCTGAAATTTTGTTTCCAGAAATTTCCCTTCTGCTTTCATACTTCGTTTTTATCAAATATTCACTTCGTATTTCGGATAGTGCACACCTCTTCGATTCCAGATTTATCGCCGTCAGTCCCATAATTCGCTGTCCAGAGAAATGGAGTAATAAGAAGCCTTTCTCCACACTCCTCTCAGAAGCTTTTGGGATCGTTCAAACAGGACTGAATCACAAATGAATATAATGCATAGGGTGCCGTGTTCTACGTGTTCCAGATTGTTTTCATGTCCACCCCACAGCAACCACACTTTAAAAATAAACGCAACTTGGTTAAGACAATTTGAGCTGAAAGGACGCCTTCCCGCGCGCATGCCTTATCCTTCATGTACGTGCTTGCAACACGTCCGCTTATTAGCTTTTGTCTCATTGTTAATTTCACAAATCAGACAACCCGACTACATTTGGACTCCAACCGCGTGTGGAAGAGGCTCCGTATCAAGAGACAGGACTTCGGAATCAACTGCAATAAACCACTTGGTGACTCTACTAAGTTTAAACACTTTACACGTTTCCTTTTCTATCGGATTAATCCATTTGAATGCCACCGAGTTTGCTTGGGGTCAACCTCGCGTTTTTATTTTTTCCCCGGTTGCTGCCGTTTGTTTGAAGATAAGTGGGCTGATGCCAACAGCGTACTTATTGGACTGATTACAATCTGAAGAGTTGTTTTTTATGGAGATCGGCAGAAAATCAAGTGCTCTTTGCGCAAAACAAGTGCTGGGCAGGTGTATGGAAACCGAGAACCATCGTGTATGGCCACACTCCAGAGCTAATAAAAAAGCATTTTGTAAGATCCAGACTTTGCTGGAATATTACCACAAGGCAGGCTTAGCTTCAATTTTTTTGTGCGTAATGGTGTATTTAGAGAGAAAACTGTTACTACCTAAAAAATGGCTAACAGGTGTAAAATAAAACTGAGAAAGTGAGTCACATCCAGTTTTCTCAACGGAATCACAGTTTAAACAGTTCAAACATGATCGTATTGTCAGAACCTTTTGATATAGTGGAAGGTGTATAGATTTAAAAACAGGCTGCCAAAGCCTTTGAATGTCCCAATTTATCAAAGTCTGTAAGAACTGAGGACACTCACCGGAATATATTTCAACCGTTTGGAAAACCTCTGCACCCCTAATATTGGCTATTCTTCATAACTNCATAGCAATGTCTGTTTTTCATTTATCATCTTGAAATCACTAGCTTTTTTTGTTATAAATCTCACTTTTTTTAAAACATCTCATCGGTTTGATCTGCTGTCTTTCTATGTTAGCACGAAAAGGTTTAGTTTCCTCTCCAATTTTTACCAGTCGACTTACGTTTTAAACCAAACTCTCTATACATCTTTCACCCACTTAATTCATATCAGTACACTGAGGGTTTTCCAGTTGTATTTATTTACACGAAGCGATTTTTCCCAAAATATTACTCCACTGTACACCTTGTAGAGTCCTTTAGAAGAAGTAGACAGAAGCATGCGAAGGAAAATTACCTAGCGTAAATAAGAGCAAACTACCATCAAAGCCGATACTGAAGCACAATGAAATTTGCGCGGATCTTCATGCACGTCTGTGAATGTCTCACAATGACAGATTTCTATAACTATGTCAGTATTTATTTTGTTAGATGCTACGTGGCAACCGTTTTTGAACGACTTTCAGCTACGGCGTTATCTTTAAGAAAACGGTAACGATGACAAGCGTTTTATATTGTCAATCATTGAAACGTAAGATGCAACATTGTCAACGAAGGTGTGGCCATAGCCTTTTTTCATTGCTTGTCCGCAAGTCATGCAATATCGTTTTCGGACACGCAACTCCCGAAAAAGTTTTAGTTTTGGCAGATCAACGAACGAGTTAATTAATGACTGAGGAAGCAGGCAGACGCATTTAAGAATTGCGCACCTCAATAAGAAAAAACAAAAGAAAACGAATAATTAAGGAAGTCGAGTAAAGCAGCCGAACTAAAATGAAAAGCAGCTGTTGAAAAGTGTTGTGCAACCCGGAAAGTTACCCGCAAGAACGTGGTGCGGAAGAGCAGTCTACACTTCGTAAGTTTGCAATAAGAATAAGCTAAGTAGAATTTTATTCAGCTGTGTTCAACTTATGGTTGGAAGGCAGATTTCCCAAACAAATTACATCAGGCTGCGTTTAACACGGTGCTACGAGTGTGATAATTAGGCCTAAGGACAAAGGGAGCAGGAGTACGGTTAAGAATGAGTCAGCTGAACTCCAACGTATATGGGTGCAAAGCCCCTTTTGCCTGACCTCCTATGGATCAACCTGGAGGTCCCAAATGGTGCTGGCGGCCCATCTGTGCGATCAATAGTCAAATATTTTGTCGTTTTGAAAAAACCTGACCAAACTCCAGATTCACCCCTGAGACAGGGACAGATAAAACCGTTATTAATCAGGCTGGAGCAATGAAGATCAGGCCAACCGATTGGTCTCTCAAGACTTACTAATACGTTAACATATTCTTTGACATTTGCAGCAACGTTAGGCGACCTGAAAGAAGTAAGAGTCCAAAGTGTCTAGACCATTTGAGGGCTTACCATGGTCTATATTTTTAATCTTAGCTCAGTCACCCAAACTTTCAACACATTGCGGCATTATCGTTGTTTTTTAATTTCTTCTAACTATAGAGACATGGGACTCATAACATGTGCTATCGCAAATCTATGTTGACCGGTTTGTCTACTATTTTGGTAGAAAGAAGTTATATTACAGGTCCTGCAGATGTGTGTTGGTTATTTTATTTTGGTCTTCAACATCCTATTAAAATCATACGGGGGGACTAACTTAATCCACCACTGACCTAGCTTGTGACATGAAATGTCCTAGTGAAACCCGAGTAGAATCAGTTGAGGTTGATACCAATAGACTACTCTTGGAGTGATGCTGATCACGCCCTTTATTTTAAGCGGCTCAATGCACGACAAGCATATTGCTAAGCCCACATTCTGTGACAGCTTTGACTTAAGCCGTAAGGGAGCACCAACTAAGCGTGGTGGATTGGATAGAGTGAACAGCTTTGTATGTACATTTGTAGACTATAACAGACGGTTTAATAAGGGATTCAAGATTTTGCTGACAGAATTTCGAGCGGTAATATGACATTCAGTTTTTACCCGGTAGATTCACTCTTCCGATGTCATGCAAGCATCACTTCTTTCAAAACTCTCTCGCGGAGGATTGACATAGCATAGGTCTTTGGGTTCAAAGTGTTTCCAATAAAGTACTACATTTTATGGTATAGAAAGTGTAGAAGCTACTTATTCTAACGGCCACGTCTATTAGAAGAACCTAAAATCAGCGATTGGGTTAAACTTGTCATCTGAAAGAGTTGCAGCAATGTTAGTAAATGTGTCTATTGCTTTAATTAGGCTACACTGTCTCGAACTCTACAGATTTTGCAGTCTCTTATCTCGTATGTTAACGCTGATATTTGCAAATCAAAGTACATAGTGTTTTGATGGTTTGTTTCTTCACAAGCGTTCATTTTTTCCAATGATCGAGCATAAATTATCTCAGCCTATTGAGACTTGTTGATTAAAGTTCAGCTCGAGTTATATCCACGATAAATCTTGTTCTATAGGGTAATAAACACTTACCCACTGCTATCTACTTTATTCAAGTAAGAACACCTATCTCATCCTCGCTATTTTTTTTGTAGTGATGACATTTCATGGTCACATTTTGTAGTTCATTTTTGCATGTTCTTGTATATACCGTTTTGTTTACCGCATCTGTACACATGTTTCAAAGCATCACTAATATCTTTTGACTTTGTAATGTCACGACTGGCGCACCATTATAAACAGGAATTATCGCACATTATCCCCGAATACATCTTTTGGGAGAAATTATTTGCTGATAAAATAATTTCACGGTGATATAGTTGAGCTCCACTTATCTCCTGATCTAACAACGCTCAGCGCTGGTCATCTTACTTTATGTGTGAGATTATTTGTCCAATGTCATCCAAACATGCTTTTTGGCATTGTTCTTCCTTATGTGACTTTTCATATTTTTATTGATGCGCCTTCCGTTTCATTTGTAGGCATACCTTTTGCACTTATCCGTTACGGTCACAGATGCGGCTTAGCTGTCTTTTATTATTATCATATTTGAGTCATTTTCGTCATTTGATTGACAAGGACACTGAGTTTCAAAGTGTGGTGGCTTGAAAATGGATGTGTTCCAGTGACAATTAGGAACTGTTTGTGTGGGTAACTCGAAATCTGGTCTAAATTTTCTCTCTGCGATTGTCTATCCATATTTTTTCTATTTTGAATCCCGGTGCATCAAAAAATTACACGCGATCACTGTTAGTCGTTACTGAATAACATAACTCATTGCGTACTGTGTTATTCGTGTTATATAGTGTCAATATTATTTTTTTCAGTTTCGTGTTTTCTTTTCGTTAACAACTGTCATTTTTGATCACAGACCATAACAAAATAACACGCATGAGATCCAGCATAAGTAGTGGATCGGAGGTATCGAGTGCTTGTGGTCGATTCGGCTGCCGCATGAATGTTCACAACGGTATGAAATGTCAAACGTGCTTAAACTGGTACCGCTATTAGTGTACTGGCTTCAGAGGGGACCAGTACGCTTTGCTCATTTGTTAAAAAAAACGATTTATCTGTATGAGCTGTATTTTTCAAAAAAGCTGTACCCCACTGAAGGCCACACTGGATCCTCAGCTCGCCAACGTGAGCCAGCAGAAACCAGACACTTGCAGGTGTAGCTACAAGTATGTCAGCACACAGATAGACACGGTAGAAAAAGTGTTGATTGATAAACAAAAAGCTTTATCTGACATGAAATCAGAACTTAGATCGTTGAATGAATACATTGCCCTCGCACTTCCAGGCGTGGCGGCTGCTCGCAAAGCAGTGGTCTTGTCCACTGCTAAAATTGAGAAAGTCGCGACAAGCTCGAAGGACAGGGCATTCAAGGAGAAGAGATTTGTTTTTGGGGACGACTTCGAGCAATATTCTCTCAAGAAGAACAAGCCAGAGCGGTGCTAAACGCCGTTTTTCCTTCAGAGTTCATAAAAGTGGTTTCCGCTAGCAGACTTTGCTCCACAGCTCAGTCGCCTGTTGATTTGCAAGGGTCCGGAAGAACAGATCCCAAACTTATTAAGAACCACCACTCTCACTCTAGACCCCAAATCTCTCACTCCAAAACATCTTTGTTAAAATATATTTTATTCTCAAGTTTTATAGCCCAATAAGTCTGCTGTGGTCCCCCTGCAACCAAAAATGGCCCAAATTTGTCTACTTCCGGCGGCTGTCTACTTGGCTGGATCAGGACCATTTTCTGCTGTATTCTTTTCTAATGTACAACTCTGTCCAAATCCTTGAGGGTGCAAAACTGCAAATCAATCTCCAGAGGCTCTGAAAGCAAGAGCACTTCGAAGGTCATCGACCTTGCGCCAACAGATGCGGACGAAGCGCCCTGCAGGGACGCTCACAAATGCTCAGGTTGTGATGAAACGGCCACCCTCCAAAGAGAGTTTACGAAATTACACTGTCAGCTGCGCACTTCCCCCTTCAAGTGTATGTACACCAGTAGTCTGGGTTTTCTGAACAAACTACCAGAAATTACACAACTGGTCCAGGACACCAGCCCTCACATTCCTCTTTAACAGGTTCCTGGATTTCCGAGAATATTTGGGATAATGAACTGCATGCTCTGGGTACTCTCTTAACCACACTGACTCATCTCGCGCATGCATTGGAGGCTGTGCCATTCACGAAGCTGACAACGCATTTGTTTCTCAAAAACTACGCGAGTTCTCCTCTCTCTCTGGGAAACATACGCCGTCTTCTTGAAGTACGTTCTCGTCTATTCTCTGATCAGAAGCCATCGGGTAGGCCAGAGGATCTAGAGGCTACTTGCTTTGTACGAAACAGGTGCAAGTGGAAAATCTGGCAATGCGCTCAACAGGTACAGTAAAATATCCTTCAAGTAGCTCATAAAAATAGGAATTTACTTTCCAATTACATAAGTCACCAAAGAAAAACTAAGCTCTCAGCGCTTTCCCTGCGGCTTCCCAACGGGGAAACCTTCTCCAACCCCTAAGTGATTGCCGAGGTGTCCAGAGAATACCACTCAGCAGTCTGCAATGTAGTACCGCCAAACTGGCATCCAATTCTCCCGGGGAGACACTTCCAATACCTCCTCCTGATGGTTGACTTCTCTGTGTCCGACGTTCAGGACCAGTTGTTTAAGATCAGTCCCCATAGTACCATGGGACCAGACACGATCCATTCTTGGTTCTTCAAAGAAGCGGCTCCCGGTTGGGCGGTGCCTCTGTTCAATACATTTAAACAGACACTTTGGACACTTTGAACATTCTTCCAAAGGCTTGGAAAGAGGCTACTGTCAAACCTATATTTAAAACAGACAATTGTCACTGTCCTGCGAATTGTCGGCCGGTCAGCCTAACCAGCATCCAATGCAAGATAATGGAGCGACTGTTAAAACGCAATATCTTTAAGCATTTCTTCTCAAGTAACCTCTTCTATTCGACCCAGCATGGCTTTCCTTCCGATCTGCCATGCATGACCAATATGTTGATCTTCATGGATAGCCTAACGGAGGCCAAAGACAATGGTCATATCTCGGATGCTATCATCTTCGACTTTACCAAGGCTTTCGAACATGTCCCACGTGGTCCTCTGGTACATAAACCAGAAGCTTATGGAATCCAAAGAGGGGTTCTCTGTTGGATTTCTTCCTTCCTCAGTGACATGACTTTCAGAGTAAAAACCGGTTCGGGCATCTCGTTCCCCTCCCCGGTTTCTGTGGAAGTCCTTCAAGGATCAGTACTTAGTCCACCGTTGTTTCTGATATACACCAATAATCTCCCCGAGCTTACCTATAGCAACGCCCTTCTTTATGCTGATGATATTAAAATTTGTAATTCCTGTGACCCCAGTGCATTATTGTCTGACCTTGATCGTGTCAAGTGCTGATCAGATTATTAGAGTCTCCCTTTAAACGACAACAAGTGTCCGGAGGAGATTCCGGGAACCAATTTGTGATACACGACGTAGAATACATACGATGATGTCTGACTTCACGGACGACATGGACAGTGTTCCATGTAACAAGAATTATTCTGTAGACATCGACTACTCCCAACCTCCACCCCCGTTGGACGACATGTCTGGGGAACCGCAATCCAGAAGCCGTCTACCCCTTTCATCCGTGGAAAACGTCCCTGCTGCGAGCAACCCCATTGCCACCAGGTAATTTCTTCTGAATGTACCGATCCCCTCTACAGCTTCTTCATAGAAACCCCACCTCTTCAATTGCCTCCGTCCAGTAGAGGCGAACGCACAAAGGTAAGTGTTTTCCATGACAACCCGCTCACTTTCACATGCGTGAAATATAGCAGTGTCTCAGAAAGCGAATTCGGAGCTTTCGAAGTGTCCTATTACCGAGAGATTAGACAACCTGGAAGGTAATCACCGATTTCATTCGTCCGTGATATGCGTTAGCCATGATGGTGAAAATCACAGCAAAGCTTCCACGATTTAATAACGTGATTGCTCAAAACGTTCGCTTACGTGAGGAGTTGAACGCTATCCGGCTGGAGGTGAACACGTTGCGTTATCAACATGCTGGAATCAGCCGCAAAATCTCTAATCTTCCTGTTCGCTTCCCAATGCACACGGTTGAAGATATTCAGCTGCTAAACTTGAAACTGGAAGACAGCGATACCTACAAGTTACTAGTAATTACTTTACCCCTTACCTCACTTCCACAAGGTGAGCTATCTATCAAAGTTGGGCAGCAAGTCATTGAGTGACTGCATTGGCAACGTCATGCGGTCGACCATGACTGATTAATTGGCAGCGAACGTCAATTGGCGAAGAGTAAACAATCGTTTCTCCTTGGCATCCACCCCGTTAGCGATCGCCATCGTTGATGAGTTGGTTAATGGACAAATGACTGTTGTTACAGAGACCGTTATGAAACAACAGTACGTTGGAGTGTCTCAGGCCACCGTGAAAGAAAAATACAGCGTTGGATACAAAATACACGCGACAAAGTCACGAGAGAAAGAGGACAAATGGAAGGAGATGCAGACGTTTGATTGACCAGTAAGTGTTCCATATTATTCATCGGATTTGTAACAATCACTGAGATACTGGACGCTCAGTTGAAATCCCAGAACTTGTATGTTTGGCCTAGATGTGATAAAAATTAATTTGCCTCTACACGATCACCCAGTTTTCGTAAATTAGTGAGGGTATGATTTTATTGCTCAGCGTAATATTCTCGTCGAATCCATTACAGTGATCTATGGTCGTATTCCTCATATTAACTGAGATATCCCACTTTTTCAGATTTGGACTCTCAGGCGGCTGTCCGGGATTCTTAATAATTGCATACAGAACCGAAGAAGGATGGTGACACTGCAAACCGGAGATGAACAATCACGTGATGGAACAATCTTCTTGCAATTTGTATATTCCATAGATGTCTATTGCAGTTTTAACTCATCCAATCAGTGTTTTCTCAAACTAAGGGGGATTTATGGAATACGCTGCACGAAGGCGTACTTTCGTTGAGATAAACCTTGAAAACAAAACGAATTCGTAAACTATGGCGATTAAGAGAGGAGGCGAAAAGTGTTAGAAACGAAATAAGGCGTGCGAACATTTTTCCGTTCGACCGTCTTTTGAGTGACTCAAAGGTGTTCAGTTTAGACTCTAAAAAGACACTCAAAAGACGGGCAAAAGACACTCAAAAGACGGGCGTGCTACATGGGCATCTTAAGATGCCCAATAAATTTATTGACCGCTTCCAGTATTTCTCTCGCCAGACCCAATGGAAAATAAGTTGATCGGCCAATAAGAGATTGATATCAAGATACACAAGATCGGGAAGGAGTATGGAGAGAGAGGTTATAACGTTGACTATATATAGTCAACGTTATCCATGGACCGATTAGAAAAAGTGTGGCATTCGACCAAATGCTCGAAAAAGGTCAAACAAATCCATGTTACAAACATTTTCAGGCTTTAAATAGCCAGACAAGTGAACTGCTAGTTTTTGATTCCAAGACCCTGAGAAAAGAGTGCATTCATATGATCTTTACGATCGTGCGCGAAGTCCCATTGGCCATCTAAAACAGCGGCACTTCAAGGTCACAGGGACATGATCAACGCGTCATTTCAAAAACATCAATCGTTTTTGACGATTTCAAAGTCTTGAGGATTACCACACTATTCGGTGTATGATTCATCTGGGTCCAGCCTTTTGTTTAGTTGCAGCACTAAGTGAAACTTCCCGAAGTGAAAAAGTATCGCTGAAAACAGAATTCAGCAATTCCAGCGAATTGTACACGCGTTCGAGGTTGGGGGCCCAATCTAGCCGGATCCATTCAGTTTGTTCGTTTCGATGTCCGGCGGTTTTCTGTTGACCTGAAAGGCTGTTATTGGAAACGGGTTGTAGCACCGCTCTAGGGGGTTACGGAAAGTACCAAGAACGGAGTAAAATAATAATATAGCAAAACAGGATAAATTATTGATTTAACGGTTTATTAAGTAGGTGAGAATCTAATAACTCTTTGAAGCGGTCTTCAGAATAGCAGCTAACAATCTCTAGTTGTAGGTCGTTTTAGTAGTTCATAACCCTATAAGACAAGAACTGTTGTCTTAGAATGTTACGAGATCGAAGCTTATAGAGCTTCTTGTCGTGACCTCTTCTACTGTTATCACTTACTGGAGTGAAGAATTGTTGCAAGAGTCCTGTGCTAAAGAGAAAGTGTGTAAGAATTAAGTCGCCGCGGAGTCTACGAAACTCAAGTGGATATAGATCGAGAATTTCAAGGCGAGACTCGTAGGATAGATGCCGTAAGCCAGTGACCATTCCGGTGGCTACTCGCTGGACACGTTCATTGACGAGTATGTCCTCCTTCAAACCAGTGTAGACGACTTGATTGGCATACTCCAGCAGTGGTCTTATGTAGACTCTGTAAAGCGTGTGAAAGGCGCGCTTGTCAATCCGGGGGAAGGTTCGTTTGATCACCCCTAGTGTCATGAGACCCCTTTTGGCGGCCAGCTGGTGATGATAAGAGAAGGACGAACCAGACGACAGCCAGATCCATAGGTCTTTTTTGAGGTCTACTTTCGTGATATCTACTACACTTTGTGCACCATATATCACGAATAGGTTCCCGGAGGCTACTCCGAGTGACATGCGTGCACACTTACTGTCGTTTAGAGGGAGACTCCAATCATCTGACCAGCACTTAATTTGATAAAAGTCAATCTGCAATGCACTGGGGTCACACGCATTCCAGATTTTCAAGTCGTTGGCATAAAGAAGGGCATTGCTAGAGATCAACTCGTGAAGATCATTGATGTAGATCAGAAACAACAATGGACCAAGTACCGATTCTTGAGGGACTCCCACAGAGATTGAGGATAGAAACGAAAGGCCTGAACCGGTTTTTACTCTGAAAGTCCTGTTACCAAGAAAGCGGGTTATCCAGCGCAGGACATCTCTTTGGATACCATAGGCTCCTGAGTTATGCACCAGAGGACCCTGTGCGACACGGTCGAAGGTTTTGGCAAAGTCGAAGAAAATAGCATTCGTGTTATGACCATTGTCTTTGGCCTCTGTTAGGCTATCCATGAAGATTAACATATTAGTTATGCATGACCGATCGGAAAGAGAGCCATGCTGGGTCCAAGAATAAAGTTTATTCGTTTTAACAGTCACTCCATTATCTTGCATGGGATGCTAGTAAGGCTGATCGGCTCTTAGAAGTGAAAATATTATCAAGCTTCCAGGTCAATTCAGCAGTCACTCTCCCAGAACAATTTTACAGCCTTTTTAAACAGACATACATGGTTGACAGTTACTTAGCACATGGTCCCGCTCACATTCAAGACGGAAGGCTTATCGTATTCTGAAAGCTGTCGTCCAATCAAACACATCAGAGTCTCACAGAAGATAAAAAGCAGATTAGCAAACCACGCCGTCTTTTATCACCTTTTTTTCAACGACCTCTTTCCGTCCACCATATATGTCTTCCCGTCTAACAAGACAAGCGCATACAATACGCTCACCTTCCCGGATATCCTGAACAATGCAGCGTTCTGTACGCAAACTTCACAAACAGTTTCAGAATCCGTTACACCCGCCGATGATGTACACTTATTCCACCCACCCTCCACCACAAACACGTTACGGACGAACGCGCAAACTTCCCGTTCGTTTTGCAGATCACACAAACTAATACCATTCATGTTCTTTTCGAGCGTCTCATACTCCAGTCAACGCTCTAAGAAGGGAATTCTGTAGCGTTCGGTACAGCATTTTGTACTTTATAATTTTTATTGTTCGCTCTTCTCGCCTTCATCTAACTCACTTGTACAGTCCATGTTTAAATCAAGTTAATCGATTGATTCAATAATCAATAATTCAAAACCTCCTTTCGAGGGCGTGGGCCGTGCGTCTTCTCTGCGTTCTGTGTCGCTCATGTACAGGTTTCGGGAGGGTGAAATACTAACGGAACCAACCATCTGTTTGCAGCGGAAATCCCTCAGGAGTAACATTACGTATCGTTTCCTTCGGATAGTTCATTCCTTGTAGTGGGATTTCTAAACTAACGTATCTTCACGAACTACTGTGAGTCATTTGGTGAGTCATTTTGGATTTTACCACATTTTGGCTCCGCGTTCACGCTCGAGTTATTTGACAGTGTTTAGGTCCACTTCATGAATTGGTGAGCCCGAATTCTTGTTTACATATCCTCTTTCGTACATGTATGTCTTCTTTATGGTTCCGTTTTCTGAAAGCTCAGAACTCCCGATATTTTGCAATCACTTCTGATTTTGACACTGATTTATTTTCCGAGAACGCCTTTAACCTCAAATTACCTGCATTCGGTATTTCAACTCGCCGCGTTCGGTTCACCTAGGTGGAAGTATTTTTTCGATTTCGTAAAATTACTTTACAGTCCACCATATTCTCTTATGTGGCTACGCGGTTGGCTACAGATATTTCGTCCGAAGTAATCGATATACTTGACCCTATGCCAACTGATTCCCCATACGATAAAGTCAAAGCTGCTGTTTTAATGCGTACTAAGGCATCAGATGAGGTCAAGCTCCAACAATTACTCACCGGTGTCGAGTTGGGTGATTGCACCCCCTCTCCGTTGCTCCGCCACATGAGATCCCCAGTAGGCGATAACAGTATAGGTGATTCCATCCTCAGGCGACTGTGGACCAAATGTCTCCCGCTCAACACTTCGGTCATTTTGTCAGTACGAGACCCCGACACCACATTAGAAAAGTTAGCAGAGACGGCGGACAAGGTTCACGAGTGTCTCTTCAAGCGTTCAATCAACAATGTGCAAGACCCTTCTCTGTATGCCGATACACAACAAGAAATGCTTGATAATCTCCAACGGCAGGTGTCTTAGCTAACACTCACTGCGAATAACTTAGCTGGACGCCCCATGAAAGGCCGCAAATTTTCGCGTACTCGACCCAGTTCTTGCTCGCGACCTCGCATGGTAAAGCCGCAAACATCTGGAATCTGTTACTACCACAGTCGTCCCGATGACAATGCCCGCAAATGCACACACCCATGTGCATATAGCTGTCCGCGTTCTAAGGACAACAACAAACAGAGAAACGACCCGGTCAGCCAGTAATTGCGACAACTGCCGCTGGCCAACCCAAGAGTCGCCTGTTTTATGTCCAAGATAACTCCACCGGTCTTCGTTTCCTTATTGACACCGGTGCAGAGGTCAGCGTTATAACCCCAGGTAAAAATAAACGTGACCTCAAACCCGCTGAGTACATCCTACAGGCGGCAAACGATTCCAAAATCGTGACCTACGGTCAACATCACTTGACGGTCGATCTTGGACTTCGTCGACGTTTTCCTTGGTTTTCTATCATCGCCAACGTTCAACACCCCATTATCGGCATCGATTTTCTAACCAGGTACGGCTTGGCTGTTTATCTCAGCCGCCGGAAACTCGTTGACAGCACCATCAACTTGATCGGATTTCGAATGACTTTACCGGATGCCAACCAGTATAAATATCTGCTGAAACAGTTTCCAGGAATCTATCAACCTACACCTAGTATCACGACACCAAAACATGACGTTTCACATCACATCGTCACCAAGGGACCACCCAAATTCGCACGTCGGCGTCGACTGCCTCCGGAAAAGTTTAAGGTCGTCGAAGCGGAATTTGCTGAAATGCTACATTTAGGAATCATCAGTCCCTCAAACAGCCCGTGGTCATCGCCTTTGCATATGGTCCCGAAGAAGACTGCAAGAGACTGAAGACCATGCGGTGAATACCGAGCACTGAACAGCGCCACCGTGCCGGACCGTTATCCAATTCCGCATATTCATGACTTTTCCACTGGCCTTTCCGGGAAAGAGATCTTTTCCAAAATAGATCTAATCAAGGCGTACCTACGAATTCCTGTGGCTCCTGATGACATCGCTAAAACAACGATCACAACCCCATTTGGCCTATTCGAATTTGTTCGTACGCTTTCTGGCCTCTGCAACGCTGCCCAAACATTTCAGCGTTTTATATACCAAGTCTTACACGGAATAGACTTTGTGTTTGTTTACGTTGACGACATACTGGTTGCCAGCAACAATGCGCAGGAGCACCTATCTCATCTGAATGCTGTCTTTGAACGTTTGGATCACCATGGAGTCACCATCAACAGAGCTAAATGCGTCTTCGGTGTTTTCTCCATCGACTTTCTCGGTCATCGAATCGACAAAGACGGTATCAGGCCATTGCCGAAAAACCCAACGCAATTTCGGATTACCCACTGCCTCGGTCTATCGATAGTCTCCGTCGGTTTTTGGGGGTTGTTAATTATTACTGTCGCTTTATCCCCAGTTGTTCTGACAAGTTGAAACCCCTGACTAATTTGTTGCAGATTAACCCCAAGAAGTTTGTCCTCACCTCAGAGGTCACCAGTGCTTTCACTTCCGTCAAGCAGGCCCTGGCAAACGCCTCATCTCTCGGCTATCTCAGTACTGACGAACGTGCACGCTTGATTTTGAAGACCGACGCATCTCAGTCCGCTGTCGGCGCCGTTTCACAGCAAGTCATTGGCGATGAAGTCCGACCACTATCCTTTTTCCCCCGAAAGCTACAGCCTGCCCAAACGAGGTACAGCACCATCGGCAGAGAGCTGTTTGCTATCTACCTCGCTGTTAAACATTTCCGACACGTGTTAGAAGGACGCCAGTTTACCATCCTTACTGATCACAAACCGTTAACGCACGCCTTCAGCACACCGCCGGACAAATACTTCCCGAGGAAAACCCGCCACTTAGACATTNCGAGTATGTCCTCCTTCAAACCAGTGTAGACGACTTGATTGGCATACTCCAGCAGTGGTCTTATGTAGACTCTGTAAAGCGTGTGAAAGGCGCGCTTGTCAATCCGGGGGAAGGTTCGTTTGATCACCCCTAGTGTCATGAGACCCCTTTTGGCGGCCAGCTGGTGATGATAAGAGAAGGACGAACCAGACGACAGCCAGATCCATAGGTCTTTTTTGAGGTCTACTTTCGTGATATCTACTACACTTTGTGCACCATATATCACGAATAGGTTCCCGGAGGCTACTCCGAGTGACATGCGTGCACACTTACTGTCGTTTAGAGGGAGACTCCAATCATCTGACCAGCACTTAATTTGATAAAAGTCAATCTGCAATGCACTGGGGTCACACGCATTCCAGATTTTCAAGTCGTTGGCATAAAGAAGGGCATTGCTAGAGATCAACTCGTGAAGATCATTGATGTAGATCAGAAACAACAATGGACCAAGTACCGATTCTTGAGGGACTCCCACAGAGATTGAGGATAGAAACGAAAGGCCTGAACCGGTTTTTACTCTGAAAGTCCTGTTACCAAGAAAGCGGGTTATCCAGCGCAGGACATCTCTTTGGATACCATAGGCTCCTGAGTTATGCACCAGAGGACCCTGTGCGACACGGTCGAAGGTTTTGGCAAAGTCGAAGAAAATAGCATTCGTGTTATGACCATTGTCTTTGGCCTCTGTTAGGCTATCCATGAAGATTAACATATTAGTTATGCATGACCGATCGGAAAGAGAGCCATGCTGGGTCCAAGAATAAAGTTTATTCGTTTTAACAGTCACTCCATTATCTTGCATGGGATGCTAGTAAGGCTGATCGGCTCTTAGAAGTGAAAATATTATCAAGCTTCCAGGTCAATTCAGCAGTCACTCTCCCAGAACAATTTTACAGCCTTTTTAAACAGACATACATGGTTGACAGTTACTTAGCACATGGTCCCGCTCACATTCAAGACGGAAGGCTTATCGTATTCTGAAAGCTGTCGTCCAATCAAACACATCAGAGTCTCACAGAAGATAAAAAGCAGATTAGCAAACCACGCCGTCTTTTATCACCTTTTTTTCAACGACCTCTTTCCGTCCACCATATATGTCTTCCCGTCTAACAAGACAAGCGCATACAATACGCTCACCTTCCCGGATATCCTGAACAATGCAGCGTTCTGTACGCAAACTTCACAAACAGTTTCAGAATCCGTTACACCCGCCGATGATGTACACTTATTCCACCCACCCTCCACCACAAACACGTTACGGACGAACGCGCAAACTTCCCGTTCGTTTTGCAGATCACACAAACTAATACCATTCATGTTCTTTTCGAGCGTCTCATACTCCAGTCAACGCTCTAAGAAGGGAATTCTGTAGCGTTCGGTACAGCATTTTGTACTTTATAATTTTTATTGTTCGCTCTTCTCGCCTTCATCTAACTCACTTGTACAGTCCATGTTTAAATCAAGTTAATCGATTGATTCAATAATCAATAATTCAAAACCTCCTTTCGAGGGCGTGGGCCGTGCGTCTTCTCTGCGTTCTGTGTCGCTCATGTACAGGTTTCGGGAGGGTGGAATACTAACGGAACCAACCATCTGTTTGCAGCGGAAATCTCTCAGGAGTAACATTACGTATCGTTTCCTTCGGATAGTTCATTCCGTGTGGTAGGATCTCTACACTGACGTTCCTTCGCAAACGACTTTGAGTCATTTCATTTCGGTTTTACCACATTTTGGCTCCGCGTTCATGCTCGAATGTATTGACGGCGTTTAAGTCCACTACAATCGCACTGTAACGCATTCCGCTGTCGTGTGAGTGAGGCCATTTGGGTTCTCTCTTGTATTCTCGCTGTGCTACCGTCTTTCAGAGAGACGCTGTTCTTTAGTGCTCCCACTCCGTCATGCATCACAAGTTTGGTGACAGAGGTGGGATTGTGAACGTGTTCGGAATCTTTCTTAGTTCGTTCGCAGTCGTTCGTCGTTGTATTCTTCTTTCGCAAGGTTCATCACATCAGGTCCATTTTCTCAAACGTAGCTTTCGTAGTGGTTCGTCTTCGTCTCATTCGTGTCCGTTACAGGGTTCATCCTGCAACAGTCCCACCATCTTGACCAGCTATCGTAGCGCAAGTATTTGGAGTAGTTATTCGAACCGTGGTTACGGAGCACTGAGAACAGTGCTCTTCTCTAATGAGAGGGCAGTGTAACGCATTCCGCTGTCGTGTGATTGAAACCATCTTAGATTTCGTTTGCATTCTCGCTGTGCTACCGTCCTTCAGAGAGTCGCTGTTCTTCAGTGCTTCCACTCCGTCGTGCATTACAGCACGGTATTTTGAAATAAATGTCGCATTTGTTTGCACTTACAGTAGAGCAAAAGACAAAAAAGAGCGTACATAGAGGGTCGAAGAAAGAATTACAACTGATAAAATTAACTGTAAACATCGAACTTTTCTTGTATTTAAGTAATGTACCGTATGACGTTTGACCTTGAAAACTAATGCGCAAAATATAGAAAAAGAATTGATTATCGCTTTGATCACGGAACCACATATAATTTAATAAACGTTATATATGGTGAGTGTCGATGAACCATTTTATTTTCGTGCACGAAATCAAGAGGACTACTTTGAAGGCTTGATGCCACAACAAGTCATAGAACTAGGCGGGGACAAGTTGCACTTTCGCGCTGGATTAGAGTTAAATGATAATGAAGTTTGTTGCACTTACTCTGTGACCGTGTCGATTGCTTGAGACGATTATGAGTGAATTTCCACCTAACTCTGCCTTTTTTCAACAATCATCAACAGATTCAAGTCTGAACCTCGAGTTTCAGATCTAGAGTTTAAGCAATGGAGTTGAATAACTCCGTAGTTTATAGAAAAGATATACGCTGTAACCGGAATAAACAGTGTCAGAATAAAATTAAATACAGCGCGTATTTTGAAAATGGTGAATAAGTCAACTCACAGGACAAGTGACACAAAGGTGTCATGACACCCATGCTAGCACGATATTGGCTACAGTTACATGGTCAGGGCACATGGACGTAGTGAAATATATAAGGCATACACCGTCAGGCAAACTGTAACGGGTATTAACTGAGTGTGTACGATCTCCAAAAATTTGATGCTTCTTAAGAGTTTAACTTTTATGAAACTGAGAAATGCTTTCGTAATAAGCCCGACCACAATTGATGTTCTCAGAGGACACCTTACGAAATGTTACAGACAGCAATCAGTGACTTAGTTCACTTCGAACCGTCTCGAACAATACTCAAGATCCTTGGATAAACGCACTGGGCGCTCAGAAGAACCGTACTGTGGATCTTGTGATGTAACCATCTATCCTAAGAACCACACAGGACCATGTGACATACAACGTCAGGTACATTGTAACGGGTATTAACTGAGTGTGTACGACCTCCGACAATTTGATGCTTCTTTCATACTGTCAAAACTACTGCTGGTACTTTCTTAAAAGTTCGTATGTTTTATAAAACTGAGAATTGCTTTTGAACCGTCTCGAACAATACTAAATATCCTTGGTTAAACGCATTGAGCGCTCAGAAAAACCGTACTATGGATTTTGTGATGTAACCCTATGTCCTAAGAACCACTCAGGACCATGGTCCTGCACATGCATGTGCAATAATCCTCCGCCCTAATTTCGTTATCATTACTTGTCTCCTCTAATGTATTCATTTAAGAACCGAGGAGGAAAACTTTCACACATACGAAGTCACTCATTGTACGCGTAGCCGTTTTGCGCTACATCTTTAGGGTAATTTCGGGTTCTCTGTGTCAAGAGCGTAATTCATCCCTAACGCACTCTCGCATTGTCAATGTGGAGTATATTGGGTTTTTGTGTGATCTGTACCTAATTGTGCTATCAGGGACTCAACAAACTCAACTGAATTCGCACTCAGACTTACTGGCTTTAAATATCCATCTGCAATTCCTCTATAAAAATCCTGTTTTTGTCGCGTATGATATCATGCGCGACTGAACCAGGAGTTTGAAGCATATGCATGGGTACATACCCATGTGCGTTCACATTCCTTCTTATAGTTAATCGAATCAATTGATCAACTTGTTTCAAACACGGACTGTACAAGCGAGTTAGCTAAAGACGAGGAGAGCGAACAATAAAAATTATAAAGTATAAAATGCTGTACAGAACGCTACATAACAAAGAATGCAATATCGAAAGTACGAGTGAGTTAACTCGAGTGTAAATGTATGTTAGGCAATTAAAATGAGAAGCACCAAATTTTCCTCATCGACTGCTGTTGGCGACAGGATCTCCAGCAACTTCCTCCCGTAATAGACAGTCTTATATATTCTTCAGATTCATTCCTGAATCCATTCCACAACTTGATATTGTGTAAATCCGAAGTGAAAATTTATAGCTGTAACTCGAATGGAAATTTGTACAAAACAAAGAATGTAATTTTGAAATTAAATTGAATGGAATAGATATGGTAATACGGCTCTCAAACATTTCTTACAGTAACACATTTTGCCTATAACTATGAAACCTTGAGTAATCAAGATATGTCGGATGATTATGGGAGAACAGTTGGAAAATTGTGTGTAGCTGATGACAGTGCAAAAGCACGAGTTTAATGTGGCATTAAAGGAGGAATACCTCGGTTATTGGTCACCATAGGGTAGTGACTTATTTGCGGAGGTGAAAGGTAAAATCACTGTTAGTACTCCCAGCCAGAACATAAAATTTGAACTGCATGATATTATGTCCAGGTCAACAGACTCACACATTACTACGTTCGTTGACTGTTGAATTTTGCAGGGTAAACGGAACAAGTAAATCCACTACAACGAGGTTCTTTGCTCAATGTAGGCCATCATTCCCCCGGAAAATGAGAAAATGTTGAATGTCGACCGAAATCCGTAGATTTCTGGCTAAAACCATTGTTCGTAAATGCAAACCTGTAAGACTGGGTTGCTTAAGTTATTATTTTTCTATGAACACACCACACAAACCACTTTACTAAATGAATGCAATGTACTATTCATAAAAACAACAGATCTCATCTGTCAACATGAAGAACTTCAGCACACCACTTCAACGATACCATTTCACAAGTCGACGAGGTGCTCTGAGTAATTGTGGTAATTTTAAATATTCAAGCTACATCTCTTGACTCAACATTTCGGCAACCGTTACAACTACACTCATGTGCAACTCATGTAGCAATTGAGTGCACTCGTATGCGTACCTTAAATAGCACCTTAAATAGTTCATTACAGGATCGTTAGGGCTTTTCTGAGACTAGCGAAAAGTAAAAAGGTGATATAAAGTTGATTTTTCCTAGGGAGCTTATAAAGGAAATGCGCGTAACAGTCAAAATCTTTCCACATAAAAACGTAAATACACGACTAGTGTCGATGTATACAGCATTATTTCAGTTCATACTTTCTGAGGGCCTCAAGCAATCTAGAGTGATCACCAGCTCAATGCAAGATCCGCAGATAAATTAATGTAGGTAACAAGAAGCACAGCATTTCATACGAATGCCCACGCAGTGTCTATTGCGAAAATGTTGCATTATTGCCTTTTGCATCGGTAGATTGTTCTGTTTGAACAAACCTCGTTGTAAATCAGGTGAATCAGGTCCTCATTCAATGATTTTGAACAAAACTTTTGACAGAGTATCATTGTACTTGATAGTGACGGTTAATCAAATTAAACAGGCATAACTGCATATTTTGATGAAAGAGTATACGAAGGCAGTTCAAACTGTTGTTTAACGGTGTGCGAGAACTGATATTTGAGGGGTGAATTATACTCAGTATGCAACACTCAACATAAAGGTTGAGACAAATGAATGTATTGTAAGTATCGAGAAAAACTTGTGGGCGGTCAACCTTCTTGCGAGCCAAGCGGATTCTCAACAGCTGTGCGCGTATATCAGTGAATTAGAGTTAATGAAGAAGTGAAACTTCATGACAATCAAGACTATGAATCGCATTGTTTTGTTGAGTACTACTCTGTATTTTCTACCAAAAAACCTACAATGGTCACTTATTTCCGAGTTTACTCAAAAATGTCAGCAATAGGTGCCTCGTGCACAGTATATGAATCAGACTTTTCAGGGATATATATCATCAATTGGAGCTAAAAGGACGTTTGCAGTGTATTTTCTTGAAGTGATTGGGGAGTTAGTGCACTACTTATGAGCAAAATGGTTGATCGTTCAGGTATGATAATTCAATCTTGTCTAATCTGAGGTCATGAAATCGTGGACGAAGTTTTGTTCACGGTCGTGTTAAGGATATGCGCTGCTGACAAGCTCTGATAAGAGCGGAACTCGAGGGTCCGCGTGAACATTTGACAGGAATTCAGTAGCTGCAATTAATTTTGGGTGATCGTCAATGTATATCTATCGATTAACACAATTACTGGGCCTCTGCTTTCATTTTATCTTTCCGTCATCTATCAATTGAGAATTAAAAGGGGCTCATGATACTTTATGATGAGAAAGAAAATAAGGTTTTTAATCCTAACAGCTGTTATGAATGCCAGGTTGCTGGATTGATATTTGTCCTATAACTTTTTCTAGCTCAACTGCTTGAAATAAGTCAGATTAAACAGCAGCAGTATCACTGGACTTGAAAATTTATGAACAACGGTACTTCCTACTCGACAGAACCTACCTACCATCAGAGCAGCTGGCATTTTCAAGCAGTTGTTTGCATTAGCTCAAACCACAAACAGAATTGTTTTGGTAAAATCAATAAATGAAGCTTCTCAAGGTATGCTAGCCATGTAACCTTTAGACGATTGCATTCGATCTCTTAGTGCCCAAAAGACTGCTTAGTCACTCGTATGCAAGTGGGGGGCTAAAGCAATTTTAAACTCTAACGGAATGTCCGTTGATGAGTAAAACGGGAAAAGTTTTGTTATCCAATGCTTGCTCACTAATAGCGGGTGCAATGGTAACAGTTGATGAGGCTTGAGTTGGCTCTAAAGACTACAAGAAATTTAGGATATGCGTACTACAGATCGGAGCCAGATGGTCCGGCACTACTTTCGGATGTGTTTGGAGTGTGCAGTCCGCAGAGGACGGTTATCTCTCACTGTGTGAAGCTGACTGCATGTACCCTGTTTAGATCCAAAGTACGTCAGTTGAACTGCGAATTCAATCTAAGTATAAACGGATATGGTCAACAAGCATTTTCTTAGTTGAACAATGTCAGACCATCCGCTGCGTCGGTTTACGCACCTTTCGATCCTTCTAGCAAGTTTTGCTCAATGTTGAAAGCTTCCGCGCAAGTGTCTGCACTGCATTAGTGGGCAATCATTTTTGCTGTAATCTGTCGTTGTCATAAGCTTCGGTGCAGTCTTGGAGATTGTGATGAAAGTTGTGTTTAACAGCATATATCTGTATGCGTTTCACTCTGTGGTTGATGGTCATTTGGTAAGGGTTCCAAACATCAAATAATCACTGCCCAAAGTAGGGACAGAATTAACTGATTTGAACCGCGTAATAAAGTATATCTGCGAAAGAAAACGTGCAAGCCATTTTCTGTTGTAATTACAGTGCCCAAGTACATCCAATCAATACACGGATTCATAAGAAAGGAATAAAATGCAGCGCTTTTTTTAGTGGAAGCTTTTAAAATAGTCATGAACATGCTGCTACTTCTATGAATAGTAGTGTAGCACTTACGCCCGATACTACTAAGTGGTTCTGTTTAGGTGATGGTAGAAGAAGCGGTAAGTGAATGAATAAAGAGGTCGTCAGGATTGAGAAAGGGTTGAAAAACGTGAGGCAAAATTGAACATTTCCTACACCACGGAATTTATTTGAAACAAAATGTACCGTCAGCAATAGTACACCTATCGGGTGCTTGTGCAGAACACGTGGTATCCCTTGAAATTTTCTCGAGTACAGCACGGACTTTGCACACGCTCACTCCAGCGTCGACGTATACATTTCGTCCATAGTTTGACTTCGTGAGTGGACAGATTATTTGCTCTGCAGGCTCAGTGAGTTTATAACCGCACCCCTTAATAAAACTTAAAAATGACTTGAAAGGAAAAGCACCCAGCTGACCATGAAACAGTACATCTGCGACCAGATGAACAAAACTGAGCACATCGTAAACAAGATCTTCGGCATAAATGGAAGCAAAGTGTTTGACAAATGGATGGGTAACCGTTTAAAGAAAGAAACATAGGTAAGTATCAAGTGGAGATGACAAATAAGTAAATATAGAGGGATAGTCCCACGCAAGTTGTGCATTAAAACAAAACCAGAAAATCAGCAGAATTAGAAGTGAATATATTGTAATAAATATACAATGTCTTCCTTGTTGAGGACACTTCTGTGCATTGCTTCATGTTGCCCCCGGAAGTTCGCCAGTTTGAACCACATTAAAATGGGGCTGTATACTTTTTTTGTTTTATACCCGTAGTCTCACTGTCGACCGTGTGAGTCTGATGTATTTCAACACGCCTATCTACCACAACACTGTGATAACAACCGACAAGATACACACGTACATAATACGATGGCCGCAGTTGCGTGTTCTTAGTTCAAATTCAAGTGAGGAAAAACAAACGTGGCCTGTTCTGACAGAGTGTCCAAAAAGTCTGCACCGAACTGCTGGAGAGGCAACGAAAACTGCTAGAATGGAAAACGTAAAAGTCAGCACAATTCAGACAAAATAAACCTTGTTAGTTTGCGTACGGTATAAAATATTGTAATACTCATAATTAAGGACTTCAAATAGCTATATAAATTGTACTCAAACCAAAACCCCCTGCACAGGTAATACGGAGAAACACCGTACTGTTTACCCTGAACAGTTTGTATTCGCGAAACAAGGAGCCACATATATAAACAATCAACAGTGAGATGGAAACCATGGTCTGTCATTGGCTGATCACGTTGGCACCCGCGAAGTCAAACGTTAAACTGAATGGCGGAATACAAAAAAAACCTGTTAACCGATGGAAAGTGTAATAACTAGACTTCTTGTGTACCTCTCACATGGCATCTTAAAATAAGGGATGAACAACTGCCGGCTTTTTCTACGTGCCTTATGAGAGATAGACCTTGAAGACTAGGTAATTCTAAAGATTCCGGAATATTTTTGGGGTCTGGCATTTTACGACAATTAGTGGAAGATGCACTCTGACGTCAGTTTGTTACTGTCCTGAGGTACTCTGTTACTTTAGCTCAGCTTAATGACGCTGATATCTGAAATTTGTCTGCAAATACAAAAGACATTTTACAGGGTGCTTTAAAAGACCACTAGTGGTGACTGGAAAGAACAGAGGACCAGCTGTAAAATCGCTTTGAATGCTTACGTGAGTTGTGCTTACTCTGGGTACTCAGGTTTCAAGTTTCTCTTAAATAAACTTGTTGTAAAACACTATATCCATCTAATCACCTGGTTTTGATTGCTACACCACGTAGATCTTTGAAGGAGTTAACACTGGTTCACTGAAACAACGGCTGTGATAAACTCAAAGAATCATACCATCAATTTTCTACCTTCGTCCAACTCTGTTGCGACTAATTCTAGAAAATACAGTAGACAAGAAACAGGATGTTACTTTCTGAAAACCATGTTGTGCAGAGACAAGAGGGGTTTGACCAGATAAAAAAAACCCTTGTTTGTAATTGGTCTTTCCAGACATTCTGAGACAGCACGGTTCAGGATAAGAGTTTGGGTTGCTTCCTAGCCCTCTCTAACAGATAAAAACTACGATGTTATATACAAGCTCATCAGAAGTTGTTCTCTTATTTCAAACAGTTATGAAGAATAGCCAATATTAGGGGTGCAGAGGTTTTCCAAACGGTTGAAATATATTCCGGTGAGTGTCCTCAGTTCTTACAGACTTTGATAAATTGGGACATTCAAAGGCTTTGGCAGCCTGTTTTTAAATCTATACACCTTCCACTATATCAAAAGGTTCTGACAATACGATCATGTTTGAACTGTTTAAACTGTGATTCCGTTGAGAAAACTGGATGTGACTCACTTTCTCAGTTTTATTTTACACCTGTTAGCCATTTTTTAGGTAGTAACAGTTTTCTCTCTAAATACACCATTACGCACAAAAAAATTGAAGCTAAGCCTGCCTTGTGGTAATATTCCAGCAAAGTCTGGATCTTACAAAATGCTTTTTTATTAGCTCTGGAGTGTGGCCATACACGATGGTTCTCGGTTTCCATACACCTGCCCAGCACTTGTTTTGCGCAAAGAGCACTTGATTTTCTGCCGATCTCCATAAAAAACAACTCTTCAGATTGTAATCAGTCCAATAAGTACGCTGTTGGCATCAGCCCACTTATCTTCAAACAAACGGCAGCAACCGGGGAAAAAAATAAAAACGCGAGGTTGACCCCAAGCAAACTCGGTGGCATTCAAATGGATTAATCCGATAGAAAAGGAAACGTGTAAAGTGTTTAAACTTAGTAGAGTCACCAAGTGGTTTATTGCAGTTGATTCCGAAGTCCTGTCTCTTGATACGGAGCCTCTTCCACACGCGGTTGGAGTCCAAATGTAGTCGGGTTGTCTGATTTGTGAAATTAACAATGAGACAAAAGCTAATAAGCGGACGTGTTGCAAGCACGTACATGAAGGATAAGGCATGCGCGCGGGAAGGCGTCCTTTCAGCTCAAATTGTCTTAACCAAGTTGCGTTTATTTTTAAAGTGTGGTTGCTGTGGGGTGGACATGAAAACAATCTGGAACACGTAGAACACGGCACCCTATGCATTATATTCATTTGTGATTCAGTCCTGTTTGAACGATCCCAAAAGCTTCTGAGAGGAGTGTGGAGAAAGGCTTCTTATTACTCCATTTCTCTGGACAGCGAATTATGGGACTGACGGCGATAAATCTGGAATCGAAGAGGTGTGCACTATCCGAAATACGAAGTGAATATTTGATAAAAACGAAGTATGAAAGCAGAAGGGAAATTTCTGGAAACAAAATTTCAGCGGAGTTGCTTTAATGTTCACAAACATGCAGAGGGAAAGAGCTATACCAACGAAATAGTTGGCGGTTCAATTGGGTGACCCTCCAGTGATATGGACGTAGAGGTGCAAGATAGAACTTCACACGGGTAGTTAAAGGAGCTGAGGACAAGGAAATTGAGCAACAGGTCGACCTTCAGGTTCAGAAACTCAACCGGCTAAACACTGAATGTGTTGAGCCTTTCTTCATATGAACTTGTGCACATTTCTGGACCGGTCTTCTTGACAATTCACTGAAGGGCATCAAGTAGGAATATATCTCCTTAAAGATAGGGATGCCGGGTTGCATTGTCATTTTTGAGATGAAACCGAATGAAACTGCCATCAGAAACCATAAAGCGCATTGTGAAACCTAGTAAAGAGACGCTTGTAGAAGGCCAAGCTCCCGTTCACTTCGCTGACGCTGGCTCCCCTACAGAGTGAACTAGGTAGAATATTAGAAACAACGGTTTTCAGTTCCCGCATGATAATTATCATCACAAACAGCACCATATCAGTGTTTCACATTGACGTTTAACCGTCACACAACCACGAGAAGAAAGGGCAAACTCCGTACGAGGAGAGAGAGAAAGAAAATGAGGGGAAAGGGGTGAGAACTAACCATTAGAAATAGCTAATTCTATATTCAGCCATTCAGCATCAAGATGCCTACACCTTCCAGACAAACCACCGACCTATAAGTAAAAGTAAGGCGTCATCAGCAAGATAGCTTTCCTCTGGTTTTCACTGCCCGGGTCATGGAGTGCACTCACTCCACAGACAACTCGGATAAACAACGACAACATTCACACCACTGAGCTGGGTTAGCCGCCATCTCACTCAACTTCTCCAGACACCGACTCTGGGAGTCGCGAAGGTCCCAGCCTGGGAGACGAACCCGACCTACAGTGGTCAACCCCTTCATTTTTCTACGCCAGGTGACTAGCTGTCCAACTGCCCCCCCACCTCAAGCCAGTCGACCGCAGCGTTCGATGTCGTAGACGAATAGCTGGCATCCTTAGTACACTGTCTTACCATTTAAGCCTGTACAAATTTAAGGATTGATCAAGAGAGTTCGTTTGACAGTCACTACTTAATACCCACTCCTTAACTTTCTTGTTGCTTACTTGTTGGTGCCACCCGATACGAACGATCAAGCACAGACATCGGTGGCCAACTACCCAGGAAAAGTTTACGTCTTATTCCTCGAGCGGCCAAGTTTTGCAGCCGTAGAGTAAAACAGCCCTCACAGCTGCCTAACATACGCGACTCTTAAGCATCAGGAAGATGCTCCTTTGTCTCCAGATGTATTCTAGATTGACGAATACCGCCCTAACATTAGAAATGAGCAATTATACTTTATGTTCTGTACTTTCGCCGCGGTTGCTGCTGATGCATGTTCCTAGGCACACCAATGGGTCCACGGCTTCTATGGCTTCACTATCATACATTAAATCTACGTGATCACAGCAGTCTAACAGGCACACTTTGCACTTTGTGGCTGCGGTGTGTACTCTTAGGTACATAACAGAATGTGAAATAGTTTTTAGCATTGCTTGTACTGCCAGCAAGTTGTCAAGTGGCCGCACCTTGTCATCATTATAACAAAGATAAGTCAGTGCTTCACCAGGTAAGATTTCTGCGCCGGAACCTTGACTATCCATGGCAAAATTAATCGAAAATTGTGAAAGTGGACAGTCTTGTCGTACGCCGCTCCTGGTATTGAAACTGTCAGACAGTTTGCCGCAAACCGTAACCCAAGCTGAATTATGGCAATAAGACGCCAATATCATATCCGCATAATTAGTCGATACATCCCTGCGTTTAAGTGGATTCGAAATTGTAGACCAATCCACCGAATCAAACACACCTTTATTTTCGGTGAATAAGTTAAGTGCTAGCCGGCGGTACACATGACGCTGCTCCATAATTTGGTGAGGATTAAAAATTTGATCAACACAACCCCGTCCAAGTCGAAACCCTGCTTGTTCTTCCTTAATGTTTGCCTGTCGAGCTGCAGTCAGCCGCCAAAGTAAAATAGATACCAGAACTCTAGAAGTCACCGGAGTCGAGCTAATTCTTCTAGGGTTTTTGCAAGAACCCCTGATACCGTTCTTGAATACGGGAACTATTGTCGAGTGACCTCAGCGCGGAGGAATGGACTCCTTCATCCTGCACCAAAATCTCTACCAATTCCTCCCCATCCTATTACGCTTGAGAACTAAAATGCAATTGCTGACCTCATTCTCAGTGGATGGTGCTAAATCCACCGTCCAGGGTGTTACATTACAAGTTTATGGCGAGACACAATGGAAGCCGTAGGCTAGCTGAATTGACTCTCAAAATGTTTCGCCCACCGTTCTAATCTTCTGAAATTATTATAGACGAGTGTGCCATCTGCCTAGCCGATGGCTCCACTGACAAGCGGTCGCCTGGGGCCAGTGGTACGGATAAACGTGAAGAGTGCGTCAATGTTCCCTGAAGCAAAAGCAGTTCCGCTTCCTTAACTTTTTCAATTAACCAAGCCTCATGATCAGCAATTAGACGACGTTTCAGTTTCCTACGGATATCTTTCCTAAACGTGTTATGTGAACTGTCAGAATGAATGTTCTGTCCGAATTCTAACAAATTCTGGGATTTCTCCGAGCTCCAATGTTTGTTCGAACCACGAACCACTCAACCACATACTACAGCAACTCATGCGAGATTTGAGTGCAACAGCTGTTAGGATGGTTGAAGTAAAAACTGCTAAGCCTGCTTCCTCATTCTTTTATACTGCGTGCAACACATGTGAATATGCACATTACCAAGCATGCTTTCCGCCATATCACATTTTGAAATTTTTGCCAGATTTAGTAGATATTTTTACATCTACATATCTCCTGACATACAGATTTCCTGCCCCTGGGTTTTTTTGAAGCAACGGTGAGTTTGAATATTGTGCTTTGGGCGTTTCATAGAGCTTGACCCGACTAAACGGCAACTATTGTAGCTTTCATTAACGAACATTTCATTGAGTGTAATAAAACAAGCAGTAATTTAAAGTCAATAACACGGAAACAATGATGAAGAAAGTAAAATTGACGAAGGAAAAAAGATAGAATAGTGATTTTTGTGTCATTCCATATGGAATGCAAGCACATTTGTGCGTACTGCCCACCCGTACGGGATTTGTTATGAGGAGCGAAGGAAAATTGAGTAAATACTTAAACAAAACGGTTGGAAATAGTTGACCACCAGATGATCCATGAGTCTGATTTGTGGAGTAACGCTTGTTTCTCGCCGCGGCATACTACTCTACAAACCGAACGTACCTTGTTGCGCTTCTGTGTATTTCGTGAAGGTATCTTAATCGACCACATGTGTTCCACTGTAGGCATCTCCTACCTTGAACAATAGTTGTATGTTTACACCTGCTGTCGTACTGTTGGAACTGATCCAACGGAATAACACCCAGTCAGTATTCACTACCGAAAACCAACCTACAATGGAAAACAAAGACTCAGTGCTTTGACTCCCGTGTATTAGTCTCGACCCTAGAAAATAGAGTGTAAAGCGAAACACTTCAAGCTAGCGTGGTACGACGCTAGTTGTGTTTTTAGCCCCGGGACGGGTGTTACAGGATGGATAGCTTGACTAAAACAAAAGTAGTTAAAAAACCAAAATGATCAAGAGGGTACAGAAAAGTTCGACTATCAAAATATTATTCATTACAGTCTCTACACAGTAAATATCACGCAGGATGGAAAAATATCCTATCATTCCTTTCTAGCCACTCAAAATTACATTGTGAAACACACAAATAATGTTTGTACGTGACAGGTAATATCAAAGTTCAGGGAAACGGTATGTCGAAAATATTTGCTGCGCTAATAGGGTTCGTATATTGATGTGATTTTTTCTTCAGTGTGTTTCTTGTCTATCGCAGAGGGTTGTCCAACCTTAATATCTCTTGAGAAGAAATGGGGGTTAGGTTTGTCCACTGCTGTACGATAAGTTGACGAGTACTGTCTCTCCACGCAACATGATCAGATCATCTGGAAGAGTGAGAAACCATGGTGAATTACTCGGAGGACAGGTGGAAAAGGATAACTCGACATGTTGACTTATCCGGCCGACGAAATAATTTTGCAAGAGACTTTTCGTAGACATTGCATCTTCGAATTTCACTGTATTCAGTCTCCTTTTTTATCGTTCCGTCTCAAATTAATAGACTCAATGAAGAAGAAGATCAACAAGAGAGTAAACCTGGTTTATAACAACTCTATTTTGTTTGTGGACCTAGTAACCCATCGGATAACTGTAAATCATATAAGTCCAAACGAATAGTTTTTCATTTTTTCGCGTGCAACACTACCCAAAAATTCATAAATGGATGAGTAGGTAGACAGTTGACATTCAACTGGAAAACTTTTTTGTTTTTTTTTGTATAAAAAATAATATCGTCAAGTCCAGACATACCATAGCTCAGGAAGGCAGGTGGACCCAAACGATGAGTACGAATGTCCGCATGTTATTTTGAAAAACGTTGTTTCCAAAGATAAGGAATGTTAACCTGATCCACAAAACGTACGGGATTGCGCAGCTCCCCACCACGACGATTATGCCCAGAGGTAGAGGGACTAATGTTTGGGGTTGGGGGAGTATTGACAACTGTAGGGGGTTCCGGGGGCGGAACGCTTTCTTCTGACACCAGGGATTTCAGGTGAGGAACGCTACTTGTGGACGCAGGTGTGGCTGTTCTTTCCATAAATGTTGGTTTCAGCTTATCGATAGAGACTATCTCGCGTTTGCCGTCTCATTTAACGATGAAGGTTTTCGTGCCTCTCACGAGGACACGGTAGAAGCCGGCGTATAATGGTTGCACGGTTGTTGCAAGTCATCCTTATGTAGAAAGACATGAGTACAAGAAGACAGCTTAGAGTGCACGTGCATGGCAGATTAAAGCTTTATAGGCCGCACCGGGTTCAGCTTTCGCATGTGGTGCGCCAAACAATCTGTGTAGCTGCCGTAATCCTACGGTGCTGAAGGTGCAGGTGAGACGAGTTCACTCGGTAATCTAAGTGTGTAACCAAAAACTAGTTCGGCTCTAGTAGCTTTTAGGTCCTCTTTCACTATGTTTCGCAGTCCTGAACTAACTAACGGGAGTGCCCGTTTCCAAGAGAGATTAGCATGTGCACTAAGAACAGCATTTACCTGGCACTGGAAACGCTCGACCATTCCATTTACTGCCGGATGGTAAGCTGTAGTTCGAATGTGCTCGCTTTCTAACGTATTTAAGGGGGCCGCAAAATGTTCCTCAAAGTGTGATTCGCGATCTGCAGTCATCTCTGCTGGACAACCGAATTGTGCCACCCAACATTCCAGGAAGGCGCTGGCTATCGTTTTTGATGAGCAGCTTGGTAGCGGTATGGTTGCAAGCCATCTCGTGAAACGGTCAACACACGTCAGCAGATAAGTAGAGCCATTTGAGGGTGGTAAGGGATCTACCAGATCGACGTGCACATGGTGAAAACGTGCGTCTGGCAAACGGAAGATACCATGGGAGCTCTTTTTATGACGGTGGACTTTAAACGTTGACATTGGAAGCAAGAACGGCTCCATTTCCGGACGTCGTTGTTCATCTTAGACCATAGGAATCGTTCAGTGACAAGTTTGACTGAAACCCGTATGTCGGATGGGGAAAATTGTGCAGTGTCTCAAACACTGTGCAGTGACAGGTTGCAGGCACGACAGGACGAGGTGTGCTCTGCAAAGTGTTGCAGAGGAATGTTCCCTATGAAGATGTCAGAGGCACTGGTTGGATTGTTCGAGAGCTGTTTTAGCGAAGGTGCTCGATATCTGGTTCAGTGGCTTGCGCGGTAGCCACGGCTGCCAAATCAATGCTGTTATGAGAAGCTGCTCAAGAGTTCGTCGAGATGTACAAGCCTTCATGTCGTGTCGAGATCCACTTTCTTTTCGGCGGTCTCTCAATAAGTTTAGGTTGATGATTGGTAACACTATGAAACCAGTTAGTGCTGGACAAATTTGCCAGCTGTATGTAATCTCGCACTTCTCGATAATGAAATCAGGAATGCTGTTTTTTCTAGAATGTGTTTAAAATAACATCACTTCGAGGAAGTGCAGGGTCCTCGGAAGTTTGGATGCTACATTACTGTATGATCTCATTCACAAACATCAACACGGAAGAAGGAAAAGGGGTGTTGTGTCCTAGGCGAGTGAAAAACCGAAGAGTCAGATAAGCAGGAATTGGCGTGAGAATGGTAACAGCGACTAACGAGGTAGGAGTAACGACATTAACTCAAATCACCGTGTCCACCAAAGCTGTGGAGTTCATAGGGCATCGGAGTAGGGCACACATGACCGAACGCTTACGCGAAAAACAGATAAGCATCATAGACTTGTGTAGTGTGATCATATGGCCGCGTCTTTGGCTAACAAGGTTTTGTTGCACCTAAGTGCTATGTATAGGTTCATATTAATGATTAAAGTGAACGTTTTTGGTCGACAAGTAGCTAAAAGTAGCACACTGAAATGTATTTTTAAAACTTTCGCAGGTATCAGCAAAAAGTCAATGGTCTATAACTTACAGGCAGGATACAGCAGTCACCCATAAGTAGGAAAGTTACGTTAACAACTTTCCAGCTCGCGGAAATGGAGCTCTGCATGAGAAGCCCACTCATCAACTTAGGTCAAGGGTCGGTACACTTGTCAGCAACTTCAGGTAGAACGAAAATCAAATTTCGTACGGTCATAGTCAGTTCAGCTCGTACACACATCAGGGACGTGCTTACGACATACATATTGTCTCGAAGTACGATAGTAGGGATAATGTTCGACGCCTTAAAGGAAGTTGTGAAGATGCTATCGTAACACTTAGGTAATAATTTAGCAGATACAGCCTCGGCAGTGATAAATCCTAAGGAATTGAACATTTGAAAAACTTCTGCTTTTGCTTTGCAAGTGAAAGACACAAAATAGAACGGGCATTTGGATTCGGAAATAAGTCGAATGGGAAGCCGCGGCTAATAACGGTTTTCCCGATTGATATTTGTTTACGGATGTGTAATGCAACTGCGAATGCAAGCTGGATTTGATCCCGGGTAGGTTGAAAGTTCTGCAGGGCTTCCACCTACTATGAATCCATCTGAGCATAAAGCAATAACTTTGACTGGGAACTTCCCAGACTTTAGAAGTAAACGGAGGGGTGTTAATTTCAACACCTTATTGATAGCGTCAGAATTCTATGGATATGGGTACCAACGAAGTAGGATGGGTCAGATAGTTCTTAAGTCAAGAATGAACGATATTATTTGAGTTGTTTTATATACATTCCCCCAAAACCTGTGACCAATTCCAACTGGACGGGTGAAATCAGTATCACAAACAAATTTAAACGTGGCGGCAGCTTTGTAATGCTTCATGAGGCTCACCCCCATTCCGGCATTGTACGATTGGTTTCGTTGCGGTAACTTGGTAGCTTGGTTACTTAGCTCCAGAAGGGTTATTGCATCAAAATTATCGACCAACGAAACCTCATTTGAAAGAAAGCAATGTCGCTGAGATGGGACTTGATCAGCTGGACATCACGTGTGGTGAAAATTGTTCTGCCAGGCCTTAAAAAATCCCTGAGTTGAAGAATTCTGTAGCCATTGAATCCTCAGGGCCCACATGTGAGGTAAAAATGTATTCACTTCTATCAAGGTAAAGTCTATCATCACAAAGAAACGAGACTACCTTAATGATATTTCCTCTTCAAGCTGGTGTCGGCTAGTTCATTTAGAAGGAGAAAGGAAAACAAGGGATCCCACAGTGGTCAATTAACCACCTTTTTGAGTTAGTCCATTCTACGCGGCATCTTAGTGAACTTCGGTATTGTCGATAATGCAAGACTGAGAAGTTGGACAATAGTTAATAGAATGCGAGTATTGAAGGATGACCGTCAGAGTTGTCCAAAAATTTATCTGTATGAAACAGGAGCGTGTTAGTGATTTTGAGTTTGGATTCTATGTAGGAAACAGAGAGCTGGGTTTTGATGACCAAGATTCCAACGAACTCCAAGGTCGGTATAACTTTAAAAAATTCTCGGTTCAGGTCTATTCAATTATACTGTTTTATTGCCGTACTTTCGCTCGAGTTTAACCACGTTGAACGGGGATGTTGTCCGTAGTAACAGCACCTAGAATGTAAATGACTTGTTTGATCATATGTGCTTATTTCAAGTCATGTTTTCCACGGAACTGTAAAAATGTGACCACAGTCAACATGCATCCGGTTATGTGAAGGTCAACTTGGGATGCATGACTGTATGGTTCTTTGGAAAAAACGTAGTATTTTTATAATTTTCTTGTGTGCGTTCGAGTTCAGTAATGTGTTCAAAATACGGCGTAAGGAATGTGACGTGTGAAACAGTCGATAAATCTTAACAGTGCTTAGACACAGGCCCGCAGCTCAATCCATTTATGAACCGGACTCACGGCGATTCTGATATGGATTTACAAGGTCTCGGAACGTAAGAGGTGTGTAACAGTTTTGGTCACCGACATATCCAAGTCCACAAATAAAAAATTATGCCGGCAAGGTTTTAATTAGATTTCTGTTTGTGCGCATCTGCTTCGCTTTACCTATTCCACAGACGATACTCGACCGTTTGTTTCCATCTACCACGATAAGTTTCTCAAACTGTTGCCGAAACTGGTGTTTCTTAGCGTGCGATAGTGACCTAAGGATTATTCGATTTTATGGAACAAAAATATGCACAGAACTTTCACCTCAAGCAGTTCATCCAAAGTGTTTTCAAATATCCCTGAACGGACGTGTTGGCTAATTAATATGCCCAGAATAAGATAAATAATACACACCAAAATCCGCGAGTAAATTTTAAGTATCCCAATAAAAACGACCTGACACAGGTAAATTTCGACCAATTTTACAGTGCTTACGCTCACAGTATAAGAGTCTTCATGATCTACTTCAATCAGTTTCATCCGTTCTAATTTCTTGCTCTCCACTCCACTCATTTACGTGATTGATTACCCGCGATACGCCGTCAACAACTTGGATCTCCTGAGAGAGACATGGAGAAACTCGCTGATATTGTTAAAGCCTGAGCAGTGTGCGGCACATTAAAAGTGTCAGATTTGTTGAAGGTGCAACAGTATTTGAAAAGAAAGAAACATAAAGATGCCTTAAGACTACTTAAAAAATAGAAAACTCAACAACAAACGTTAGCCAGGTTAAACCAAAAATAGAGATAGAAATCTAATCTAATCTAATAGTTCCGCATCGTTTTCTCCTCGTTTCATAATAAATAATCGCACGATAGTGCCAGATTTGTGTGGGAGCCGAGCTTCATCAGGACTTTTGTAGTCGAAACATCTCGCGGAATATAAAAACAAAATTGAGGACAAAAGTTTTATCGTATGAACGTTGTGTGTGTTTGTGTGTAGGCTTGAATCCCGTTGCTCAAAATGCAGTGTTGGGCGTTCAGTTTTTCAAATTAGAGCTTAGATTGCAATCTTATTGTTGTACAGTAGAATGAACTATGCTTTTAACGTCGATTGTTGGACTATATGTACAGCTAAGGATACCGGGAAATGAATCGCCGTTTCAAATGTTGCACCATTTACAAAGAACATTCAAAAATTATTAAACCGTAATATAAGGTAGAAGATTGTAAAATCACTTCATGATTTCCAAAAAAACACTTCAATGTAATTAAACGCACCACATAATTTGAACTACGTGAGTGAATCTACATAGCCTGTTGTAGTCTACAAGTTAAGTCCATGGACTTCATGTTTCTAGGGCCGTTGACTCCGGAGCATATTGCGACTATGTGTTTATGTCTACTCGGGCCCACTACTCGGGGCCCATTGGTAGTAATTTTGACAATTAAAATACTTCTACTTCGAACGTCACCCTGTTTTCAGCAAAACCTGGGGGATTACAAACTAACATAAAACAATCGCAAGGCATTCCGAAAATCATTCCAGTTTTCAAATATCGTTTACATTTCAGTATGGAGACATTAATGAATATGATTGAATGTCTTGCCTATGCTGGACAGTTCGGATTACCCAGGATACTCTTGTAGGTGAGGTGCGTTTATTTTCAGTTAACAGACTCGTGGATGACCTTAGGCGTCATGTGCAGTTTAGTGAGTCCACACAATAGGTGACGATGCCACCATGCTGTGCCAGTCCGAGACACTCGATGTAGAACACACGATCATAAATCTACCAATACCACATTGATTAAAATGAACGTGATAGCTTTCACTATTAAAGCGATGGAACACATTACTTGCGCTATTTAGGGGTAACAGTATTTAATTAATTGAACCAGAAAACTCATTTGGCGCAATGTACCAGAGAACCAGTTAAGGACGGAGAAGTAACATAGCTTGGATAGTTTGAACGAAGCAGTCAGAACACGAAAAGTGGTAGATGCAGGCATTTCGGATTGACTCATCAGTACCAAATTGACAACATGGACGGTTTTTTAAAGCAAACAACTAGAGGGATGGATAATCAATAAGCGGGTTAAGATAAATCATTAGTCCAGGGAAGGGTCAAGTTCACGAACTGCTGTTTCTGAACAGAGAGAGCTGGTCTGAGTCGGTTGATTGCAACTCCAATTCATAGCCAGTGTGCTATCACGAGGCAACACCTGCAATGGGTAAAAGAACTTAAGTCAAAAAACGTAATTATACTTAAGCCTGACAAGGGTTCTGGGGGTGCCATTCTAGACAAAGATGCGTATGCAAAGAGAATGTTATCAATATTGGATGACCAAACAAAGTTTTGGCGAATAGAGACAGTGGACAGTGTTGCTGAAATAGAGGACCGCGTGGGACGACATCTTCGGTTGCTATTGTAGTTGCGGATTATTGACAAAGCAACGTATGTTTGTTAAGCCGTGTGGATCGTCAACAGCTCAACTTTACGGCCTATCGGAGACGCACAACTCTGGCATGCCGCTTAGGTTAATTTTCGTAATGGTATGCTGGCTAGCCGCTATTCTGACCCCATTGGCCTAAAAAGAGAGCAGCTGAGATAAACGGGAAAACAATTTTCAGTAGAATTGAATGAGATCGTATATCGCACAATACGGAGACCAAGATAAATTCGCATACGTACTCTTACATGGCATTTGTAAGTGTGTAAGTCGAAGGAAAAACCGCATGTGAGTGTTTGTGTGGTGACTGCAAGGTACACATCTGAATCCAGTAGTGTTCCAGCCGACACCAAATGATGCAACTTTCAAGCTTGTTAAGCACACCAGATTCGAGTTGACATATGTACTGGAAAATCGAGGGACGGTCAACTTTGTTGAATAATCATACGGGTTAAGCTAAAAGAAAGCGTTACATGCCGAAATTTGGAATTAGAAACAGCCAAAGTTTTCAGAGTGGTTATAAGACTCATATATCAATAAAAATAAGCGGCAAAACGAAACCAACACAGACAACACTGAAATGAACCTAAAACTGTGAATGTGATTTGAGGTGATGGATGGGTTAAAAAAATGGATTCGAATGTAAAAGTGCGCTTCTGTGTAAAGCAACGGTTAATATGACTGCTAAGAACCTAAATGTCAGCTAACATAACTGTATACAATGTAACGCAGTTGAACTCAAAGGTATAATTCACGGCTTAAAAGATCGTAGTTCTGACTTCGAACGAATAAATTCGATTGAACCGTGCTGTATGTGTTTATCCAACAGCCTTCGCCTCATGCTACACAAGACTAACATACTTAAGTCTTATGGTAGCGAACACTCAGAGAGCTAATGGTTTATTAGTTCTCACGAGTCTGTGGAGAGAGCACAAACTACGAATTTCGATAGTGGTTGTTTGACTAAGCACATTACGGAACCTGGAACGGTCAACCGAAGAGTGTAAACAGGTGCAGTGCCCAGACTACAGAAACAAAAGTCGGTTCTGATGAATTGCAAAAGCAGACAAAAGATAAGTGTGCCAAGATATATGCTGAAACGCTCTGAACTCTACAAGTTTGTATGTGGAAAATGCTGACAATCTAAACTGTTGAACTGAAGACCATGTGTGGTAAGACAAACACTAAGGGTAACATTCGCCAGAATACTTTAGACAAACTAACATAGTTTGTTAGGAAATTTATGTATTGAAACAGTACATCACAACTTAGCCTCTAGCTATGTAAACTGGAGATAATACGTATCAATATTATTAGTTCTTTCTTTCCGGTACTGGGTGTGCACTCTGGAGACAAACTTGATAACCGTTCTTCAGACAGAAGCATATTCTACATTAACACTGAGTAAGATTATCCAAAGTGGCAAACATGACACAGTGTATGTGAGAAATAAAAATGTAGGAGGTTGTAAGGTAAGACAGGAAAAGGATGTAGAGGGAGAAAAAGTAATACACGGATGCACACATGGATTCGGAATCAAAGCGCTTTAAAAGAGAGTATCTTTATTCAGAGGCTTTCGGGCCACAGTCAAGAGGCCAGAGACGATCTACTCAAACAACTTCGTGTTGGTCTCAGCGTACACCGAACTGCTTTCATACGCTGGTCACTAGATTGCTTCTTTCAGTCTAATCCACCATTCCCAAACGAAGCACCGTGAGGCAATCAGGGTAAATGAACCATTCAACTGTCCAAAGCTGCCCATAACCAAGAGTGAGATCAGGCGCACAGTCCTTTCAATTTTGTAACACCCCGAACTCAGAAAGTGTAAAGATCATACTAAGGTGACAATCTAAGTACAGAATCTGTTCAAGATGTGCTGGACTTCCCATAAGCCATCACAGGTTAGAGCAGTGTCTTCTACATACTTGGGTTTGAGTGTCTGAATAAGGGTCCACACCAGCACATCCGCAATCTGTTGGCGCGTACACTAGGATGTCGCCTACTGCAAACATGAAAAGGAAAGAGCATGTTGCACAACTTTATTGGACCACATTTGAGGTGTTAGAAGTCACAGGTTATCTACTACAAGCCCTAATCGGGCCCGATGTCTGGTAGTTTTCCCCAGTGTTGACGTACTTATCGTGCATACCCTACCTACAGAACCAGTTTCGGAGCGCAGCCATTTCACCCAAATCAAGGACCCTCTGATGACATGTCTAGCGAAGTCCTAACATCTGCCAAGGTGTGCACGTGCGGTCAGTCAAACTAGGGCAAGGCTTACACCCAACTTACTCCTCAAGAATCTGCTGTTCATAAGTTTCGTTTAGTTTGGGGGGTAAAACTGTTAAAATTGAACCCCGTGAAACGGAAGTCAAACTAATCTCCCTGTGATTTACACACGAAGTGCGCGACCTTTTTTGACGATGGGGTCAATGCTGGTCAAAGCCCCGTCGTTTTGAACGACTTCACTGATTCAGAGTTGTTGGAATAGAACAATCAGCTCTTTGAGCAAGGTTAGCCCCCTGTCTATAGAAAAAGATAGGGTGGACTCCATCAGAGGCGGTGATTCAACACGTTGTAATAGTTTAATCACAGAGGAGATTTACGTTTCTGAACAGCAGGAAAACTTCAACAAATCAAGAAACGCAAAGAGGTATTTGGTGGCCTTGTCAGCGGCGTGGGTGACTAGTTGAACTACTGATATGGATGCTCATATGGACGTCCTAAACGTCTTTATGGGTTATGGAAAGGCTCATCAACCGCTTTACAGATCGCCCTGTGTACACTGGTAATCCTGCTGTCCGTTGCTCAGATGAAATGGGAACCTGCCTGGTATTGCCAGTAGTTGTGACCTGGTGCGCGTTCTGTTCACTAGACTCGGTGTTTCTACTTAAGCTGCTGTTGAACATCCAAACGCGTAGTCTCGTGAACTTGGGTGCAAGCATTGCTGGAGCGAATAGTGATTTGAGCGTAAGGATGAATGAGCAGTCGCACAGAAAACCAACGACTGCCATATGGAAGACATGTAGTACCAGATGAAGCAAAGCGACATGTTTTATGTGACGCATACATGCCCAAATTTTCAATATCGGCATGTGGATACGAACACAAACAAGAAGCATTCGTTCAACGACACGTGTACATCTGTTTCTATGCTATTTTAGCCATGACAGTTTGCGCTTAATGATGCAATGGTCACCTACCGAAAAGCAGAACATACTGGGTCCCCATCAGTGCGTGGCCAGAATCCACACATATACTCCATACTGACCGAGAACCTTGTAAAAAGCTGTCATTGACAGTCGACGACTCTGTGATCAGTGTTTTCCGCTGGGTCACAACAAACGTCCACCGTCTCCTGTTCTGCAGGTACCGTAAAGGTATCGATCACTTACCTCAAGCCCATTTTCGAAATGAACATTCCACCCAGTACTACGAGGTCTGTACTTCACGAGGTGTGAAGAAGGTTAGCAAGCTGATGATGGAGGTCAGCGTTGACCAAGTCTGGATTACCATCTGTGGGAACAAGTGCCACACCAACTATCAGAGAATCCTTGTACTAGGAGCCTACTGAGGTACCAACAATAACCTTGAATTTGAGACTACAAAGACAGCTGTTTCCGGGTGTTCAGTCAAGCAACGCCTGCTTTGCGTATGCACCAAGGACAGTTTGAACAGCAGCTGGGAAGGTAGCTTCAGTCATATCATCTTCAAACAGGAGAACACTGTACGCGCATGGTAGATCGACCGGTAGAGAGTGAACATGTGGCACTGTACTATAATCCCTGTGTCATGTTTCCACAATGAAGAAGATATCAGTAGCGAAGTTCTTTAATGCACATGCAATAGCCTTCTGTCAATCTGTTTGTATAACTACTCGATGGCTTGAAAGCTTGAAAGGTGTTTGTTGTGCAATCAATATTTTGTCTGCTGGACAAAGGTATCACACTGGTGTGCAGCAAACGATGCTTCTGACAATGACTTCCTTTCAAGCAGCAAACAAAGAAAATCGCTTGAAGCACGCTTGAAGACAACCTCTAGACACCATCACGTGAAGAAACATTCAATCAACGAATGTAGGATCAGACAATTTTTCTGGTATGGTGGAGTGCGAAATGAGAGGGACAATGTTCAGTGACATTCCAGCCAAGAAGTTCCAAAGGAAACATGAGAAAAAGTACATAATTATTGTAAGTTCATAGCTATCGCGACAACATACCTTCTAATTGCTCATGCCGAAGAGGCAAGTTGGCTTAGTAGGCCTACCTCTCTATTCCTTGATTTAAAATAAGCTTGGTCCGCAGGGAAATGTGTTATCACAGATTTAGGAAGCTGGTGACCAGCAGTAATTCGGTCCGTACGCGCTTCAGATCAATTCTATTCATTCAGGATGTCCAATAAGGTTGCTACAAAATCAGCGTAATAGTTGGCAGGTTCATTATGAAAGGCGAATCTGATCTAGTAGGTCTTCCGAATAAAAACTTCTGAGGCAGACAAGGTTGTTGTGACGTCTGCCTCTTTTTTGCAGATGTTGGGAGACAGAATGTTTCACATACTGTTCGAAAGGGCATCAGCTATTCAAAGTGCCATGTACACATTTCGGACCCGCCGGAGTCAGCAATTACCACGGTGGCTTGCACTTCTAGGAATACACACACGGATGGCATAGACCGGAGATGTCCATACACCATACGGCCACACACTACCCACTACAATTAAGCACGTGGACTCCCGTTTGTACAATTGCAACTGCTTTACGAGAAGAGCGAAATGCGTTGTTTTGTGTTACCACCAAAAGGATTGTGTGATGTTTCATAAGAAGACAGGTTACCACTCATAAATTTGCTACGCTGTGGTGGTACTCCTGTTCATCGTTCTTGTTCATCTAATCACCAGAAAAACCTCGTTCATTTCGCATTTGACCTTCACGTGTTAGTGTTCTTTGGTTTGTTTGATTGCGAATTAGCACGTCGGATTACGCACTTTATTGGACCGAATCAGGATGTAAATGTGCGGGCCAGAGAGCACTGACATTCTTATATTGACTTCGAACTTTCACTACTAACGAAAAAAGAAATGTCATGGTAAATTAACACATCATTTATTGTCGTCCACTAAAACCGAAAATGTAGGACAACATTGTTAGAAGCGGTCGGCGGCTGGACTTCAAGTAAAAAGACTGTTGTTGGTTCCAATTTTGACAGACAGACAGAGCCGGACGACGAATAATAATTAACGCCGTCCAAGAGCAGGTGAGAAATTCTGAACCCCGGTTACGCAATAACACGACAAACCATTTGGCGGTGTCAAAAATGATACCTGTCTCCATAACATGCTTTGATGTGGATAAATTAGGACTCCGGTTCAATCAATTTATTCCGTCACCGCACGCCCCAACCACTTTGGCACACGTTCAGACACCTTATGTTGTAGGTGTCGAACTGCTCTACCGAAATTTACACCACCGCAACTGGAAGTGGACTGCTGGAGTACGTGAGAAGAAAAATATTTCGGTGAATCACAACTATGTACGAGCTGAATAATACTTCTAGCTGTGAGTAGCAACTGCAATTTGACTGCGAGACATGCTTGATTTAGAGCGGTCTGTGACTTTCTACTTACTTCAATCATGATATGGTCGCCTTTGAGAGGTGGTTCAGAAAAAAACTGTTTTTTACGTACTTTACATACGGGAGTTTTGATCGGTCTTTTCAGGCCGTGATTGTAGACAAATTTTTAGGGATATTGATTTATAACACCTTCTTTAATTTATCCTTTCCATATGAGTAGTCATCGGTGCGGATCCGTCGGGCTCTGTGAAGCGGGGTTCGCCTCAGACCATGTTTGTAAGCAACCGACAAAAAAGGGGAGAAGTGTAAATATCGACCGCCTCAAATATCTTTGCTTCGCATTGGGTCTTGTGATAAGCCATTCTTTGGTCTATTAAAAAATTCACAGAAAAACTAAACCGTCATTTTATTTTCATTTGTGATATATAGAAAGATTAAGATGAACAGTAATTAACATGCTCACAAATGGAGTGACAATTCACAGTGAATCTGAACGCAAATTTTTGCACACGAATTATCCGTATTATATTAATGTGATCAAATAATATTTGTTAATAACTAGAAGTGCGCGTGTGCTGATTGATTGTTCAAGGTAATTATTCATAGCTCTTAGCAGTTGTTGGCCACTTTCCGTCGTTAGCTACAAATATCAGTATCACAACGAACACTGGTCACCAGAACACACACATACGTTAGCTTGAGTTTTGACTGGTTAAATTGTGGGATATCTCAATAGCTGTAAGTTTCTGCGCGCACACTTGGATTGTGACCTGAAAACTAAGTTTTCTGAGACGACTTGTTATAAATTTTCCAAAGGATGGCTTCTGAAAAGAAGATTCTCGTTTGTTCGACATACAAGCCTCAGACAGATTACATGCTATTGTGTTAACAAAGACATACAAATAAAAAATCTCACTGACAGTTTGCACACCATATTAACTTGAATGCATCAGCTCACATAAACTTTATTTAAAAGTGTTGGACAATGTACGTCACTGTTGTGGCCAACTGTATTTGCAACGATTCAAGCTGTCTGTTTCGCCTGAAAGATTAATGGTTTGTCAGCCGGGTAGTTGAAGTCAGCTGGGTACATACCACAACTAAGGAATCAATAGACAAAGTCTGCACAACCGTTATGTAGTAACGAATAATCGGACAAGATTAGTGGGCCTCACTCTTACACCGTAGTCAGTTGCGTGATCAGCCAACACTTCATTAGACGAAATTTGCTCATTACTTCTCACAGTGCGCGCGTCAGATATCTGACTTCATTGTGTGACTGCGCAAGTCAAAATGTTCCGTTTGACGATGGAGCAACAGTTGTCAGTGTCCACTGAGTCTAAGTCACATGCTGCACAAGCTGGCACTCGTTTAAACTAGTGTTTACCGTATTTAAACTGACAAAACTGGGTACATCAGCTGAAATTCAGTCATAATCGACCAGATTCGGCAGATTAGGATTGTTCACTTAAGTCGGGTATTATATGGTTATTATAAGCATCTTCAGCATACGTTGATTGCATAAATTTTGGTGAGTATATGTTACAAGGTAAAACGTGAAGTGAACAGTTAGATTGTACTTATAACCCAAATGTGGTTGACATACAAACAGTCAGTCTCTTCGTCGTACATTAGACTGTTACACCCGAGTTACCTATGAAGCGAAATCCGCTATTAGGTAAACTGTTGACAAGACAGTTTCCTTTGATGATAGAGCAAAAAGCAGACAGCCTGTGGCAGTGATATGTATGTTGATAAGGCTTTGTCTCGAAGCCCAACAGGCAAACAAAAGGCCGCTAGTATCAAAATGTTATTCACTTATCCAATAGTGGGGTTGAAACTCGCAGGCAGACTTGGATTTATTTGGCTGAAACGTTGCGGGCTTAGTCTAAGACAGATACATCGTCGATGAGAAACTGAAGAACCGATTAAACTAAATTTCGTAAGGACACGACAAGGAGAAATAAGGCCTAGATCTGTTGCTACAGAGGGTTCATAAAAAGCATCGAAATCAGAAAGTTGCTTGAGATTATTTTCAAGACCTATTATTTCCTGCAAATGGGCTCTCATATCGCTGCAAACTTTAGCCACAACCATTCAGCCACGTAACAGAAATGATATATGGTCGAGGCGTAACAAGTTAGTTGTATTGTACATCACTACGGGATTAACGTAATTACGTGAACACTATATGGGAAAACGAATGTGATGTGCTCTACGACGAAGTTACATGTCATTAACGTCAAATAAAATAAACTATTTGGGTCGTAAATACTTTATAAAATCTTCGACAAAACAGGGAAACCTTGTCGGACGCCAACGCAGTCACTGAAAACAAGTAATGTGTACGGAATATTACACAAAAGGACCTCCTCTACAAAAACAGTTTATGACAAACTACCAGGTCAGGTTGTGGCTTCTTGTAATATTTGATTATTTTGTTGACTAACTTGGATGGCCCTCATTTCGAATAGTCATTATGGTCAATCCTCGAGAAGGTTACGATGGCTTGCCGCTCTATGAGGGCAATTTGAACATTAACATGTTTCAACTTGTCATACAACATGAAGCGTGCACTACAGAGATTAGAAAATTCAAAAAGACCACTCCATAGAACGATGGAGGGAGTTGTCCCCGAAGATTGACTCTGTGTGTTTTAGTTGAAGCATTTTGCTGTTAACCGGTCGAATGTTCGTGTGTGATGTGACGGGAAAACTAGAGAAGGAATTCACAGTGCAGGACACTGGATTTTATAATGGTTGAAAACGTATTTATCTCTTTAGAAGTGTAAGTTAGGAACAACTGATAAATAATCTCGTAACTTGGCTATGGGAAGCGGCTGGATGACTTGCAATTCTGGAATAAAATCTGAACAATTTCCAATGATACAATTAAAGTCATTACACCACTAAAGGATACACAAACGGCTTACCTTTTTTCTCCTGTTTAGGGAAGGCAAAATCAAGTAGACAGCACTGGTCAAGGCAACAACGTTGAACCCGGGACGAGAGTAAGCAGTTTAATGTTGATTTTCCCAGCTGTACATTTCATTGCTTACTTCTCATTCTACTGCTTACAAAACGGCAATTATATTTCAGTTTACTACGTCTTTTTTTGGAACCATGTTACTAATTTTTACTATCTAATTATGTGCTTTCTTTGACCACCATAACCCTCCTGGCATAATTTTTCAAGGTCATTTAATTTCTGAGGCAGATGATCTGATCCGGGTAACTGACTGGGCTAGGTGAAATTCGATCGGTAGCTTTTGGCGGCCAGATGGTACCGGTCAGGCGGTGTCCACTTTGGCTGACCACCGAAATGGTGGTTGGCCGATGTTCAACAACCTCAGCTGTTCTGCTGCGAAGCAGGATCAAGAATCTGTCAACTTACATTCCAACCAAAGTAAACAAGTAGTTGGCGAACTGTGGTTACAGATGGTTTAGTCTGTTTAATGCCCTCCAATCGCTTCTGTATGTCGCTGCGTTCTCCACGTCCTGTGGCTGCTTACTTATTCAAAAATTCTGGTTCGTTCAACCTATTACAGAAGGAAAACAACGGATTGGAGAAAAATTCGGAGACCGTTTACAATTTTTTCAAAGGAATCACCTATGCGGTCCGTCTGGCTTTTAATGATGACGAGTGGGTGTACGATGAAGAGCCCCACATCAAACGCCGTCAGGTAGGCTCACATTTTTGGACATTAAATTAGATAATTTGAAAATAACAGGACTTCGCTTACGGATTAGATTGAAATCAAACTCCCGTGTAGAACAATTAAAGCACAGTACCAAAATAAGTTCGTCTGATATGCGAAAGTAGTATTGAATCAAATGACTTTCCTTACCAACTGCAATTGATAGATAACATCCTTGCTGTTCTTATTGTTCAGATTGATTGTGAACCCATTAAAGTCCGATAAGCGAAGAATATTATATTTTAAGTACTCGGAACAAACGGGCGGAAGCAGGTGAGTTAGCTTATTCCGTTTTCACAATTGTAAGTGGGTGATACAGAGTTCAGTCAAAGAGAAAAGTCAGGGCCAGTTTGAACTGCAAACTATTGGTTCTGGGTTTTAACAGCTTGCCAGTGTCTACGTTAAATGTGACCTAGCCTAATCTGTGGCAGTAAAATCCTTATCACTCGAAAGTTTGGTGCTCAGCTTCTAAAGTCAAACGTTTTCAATAAATCAAACGACTGAATGGCGTTCTCTCAATACTGTGAAGCAAACTTTAACCTTCGTTGCGGCTAGTTAAATGCTGAAGTCAGTTACAGTAGCCTCAAAAATTAACCGATATTTATGATGTAGCAAACGGTCGTTCGGTAAACCACGGTCTTTACTATTCATTTCAACATGTTTACAAGCCAAGCGCGCTAGCTTTTATGAACCGCAATTCCAGTCCACAACATAACTGCAGTTTCCACCCACACGTCGCGCGCATTACTGTTTGGTTTTATGCGTTTGGCTGATGCTTTCTGTCGTGGGCTTTCTGTCTGTCACTTCTTGTTCATTGATCTGTTTTCGTTGAGCGATGTCTGACCCCTGTTGTGCGTAATCCACTTGATGTGAGCTTTTGGACGAACCTTACAGCTGGGTTCAGGTATTTCACCGAGTTTCGGAATACTCATACCTCCGATTTGGTCATTTATCGCAGTGTAGCATGCTTCTCGCAAAATGTTTGCCCCATAAATTTGTCCACCTATAAAAGAAGTCACTAGTGAGCATTGATGGCCTTCTACTCCAGTGCGGCCAGTTCATTCAGTGTTTTACTTAAAAGGCAGTGCTTTTCGATACTCAACTTTCAAGTCTGACTAAACCCCTTTGAGTCTCAACTTATCAATTCAGACTTAAAATGAATTGCTCTATAACATGCAAGGCACCTGATGTTCATATTGAACTAGGCTTGGAATCTGATGCAATACGTCACCCTTCCAACGGTGGGCTATGGGTACACATCACGTTCAGTAGTAAACTGCAAATGCTGTCTCCATTTCGTCGGGTGATAAATGAAGGCGTCAAATTTAAGCAGTGCCAACGCATTCACGGTCATTAACAAAATGATGGGTGCTACACACAATTTTGTACTGTTGAGATGAAAAGTAAAACGCAAGTGGTTTTATCTTCCCGACTTACAAACGTACCGACAAAATGAAAAGAGTTTCACAATAAGTAGGCTACTACTGTTGCGGTTGTCGATCAGTGTTTTGCAGCAACGTAGTTAACTAAGCTACCTTCTCTTTCAGGCGTCCTCTTCTTCGAATGAAAGTAACGCAACACTCGCCATCACAAATTTCTCCTTAAATGCATTAATAGTTTAGTAACCCAGTGGTATTTTTTCTACGACGTGTCAATTTTCAAAAACAAATTCCAAGTTCGTGTTTTAAAATTTGGAAAACAGTTTACTGCATTCAATTCATTCAGCGCAAAAATGGTCACGTAGTAGTATTAAAAGTTGACAACTAGTTATTGTTTAAGCTGTTTTGGTGGATATTGTTGAACAAAAACGATTTCTTGAGTTACTGCAAAAGGTGAACAGGACGAAGTAAGAACTCGTGAACAAAAACCCTCCGGTCGGTTCTTAATTGTTGCTACAGCAAAAATGATTTAAGCCGGTTCTAATGGGCGGAAATAAGACCAGAATGTAAGGACAGTGAATTACAAATCAGTGACCTTAGGGCACAGTTACATTCCACTGACATGGTTCTACCAGAGCCTGTACAGATGGGAAGTTCTCTAGAAAATTAATTCTGGAGTTTTTCATTAAGATTTTATGGTCAAATTGAATGAGGTAACAGAAGTAGTATTAGAAAGGGTCAAACTAAGATTTCAGTCAGGTTAGGGCATGAGTGATTGTGGAAGGGAATAGAAGATAGCATCAGAAAAATAAAACATGAATTATTATGACAAGTGATGGAGATGAACAACGGTTTGTGAACAGCAAAACAGGGCTCGTCTAGCCCCCACATATTGGGTAATGTACTGTGAATTTGTTTAATGCATCAGTTTAAAGATAAGTAGTATGTATTACCCGCCGTTAAAAAGAATGTTTTTGTTTCTTACAGATGTGTTTACCTAACGTTGCAACCTCGTATTATTTTCATTGTTGCAAGTGACCAGAAAAACGCAATGAGTGCTTGCTAATGTTTGTCTTTTTGAAACTTGTTGTTGTCATTATCAATGCTACACAGTTCTGAGAACAAACAAGTCTCCAGTTCGACCACGTGAACCAACGCGCGACTGGTTTGAAGGAAAAAGAACAGAGTTGTGTAAAGATAAATATATGACGATAACTATAAATCAAAAGGCTATCACTATTTTTATATGATATTCATCTTTTACAATTTTCTTGTGAATTCTTGGGTCTTTTGAGGGTGTTATTTTTGCTGTTGAGGGATGTATGAATAGACGGTCACCATAAGTACCATGATAGGCTTGCATCAACTAGGTACTTCTCGTTGCCAGGCCCTTCAATGTCTTTGGCGAGTGACACGAATTAACTCTTGGAATTCAGTCCCTAAGACGAGTAGAGCCGAATAAAACCAACCCCACTGCCATTTTTTCCGTTCCTTCATGACAATCGCCGTTTGCCAATCGTTCTGTATTTCCAGTTATATCCAGGACTCGAAAACAAAACACATTATGAAAGGCACTGATCAAACATATTTAGAGCGTGTTTAGAACACTTTGTCCGACAACAGGAAGCTACATTACGTACTAGAATATGTTTGTTCTCCTATACACAATTCGTGTCATGAAAAATTTCGAAACAAATACGATTTTTTCAGGGTGAGGGAAGAGAACAGAAGGTTGAGGAAGCTGCTGGGCATTTGAACTCTGATTACCGTGTTGAAACACTCAAGGAAACCCAGTTGTCATATAGAAGTCATTTTCAATAGCGAAAGTGCCATTTCTGAGCCCGGTAACTCAGCAAATCAAGGGTTGCTGACCAACTGGCAGAGTGAACTTATGTCAATGAGTTTGTTAACTGACTGCCTATCATGATGTTTCTAACAGGGGGTGTGACCACTCACGATGAATTTACACCTCACAAAGTCCAAGTTTACTAATACCTGCCATCCACACTGGAGAAGGTGACAGGGTTCACGGTGGTTAATCAACTGATTTTTGTTTGCAGTTGTGTAAGGTAAATTCACCTCTGTCCGCCTGGCATCTTATACCAATCAGAGAAAAACAATGACAGATTCCAGTACGTCAGAGAGAAGTTTAGTATCATCAGTGAATGGCCTGGTCAACCAGATACATGTATCGAGTAGATGTGGATGAGTTTAAAAGTTTGATTCGAACTACACTCTCCTAGCCTCTGCCTTGCAAATATTCAGGTGCCAAGAGGTGTTTGTTATTATTCACGAGGTTTGGCAGGTGAGCAAATCAAGCGGGACGGCAACCTTAACCTTGAACTGTCATATTTCTCAGTCATAGAAAACAATGTCTTACTCTCAAACTCATACCATTCCTTAGTTAACTCCGACAGTCGAACTCATTTGAACACAACATCAACCTTGGAGATCCTGTGGTTTCAATCAATATCAAATCAACATTCCTCTGAGATTTTGAGTACACTTGAGTTAGTTGAATAAAGTAAAGATTTAGATCAACATACATGTCCATTCTGCACACAATCGTCGACTGTAAACTTTTGACCTGCATTGGAAAAAAATCAAATCCACAGCAAAATGGCCAAATGTGCACACCTGTCTGGATAGTGAGCGACACTTCCGACCGAACACAACCAGAACTGTTCCACACCCAATTGTTGATGGACTTGCAAAAACGGCTACTAACGCCTAATCTCTAAAGCTTTAGCACTCTTGGTAATTTTTTAATGTTGGACGTACCTCAAGAATATAAATTATGATGAAGTACAGACACTATGGTCTGTGGTTGATTAGAGCACTGTGATGAATTAAACAACTTCACATCCTCGTTCTAAGTCACTCAATAACAACCGCTCTGATGCAACCCTCAATCACGTTTGAGTAGGTTATCTGCCCCCGGTTTCCTTGTGGTCTGTCGCATACAGAACCCTGCATTTAACCATGGGTAGAACCCAGCTAGTTTTTTGCGACAGCAAAACAAATGTTGTAGCGTCACATACACGTTTCAACGTGAAATCCTTAATTTTAAAAGATTGTACTAACCAGAATGTTGAGCGCTTGTAAGACAGTTCCACAATTAAACTTCTCAAATGAGCAAGATCAGTTTAGTCACAGTTGAGAATGTCCGGAAAATGGTTGACGCAATGTGTCCTGTAACACCAATTGCTCTTCTTGTATTCAATTAGCAAAACACAATCACGATATCCAATTGAACAGGTTATTTGTTTGCGCAAAGAAAGTGAACCGGACTATATGCACGCATTGCTCTGTTTTCGTCAAGTTTCGATAAGATGAACATTTAACAAATATACCTGAACGACATCTTACCAAGATGCCCAGGGATGGCAAACTGTTCTGCTGTGCATAATAGAAAAATAATGAGACACTGGAGGATAGAATCGTAGACCTGGGTTGTATTTTTCTTTAGAGTGGTTCTTTATCTTAACAAAGAACCTCATTCAACTCGGGCACATATTTCGAACTTTCAACATAATTGCTTAACCGGGTAGACGGCCTATGATTCAGCATACGGAATTGAATGCCTAAAGTGTTCATTCTTTGAAAATCTCATCAGTTCATCACTAAAAGACTGGTCGACGTGAAGGTACTTTTGGGGTGTCCTTAACATATATTTTTGTTTCAACACAATACACATTAAATACTGAGCATAGGCATATTAACAAAACAACTGATGACTATCGATCAATGTGTTGATTTGGCTGACTTTTGTTAAGACAAACCGTAAGTTATTAAACATTTTTCCATATTATTGCCGAGTGACTGAAGAGTGAAGTTTACATTTGTCATTTAATTCAGAGTATTAGTGAGCGTCAAAGGAACTTTTGTGATATAGCCCCTGAGAGACAAACGAATAATAACGAGTTCTAAGAGTCCAGTTCAGTGTATACCCTCACAATCTGAAAAAATGCGTGACAAATATAGCCGAGTTTTGGAAATTGCAGCCAAAACCATGTAACTTTTGAAATGAATAGGCTTGTCTTCTTCCGCCTCTGCGTGCTGCTGTCCCAACAGAACTGTTCGAATTTTTTTGTGAGAGGAACGGCTTTTCCGATCTCGTTTTTCATCACATTTCAATTTACTAGGAAATTCTAACCAAATATCCCGAAGTCAAACAACTCATGGGACCAGATCACCGAGTTGCGTACTATATCACGTTGGAGGTGTTGTTCCAATTCTTCATGGCCACCGTGATCTCCATCTATCAGCCACATTGGTTAGTTTGGCTCGTGCTCACCTACGCTGTTAGCGGGACCATCAATCACTCGTTGGGCTGTGCAATTCACGAGGTCGGACACAATTTGGCATTTGGACACAAATATGGAACAGCCAACCGTGTACTATCTCTTTTCTGCAATCTACCGATGGCTGTACCAATTGCTATATCTTACAAGAAGTATCATCAAGCACATCACAGGTAAATGAATTATACAGTTGCTCTCTGTTCGTCATCATGTCGCCAGAGAAACTTGGCAGGTATGGCTCATTGGTAGTAACGCCCAGGGGAAACTCTGTGGCCTCAATTGCTGCTCCGAGAGTGTTGGAATGTTATTTTTGTCTAGGTTCAGAAAACTTGAAAATGTAAAGTGCATTATATGCCGCGTATCAGCGTGTAAGGTGTGCGCAAATTGGGGTAACCAGAGTAAATACAACCCGTGATTTGGGGATGTAGGCAAGCATTTTAGAGTTAGATCACAAGTCATGCGTTAACTAATGGCGAGATGCGTGGAGATAGTAAGCATAGAATTCCTTCATATACTTTGGTGGTAATCGTAGACAAAACGTTGGCGTATTATATTATATGTCAAAGTAACTTGCAGAGCATACACAAATGGATACATGATAACCTAAGAATTGCAAAGAAAATTTGTCTACGGCATGGGGTTAGAGAAAGCGAACGAATTGCAGATGTTAAGCAATGAGCAGTAAAGCTATAACAATACAAAACATACGCAAACTATCCAAACAGAGTGAGTAGGAGCAAACAATAATCGGACCGAACAGGTTCTTCACGGCATAAACCTAGTAATAGCAGTTGATAGTACGTATGATAAGAACAATCATAGAGTAAAATGATCACAGTTTTGTTGACTTCAAAGCTACTGGGATATGAAGAGAGAATACCTTTTCTGTCCTATCTACGGTTGTAGTATATAAAGAAGACTGGTAGAAGTTTTTCATCTTTCAGAAGTCTCATCTTAGAAGGTTAATGATCAAAAATTCACCCACAACTTCCTGGGACCACTTTTGTGATTGTAACTCCAAGTCTGTGCTAACAGCAGCCACCACGACATCTACATTCACATATCGTTACCGAAGGAATCACAGTTGTAGAATTAAAAGTTACTATCACCTTATCAAACAGCACTCTGGATCTGTTGTTGAAATATCATGTATTAAAACTGTCTGGATAAAGGTGTCAGTGAAACTAGGATATGCAGATCAAACTGTGTCTTCAAACTTGACTTCTTTGAACTCCAACGTATTTTTAACGTAAAGAATAAGACGGTGCGATTGATGGGCAACTGAAGTTCTTAGAGACGTGGGAACGTATATTCCTGTCTTAAACTCAAATCACGCACGGTTCATACTGGCCCCTCCGTCTTTATAAGTACTTACGCTACATAGGCCAGATAATACATCCAAGTTCTGTCAATCGTATGAATAGCAACCTGTGTCACGAATTTCCTCAACAGCTTATAAGAATCTTGATGTATCTCAGCAGACCGATATGTAATCATGACATAATTTGCACCGTTGGACTTACGAAGATTACCCAAGATATGAACGTGCATAATAAGCAATGCTGTCGTCCGATATAGGCTATCGTTTACAAGCATCAAACAGTTTGAAGGCGGTCGGCTGGTTTTGTGACTACACTGGATCTAAACAGCAACATTTTTATCTCTCTAATGAAATTTGGAATACCCGTTATTCAGTGAACATTTTGTAAATACTTTATTGATATCTTTCTTAAACAGTTGACATTTAAAGCAATTAGAGATATGGTGTTCGATTCACCAGTTCGTCTCAACCGTGTCAAAGTACACATTAAAAACTCGAATGCCATTAGGTAACGAGCGCCGTTCGTTAAAAATGTTTATGGTTGACAAACCTGTGGCTTGCTACTTACCATCTAAGATATCACTAATCTTACGAGTGTTCAATAGAGCTCATAGAAAGATGAGGTAAAAAGCAACAGAAAGAAACATTTCTAGATGTTTCACTACGCAAAAATGTGAAATTTTTTATTTCAAATCCATTGCAGATGGTCTACATACACAATTTTTGACTGTTTTCCTTTCGAAACAAAGCTTTTTCAGTAGGTCCTTTGACATTCTAATCAGATTGCCTGAAGGGCAAATAAGCTTTTCAAGAACTTAGATGTAATCCACTAGAGTGCTACCAGAAAAGAAGTGTTTACGAGATTTTATTTTCAGTCATTCATGGCGTCAATGAGATTCAGCCAGTGTTTAGCCACTTTACTGATAGATAGCGAGACTGGCTAGTGAGGCCTCCTCGTTTGTCATATATCAGAGTTATTCATAAGATAGGCCATTTGGTCGTTTATTATTGCAGTATATTTAGTAATGATGCGTTAATTAATAACGTGTACATTTGGTCGGTAAATTTCTCTTCTCTTAACGATAGGCCATCTCCAGAAGAGATCTGTTCAGATCGGTTCCTTTGGTGGCTGTTAGCTCTCTTTATCTTACCGTTTAGAATTCTCAATCGATTCAATTCGTGCTCAATGAATCCAGAGTTGGTTTTATATTGTTATGAAGTTGTGACCTCAGACGCATTAAATTGGTGGCTGTAGTTTATTATGCGGGCTATTGGCGACTAGAACATAGCTAGGGTCAACAACTCAGTAGTCTTCATCAGTTGCTGTCTTTTGCCTCAGCTGGATTATTCTGACTTTGTTGTAGCCACTTAAGTCACGCTGTATGGACCAAGACGTTTTGCGCTATTTGTTTTGTCGTCTACCAATAGCTTTGGTATAATCCTTTCCAAACTAGTACATGTCAATAACCGTTTCACTCAACTTATTCGTCATTGCTGATGAGATGTATCATTAAACACGTGTGTTCGTTTGCTTTCGCCAGATATCAATCAGGCTTTAAAGGTCTTCAAACCGATTCGAAGCCACCTAATTGAAGTTCAAATGACTTACCAAATGTGCCACTTTTATATTCGGGCTATAGTTCTGCACAGGTGATATCGTCTTCCAAACTGAACACCCGTCATGTCCGGTTTTTTTTTAAATTACTAGTTCCTGCCTGCACTTACTTCAGCAGCTCACATATTGTCCGGCATCGTTGTGACGCATGTACTTTAAACGGACGGTGCAGTTAACTAAACAAATGCCGACTGATAAAACTTGAAATAGAGCAGCGACGATAAATGGATTGAAAATAACACAACGTTAGAAGCAATTTGTAATACTCTACGTTTCAACCGCCCCCGGTGGTCTTTCTCAAGAGTGCTGTGGTCAAAATCCACAATCTACTTACCAACACGTAAACACGGCAAATGAAATGTTTGAATTTATTCGTATTAAATTTGGTTTAAATGTTATACAAAGTGATGATGATTAACAAGTTTCGCGTCCTCTGGTGTTCAGGCATCAGAATGTGTAAAATCTCCAGCTAGATTGCCTTCACAATAAGTCGTGTTATAGGAGTTATCCGGATTGTGCATCTGATGCCCGATAATTCAAACTGGTGACTTATAAGACCCATCGTATCGGTCGACTGTCGAACCACATTTGCAGAGGCAATGAGTTTGTGATCGTTGCTGGTTTCTGATATTGTGTTTGCTATACACATAACTGGCTGTCTTAGTTCATATTTTTTTATCCTCTCTAACAAGTAAAAACCTTTACTTTTGTGGTAACTTATCACATACCGTGACACTAAAGACCGTCTTTGTAAGCTTTCTTGGATAGATCTGTTGTTTTTCCAACGATTAAACTGGTGGTCTGCCACTGCTGATTTTTATATTCGGATTACTTAGTTCACATCTGATCTGGGTATGATAGGCTTGCCGCGATTCAGAAACTGGGAATATCTGGTGTCATTGATTCAAAAAGATTAGTTATCCAAAAACCTAGCCCGTAGAGTTTAGATTTCTATTTCAGTGTAAAAAAATAACTAAAGAAGCTTGTTTTAATTTGAAAAGCGGTAGGTAACATTTTGATTATAATGCTAGTTTAGATATAGTCCAGTTAGTTCAAGTTGTGCGCGTATGGGAAGCTGTAAGCAAAATGGCATTCAGACACAAAGTAAAATGAACACCAATCAGTAGTCACTTGTTGCAAAGGTCTGACACTTATGGACAGTAAAAATTTATCTTAATTTACAAAGAGGTACAGCATATTGATAAGCTGGGCCAGTTAAACGCTTTTAGCACTCTCAGAACCTTTGGTCAAAGGCTTTGCTGGTGCATTGCTGACTACATTCAGCAAATGATGCTGGTCGGATTGAGGAGTGCGTAACCTCAAACCCCACTGAGCTGAGGTTCGTCCCGGTGTATTACTGGGTCGTGATTAACAGCTTACCGACTGCCTTAGGACTTGAATGGAATAGTCGGAAGACACTAATTACGATATGGATTCACTTTGCTTACTCTCGTCATTCGTAAACATGTGACTAGCGTGAGAAAAAAAAACAGCAAGACCTGAATGAAACGAATGAAGGTAAAAATCGGGCTCGATTGTGATTGGTATTCATGGCTAAACCTATGGTAAACAAAGGTTGACAATCAATTGTCTTTGTGCGCAAAGAACTGTCTGTCGATGGCTGATCAACAATACTTCGATGTATTTGAGAATTTGTCTTTCGACTGTTCTATTCACATGACTCAAAAAGACTCAAAGATTCAAAAACTTTAGGACTATTGCTTCTACTCAACAAATTTGTATGACAATTTTGTAAGCTTGCTTCACGGTTTGTTATTACCATGGACAACGCCAACTATGTTACGTAGCGGGTGATTTGTATTCATATACTGGCATAACATGAACACATGTAATGTGTAATTACGCTTAAGGTAGAACTAATCCCAATCAACAACTCCACTGTAGCTATACATGTTGTACCTAAGGAAAATTATATTATCATAGTTACTTACAAAGTTAGTCGCTGAGCCCTACACTGTCTCCTACAATCTTCAGTCTGCACAAATAATCTAAGCTGCAACACAGAAACATCTGTTAGTCCCGAGAGAATTCGCCGATGTAGATTGATTAAATTTTTTTCAGTAAACTACTATAAGTACGAAAAAACTGCTCAAAGCCAAAGTATTACTGTTCAGTACGTTAAGCCCTGGGCAATTTGTCACCCGAAATCACTTTCACTGACTGCAACCTCTTCATTCCATAGGTGGCTTGGTCACGAGGAATCTGACACAGATATGCCATTGCGCATAGAAGCTAGTCTATTCAAACACCCGTTGAGTCGTTTCCTCTGGTTGTGTATCCACCCGCTGCTGTATGCATTTCGTCCGTTTCTGAAATCTCCACGTCCTATCACGGTATGGGAATTGATCAACATGCTGGTACAATGCGCGTTTGATGTGTTCGTTCTCCGGGTGCTCGGATTGTACGCGTTGGCCTACTTGGCGATCGGCACTCTCTTTGGCCTGGGTGCCCACCCAATGACAGGACACTTCATTAGCGAGCATTACCTGTTTGCTGACCAACAAGCTACACATTCCTACTATGGACCGTGGAATCCGTTAATCTATAATTTGGGCTATCACGTTGAGCATCATGATTTTCCGTATATTGCCTTCACTCGATTGCCTAAACTTCGTGAAATTGCACCCGAATACTATGCCCCGTTGCCCTACCACGCTTCTTTGTGTAAAGTGAGTCGATGGATTTTGTCAGCTGTTGTACTTGTCTATAACTTTATCCGTGACCTGTCGATAGTTGGCGGCTTGCGTCAGTGTGGCAAGCTACCGTTTCTCATAAAAGGTTACTACACTGTTCACTAGGAATCTTTTGGGACCAAGAGTGAGCTAAAGTGCTTACAGCAACTTACACGAGGTGTTTTTTATGAGTCTTCCCCCTCAAAAAATGGATACCTATGACGCATCCTCACTACATTAACAAATTGTTCGTACACTGACCACGTCATTCATTCTTCCTATCCCCAAATCCGCACGCAACATCTAAGATATAGTCCGTAATAATTCTTCAAATCAAAGGTACCAACAGCCGACTTGCTCATGTGTGTGACTCCATTTTGTCCACACAAGAGACCATAGCGCTTCTCAAGCTGAATACTAGTGCACATATTGAATCGTGCCCTCAGTGCATATAGAATTTGCCACATCGGTAGAGTTGTGCGATGTCTCTTCACACTGTAGACACCCATCATTGTTTCAGAAAATAAAGCCACGGTCGTTTCCTGTCTGGACTTTTAAGAAGGTTGACTACATTCACCAGGGAAACATTTCTTGAACTAAATTAATGATCTTGAGTCTCTTGGAAGCAGCCTACAAGGAAATAACATAGTATTATTGTTTAGAAGTAATTTGCATGGTGTGCACTTTGCATGTGATAGCATGGTAGTTAGGACCGATCGGTTCATGCATAACTGGGGCTGATGGGGTTTACAGCTGTTTGATAATGGAAAGTGAAAGGTTTACACTAATAGGTTGTGTACATAACTTTGAGTTCTGTAGCATAGTTGCAGTAAACAAAGCTGTCAATAATTTTCGTATCCTGAAAAGTTTATTGAGCTTTCCATATACTTCAGAAAGGTTCTGAACGCGATATACTCGCTAACTTTTCTGTTTTGCGAAGTGTACAGTGTACACGCAAAATAGGTCTTGTTAAAGCGGTTTTCTGAGCCGGCCGAGTTAACATGTGATGACTATTTAGACAGAATACCCATAGAAAACAGTAAATGTAGGAGGCAGAGAAATCCGACTTACAGTATTCGGAAAACCACCAAGAGTTTCACCTTATTCAATTGGAGAGACAAAGAAATCGGGAGGTCGCCATAAGTACTCTCGTAAAATCTATTCGAACAGTTTGTTCTTCATACACATAATGGAACATACTGCATGTCTATGCACTAGTGGAGCGGCCGCATCGTTATTTATATTTCTCTACGGAACTACTACTGAAGACCTTCCAGCGGTTGGTAAGGTTAGCGTTTCTAACCAATATTGATGATATATGTTCCAGTCGGTTTATTAACATCGAAAAGGGCCCCTGAAAAATGCATGTGTACAGCACCTACCGTTTAGGTAAACTCAGTTTGTACTGATTTTTACCGAGTAGCGTAAACATGTCTAACTGCATGGGATATTGCCAGCCATGACAAGAAATTGTCCCTCAAATTTCCGGTAACGTAATCAAAATCAACAAAACTGATTCTAAAAATTACTGGGCCTTCAGAAGTGTCTAACTCCACAACTCTAATTGGAATGTTTTAAATGTAAAAAATGTAGTTATGAAGGAAATTCACAGCACATTTATCCATGAACTAACTGTTGACCATGTATGCACCCCTGGAGATGAACAGTTTGTATAATGATGCACTATCTGTAGCTGAGCCTCACTCACTACAGAACTTAGAATGACCCTGTATTTTGGAACTGTGACCTACTTTTTTCAGTGACCATATTAATCGGCGAATTCACATGCAGGTGTCTTGCAATCTGATCTAATTTGCTCAATACTGGCTGGCTGATCTGTTTGATTTTGGTGCAGACTGACCTGCCACGACTGTGTGTAATAAAGGCACACAAACATAACGGTACGGGCAATCGTGCAATCCGAACTCACATCGTAAGAATCTTGTGGCACATGAATATCTGAATCACTCATACCTTCAGTAGAGACAGAGCCGATGAAACGGTCTCGTTGGCCATTGGATCATATTTGCCATGTCACTTTGCTCAGGCTATAAAATCCAAAGTCTAATCGGCTCGAGAATATCTGCTTCATATTGAGACAGTCGTCAGCTACTACTAGACATGCCTTTTTCCCCTAATCTGCCTACTGTCTAACAGAGTTTTTGTTTTGAAACCAGAAATGTGTGTATATACGGTGCTTTCCTTCTACCGCGACCCTTCCTTATGCAAAATTGCACTAAACTGAAACAGTGAATTTTATCTGTTTATAAGCAAAGCAGTGGTTGTTCTCATAGCATTCTGTTTAAGAGAATTTTTGACAACCACAGTGCTTAAGATTGGTCATCGTCCGGGATCTCTATCGTATATGCTTATGCTCATGTATATATATTTACCCATACTTTCGTTAAATTAACATTTGACTGTAGTGGTTGCTAAATTTCGGATTTCCTGCTTCTGACAGAAGCTTGAATTGAGCCATCAAGTTGAAATTGTAATCTGCAGAATATTATATGGAGACAAGATGACATGATTATTTTGTCAAAACAGTTGAACAAGTGCACTATTGCTCCCCGGTGTTTTTTCTTCCCCTTGACTTTTGAATGAGGATTTATCGCAATAACTCGCCTTCTGATGGAAAAAGTCGAACGGTTTTAAACTTCAGACTGTTAGTATCCGAGTGTATTTTAGACGGATTGCATTTAGCTAGAAGCCCACCAAATCCAAAGATGGCACCAGCAACTTTTAACAAATATCATTGTTTTTGGAGTTGCTATGCATATCAATAAAACATGGACACTGAAGTACATTGTGGCCAGACATTTTAGGAATGTAGTTTTTAGATAGAAAACAGAAAGCCGAATTTTGATGTTTTGGTTGAATGATTTGCGTGGTGCACACACTATGAAACCTGATAGCTCAACTGAATAATGTTTCGTGGTTCAACTGTCTGACGCTTTTTACATCTGAACCGCAAAAAAGGAGTTCGTTTTTATTTTATCTTGAACAACTGTTTCACTGCTTTACAGTACATTAATGTTTGTGTATCACTCACGCACATCGAAAGTCACAACAAACTGACGAAACGGCTACATCATCAATAAGCCAAAGCTGTTCGTTATGGTTTGCTAAAGTAGCAGACTATGAAAAGAAAAGCTATTGCAAACCATATAAAATTGATGGACACCAAACTCTCTTTATTCTTGAGATGCTGGACAATGGATAAATAAACAGCTGTGAGTTAGTGTACTTAGCTGTTTACTGTAGGTGACGACCATTCTATATTAGATCAGAATGGTCTGGATTGTATAGACTATATCTGAACTTCACACATCGAGTGATCTTGTTCGAGTGTACGTTGAGCAAAGTGCAGCAGATTCCAACCACATCTGATCCTACCTACGATTCTTTGATGAGGACGGATGTTTCCACGTGCTGTTTGCATTTAATTTGCTGAAACTCATATCAGCACTTGTTAGAGATCACGTGTATAAAATCTTTTACAAATGAATGTTGCAAAACTAGTCACTACTGATAACTAGTTCAACTTGAATACTTGGTATTGGCAAGCTGATGGTTCTGTACCACACAGGTGTCCGCTAGTGAAGTAATTCTTGGCTTCAACTGAGCTACCCAGGTTAGCATAGCTTCTGCGTTAATCATACTGTGGTCTAATTGAACCACTGATGAAACGTTAAAATACCTTCCCAGTTTGCAAACGCAGTAGTTAATACCCATACAATATATATATATATATAACGGTGTATCTGAGCTCGTATGAAATGGGTCAAAAGGGTTTTTCTACGCTCGGCTAAGGTGAACTAGTGGTAACAATTTATGTATTGGTTTTTGCCTTGATGACCCGTGGTAGCTAGATTGCATTGCCAGCCGACTACTAGTCACGTGACTTCGGGCTTGAAATCTGTTTCAGTCAACGCGTTGACAGCTTGATATCAACAAGCTGGAAAATTAATATGATCTAACCCTGGGAACAAAGATGAATTTATTGATTTTGGTAGCTTTCAGAGATGTTCAGACCAACAGTGAAAGATGCTACAATAAAATGCGTGGTAAAGACAACAGATTACTTGGTTACAGCATCCACTTAGTTTAAATCTGTATGCCGCTAGCCTGCATTATGTAATATCACAATATATGTACCTAAGTCTATCGTTACAAATTTCATACGGAAGCCGAATTCACTCCATCGCCGTGTTCTCTTCTAGGTGATTTGGGACTTCTTGTTCTATCCAGAAAATGGCCCACAAGCTCACTGTGTTAATTCAGAAGATAAATCTCGTCCAGATTTATATAAAAACGCACCAAAAGGGCTTATTCTGGACTACTATAAGAACAAATGAAGCAAAAAAGAAACTCTAACGTAATAACCTCAGCTGTAGCGCTTCTGTCTCCGTTTCAAACGCCCATCATTTGATCCACCAACTACTCATTCAAATTAACTTTCCTGTGTATTTAGTATAATTAACAATTGTACGGTACTTGTTGAACATTTCTAGCATATTGACAATGCTTTTCTATCATACCTTGTGAAACCTGTTCACACTAACATATCAAATATTAGGTTATTTTGTCATTTTCCTGCCTATTTTTTATCGCCGAGTTTTGAAATATATATCGTGTTGTATGATTATCTGAAAGCTTTTTTCTGGGGATCACCGTATAACAAAAGTACAAACATATCTTCTATAGATATTTCGATTTCTTTTGATGAGCAGTTACTTAAACCATTGTTCGATCAACTAAGTCGTCGTTTGACACGTATCGCACAAACAGCAATCACTCCTGATGGTATCGAACGAACGTGAGTAAACTATATGTATACACCCAGAATTCTCTGGCGCAAAACCACCTATTCTACTTTTACAGTATTTCCACACACGGAAAATCCCAATTCACGATATGCCATTTTTTCTCAAACCACATCTTTTCATGTCACAACGTGAAAACTAATCACCTGTCACACTACATCTAGAAGCCTTCCATAATTTGTGTATCATAGTAGCGTCTAACTATAGAGAATAAATTGGCCAAGTTAAGTGCTAGTTTACATTACTAATGGAGTTACGCTGCTTCTTTTAGCCTAGTCCTCAGTCAAATCATTCTCTTTTCTCAAGAGCTGAATAGCAGAAGTTTGTCGCACCGTCGTTTCTGGTTGTGAGTTATCAGCGTTACATGGGGCGCGCATGTAAGGGAACAGCAAGAAAACCACCACTTTTAAACGCATTTTGCTACTCATATGGTCTCGTGATATACGCATATGTATGAATTAGTTCTTAAAGAAATGAGTGATTACCCTCCGTCCAATCTTCTGTTATTTCGCTTAAAGAACTGTTAAAGAACTGAAAAAGGAATATGTTGCTATGGCACCCAAACCCAAAAATTTTGGCTATCAGTGAAGTTGTGCTCATCAAACAAAGGAAGCCGTTGATAAACAGATTGAGAATAACACAACGTTACGAGCAGGTAGTAATACTCTACGTTTTACCTACCTCGGGTGGTCTTCCTCAGGAGTGTTATAATCGAAATCATCATTGTCGTGCGCGCAAAAGTAGTTTGTTCACGTCGTCCACTTTCCCTGGTAACGGTTTTTTGACCCCGAATTCACTTCGTTCAAATATTGTTATCATGCCGCTACGCCATGCATTATGGTTGTATTTAATGCGCTGTTGATGAGATCAAATCTAACTGTTAACATCCCGCAACGCTCATCTTCCTGATAATCTGTTGAACTGAATCAAGAGAACACAGCACTTTGAACAAAATTAAATACTAATCAGATCACGTCATTATATGGTCCTTGCAAAGCCAACTAATTTTCGCGGAAGGTTTACAGTTTGGATGACATCCATAACGGACGTTTTTAAGTTAGACTTTCGAAAACCTTATGCACGAGGAGGAAAATTCGTAAACTGAAAATCAAAATCCATGGATTACATTATGTGAATAAGCACTGAAGTACGTCCTAAGATTTCAGCTAATTCATAGGAGTCTTTCAAGCAACGTGGAGATAAAACTTTGAGGATAGACTCCAAAATGTCCACCAATCACTGAGAAACTTAGCGTTGTCAAAGGAGAATTTGACAAGAAATTTCGCGAGAAAGTTTGTCTGTATATGATTTTATCTCCAGTCACAACTGTGTTCCACTTGAATACCTCAAAGGTCTTATGTTATTGTATACAGAAAGCATTGGACTTGATTTTCGTGGACTCGCTCACAAACAGATAAACAGTGTTGCTATGGTTAGTCCATTCGTCCGGACACTAGCGGACATCTTGAGAATGATTGGGGGCAAGTCCAGGATAATATAGCCAAATCGTTACTGTACAAACTATCTGTCGGTGGTCTTTTGACATTTACTAATGTTGCTCACTGCGAATTGTTTTTCAGATTCCCTAATAATATTCACCCGCAATCTATCATTATCCCGCTAGGTCGAATTGACCAAAAGTTTACCCTTCTTGGATCTATTTACTACTAGTCGTGCTGATGGCATATTACAGCTCTCGATTCAGCACAAGTTGACATGGGATGGCCAATATCGTCAGTTTTTCAACTTTGCCCTTATTGCATACAAACGGGATTGGTTAATGCACCGTTTCATAGAGTCAGATGTATTTGTGCCGCTGGCAAACTATAAACAAAACGAGAGTTGCTGAGAAAAACACTGCTATGAAATGAATACTCTTAGAAATTCACCGAGGCAGACAAAACGGTGAATAAAGCATGGAACCCATACCTCAGACTCAATGGAAGGATTCTCTCCCATTCTTCCTATTCAAACATAAAGCACAAATTGAAGTCTGATCTGGACTGAACGTATACTGCTACGCAGTTGTGCTTATTTCAAACCACCATAGGACCAGCTCTCCTCAGTCACGAAAGTAGTTTACCAAAACTTTCTGTCTCCCGAGTTGTGTACCATTTCATTTGCAGTTGCAGTGAAGATTACATGAACAGAACAGATTGAAAACTGTCACATCGGTTTGCTAAACACACCCCAGAGAGTTTGTAACAACTGATGGCGTATTAGCTCCAATTTGGTGAACTGACTTCTCGAAATCCAACGTCACCGACGGCTAAACGCCACATGACAACAGGTCACCAAGTTGACCCTTCAAGATATTGTTGCGCAACCAAACAGCAAAGTTACTGACCTTCCAGGAAGTGGTGTTTATCCGAACTTACCAGCCGACCTCTTTTGTACCAAACTTGTTAAGAAAACCTGTCGGGTTGTTATAGTCGGGATTACAAAATACTTGTTGTGCTTGTAGAGGTGCCTAATTCTTGCTTGTCCTTATCTGTATGATGTATACGGCTGGCACGTTTTACGTTTGCGATTGATGAAAGTAAACAAATGTGTTGACGTATCGCTACATATATAGAAATATTTTCCATTGCCCTCATTTAGAAGGTTAGGTCTACTGACTGAGAATTCGTAAGTCTTATTGGAGTTCATCCGAATGCCAGCGTTTGTCAGCAGTTCGCCTAGGCATTAAATTGAATTGAATTCGTTGAGGCTTCGTACATGCAATGTTTCAGGCTGTGTCAACTCCACTTTATACCCTTCAGGGTCTGTAGTTACATCCATTCTTCGGCAAACGGACACGACTGATGTTCTGAGAGTAATTTACCAATGTCAACCGTGTTTCTAAGCAAATGCACTAATACTCATCACCCTTTATAAAATCATGTCTGACTTCCCAACCACAACGTTCTTAGGACGGTTCGGAAATAATTTTGTTGTTATTCCAGGTTCTCTTGAGGATATATTTGAAGGTCTTCATGGGTGACGGCATTAGATTCCGATTAGCCTGTCGCAGTGACCGAAGCCAAAGGACACGTGCGCTTAAAAGTCATTGCAATTGGCTTGCGCCGCACCACTTGCGGTTCCACTTACACACCACATACCCAGGGTAAACCAGAAGTAACAAGACCGGTAGGTGTGTAAATGGGACCTTTGTGTCCAGCCGGCCAATGCTGGCTAGCCAGCTGATTGGCTAGCATGGAAATGAAACTCTTATCCCTCGAAAGGTAAACACAGACATATTGCAATTACGAGATCTAAACTAAGAAGAAAGATTAGCAAAGTGTAATACAAGAAGCACTGAAGTATATGAGTGCAGATTAGTGCATCTCAGTGAAGACTAGGACGGAAGGCAAAATTTGCATCGAACTGCGAAAAGTCAGACAGACCATTCATCATACAGCACACCAACAAATCTGAAGAAATGAATGGGTAGAAGAGTACAGGCACACAGGTTTTTGAAGAGAAGCGGATTACTTGCCAGCTGACGACGGTCTTGGCCGATGCAGTCATTAACAGAAGAGAAGTGGATATACTGATATTACCTACCTGACTTGAGCCTGACGTACTCGTCGGTTCTTCGCCGACAGTGTACTATGAGTAAGTTGATGACCTACTAATCCCTAACAGCCAGCGCGTTCTCGGCCGCATACATCTCAACACCATACAGTCATGCCACTGCGAACTATGACAATAATGGTTTCCTTGCGAACGGCGCGTTTTCGTTCTCAGCCGCACAACAACTGTTCGTTGAACATTCAGAGGCCTGTCCGGATTGTACTCCTCCAGGCCATCCGATTCAACACTGTCTTCCCAACAGTTACAATCAATGTTACAACATGAAAATCTTACCTACAAAACATCCTGATATCTCCGCTTCTCACTACCGGGATTTCATTTTCCTGATTTCATTGTCCGTACAGCAGCTGCTTTGGTATACAGTCATCGCCCATCCGACGGGTGTGACCGAGCCAACAGAGCTGATTCAGCATCATCAGGGCTTCCTGTTCACATCCGTTCGCCGCAGTACTTCAATGTTCGACAACACGTCCGACCATCGAACACCCAAGATGTACCTCAGACGCAGAACGTGAAAGCGGCTCAGATAGCCGAAGTTCCGTTGGTACATTGTCCATGTCTTACTGCCGTACAGCAGTATAGGCAGCACCATTAAGCGGTAAACACACAGCTTGATTGTCATCATCTGGCTACGGATCGTCCACACACGTCTTTCATGAAGACCGAAAGCAGCACTAGTCTTCGTCACTAGCCTTCTTTATAATGAGTGAGTAAACAACGTTAGCTCACGTAAAAGACCGATTAACTGAAGGCACCACCATAAGACCAAATAATGTTGCTGACGAGGTTTATATCATTAATGGGAGTATCACAATTACGACTGATTTCACACTCGTGGCTTCGGACGATCGACTGTCACAATCAAATCTGTATAATTTTAATAAGGTACTTATTTCACTATTGCCCCTTTTAGCCGTGCATCTTTTTAAGCAGCCAATAGACGGAAAACTTCAATGGTATACTTTTAATAAAGACCATCACTTCATTGACGCATTTAAATCGTGTTTTCTTCCACTTGAAAATGAAATAAACAGGCTAGGATAATCCAATTTGAATCGCTTCTTAACAAGTCAAGAAACGTTCCTTCAATTCTGGAGAGTTTAGGTACATTTTGTGTTCAAAACTGTGTCAGCCTTGTTTTTATACAACAGAACGAGAAACGACTTTTGAGTCGGTCATCAGCGATGAACTCATGTGTCAGATAATCCACATCAACGACGGTGACTGTTAAATGTTTACGTATTCAGATCGGCCAGATTAAGTGATCGACTAAATCGTACTGGGTTTTTTCTCCCAAATGCATTTCTCTATATGAAATAATGTTCTAATTATATATGGAAACGTAACTAACATATGGTGGTAAACCATCAAACAAACTGACGCGTATCTGAATAAAATGGAAAGGGACAGGTAATTTATTTCGAAATTTCGCACAAGCCTTTTGAACGAATACCTTCGACATAAGATAAAGTATATTCAGCATAATTCTTGTTTTCCACGGTTATTTGGCGGAGGTGGGAACCTATTTGTTTGCACAGCTCCTACTTACAGATTTTCGATTCATAATGTTAGTTGCTGACATGATCAGCAAGGCTATAGAATTTTAATACTGACTTGTAATCACAGCTATTTAGTACACGAACAGGTTAGGTGAAATAGAGCGGATGACAGATAGAAATTAGATAAACATCACAGTTGAGCGAAATGTAAGTCCCATGTAGTTCGCTGGCTTGTTCATGTTGTTATACAATAAACCCTCCCTGCTTTGAGTTCAGAATGGATGTATTCGTTACTAACAAGCGTATACTTATCATCACTACCTAACTTGGCACCCTTTTTGCAGAAATATTTCAAAACCAAACTCTAATGTGTCGAAATCTACGGGATGTCCCCGTATTCATAAACTGTAGCCGTTCGTGTTGAACGACGCAAAACTGACAGTTTTTGCACGGGTTTTAATTCCAAAACTACCACAAATTCCTGACGAACTTCTACAGTGTAGGTTTCAGCTCACGTCTGAAAAATTTCCGGCATAAACCTGGTAATTCACACTATGCCCATCACGTGGGCATGACCACCCATGTCGGAAGCGTGTAAACAATTAAAAAGGCTATCGGACAATACTGACAACGGTTAAAGTGAGTCTCGATGAAGAAATTACGATACTGGTCAGAAACTAAACTGACTTCAGTATTACAAACTTGAGTAACATCGTACACGTTTGATCAGAGCCTGTACCGCACAATCAGCCGCAGAGCTTGCTTTTAGCCGAAATGAGATCACGGTAACCACAAGTATTCAGAAAGCACAGTTAGGCAATTAATCCTCGGTAATATCTCTGTCATCCACCCGCTTCAGCTAACTGATACTATTATACGATGTGACATTGGTAGAGATGTAGTCATTAGAGAAAAATGAAATCAGACATTTTCCAGGTCATAGTGTTCAGTTCAGCTTTTTTAAACTGAACACTGTAAACTGTAGTGTGTAAGCTAAATTTAAACGAATAGAAGGTGCTGAAACGTACTCCATACGAACCAAACAAGAGTTCCACCTTGTAAATTACATTCCTTTGTATTCATGTTAATAAATGAATCATTATTTTCCCACTAAGCTACTCAGTCTATTTTGATATCGATGTATTTATTGTTCGGCACTCGAATCTCGTTCATTTTTCGTTTCGTAGATTACTTCTGCTCCTATTTTGCCAATAATGAACCAGACACAGACCAAGCACCTTGAACCCAATGGATAATGACGCCGCCAAAGACACAGATCATGACATCAGATTGCGTCTCCTATAAATCCTTCCTCGGTAGTTAAAATCGATTTAAGCTCTATCAACCTGCTGTAAACATTGATATGCTTTTTAGTCCAATATATGCTTAATTCACCAATATCGATAGAAGACATACATCGCGAGATGTTAACATTTCGTTTACTCTCTTCAGTCACGAACGTAAAACATTAGAATATATAGGACATGCGGTTAGCAACACAATCAAAAACATTCAACCATTGGGTTTACATGAAACAAAGACTGTCGTCAGTTCCAGGGCAGACAAACTGCGTGAGTCAACAGTTTATGCACACACAAAGCCGGACGGTGAGTATTGATCAACATCGCCTCGGAGAAAGCAAGCAACTTGGGGTTCTTATTACGTAACAGAACTTGAAACGAGTTGGCCGGGTCAACAACGTGACCTGTTTCCATGATGTGCTTTGTGATGGATGAGGTCGGATTTCGTCTCAGTTGTTCTGTTGCCAATGTCCGTTGCGTCATGGCGCGTATCAACCACCTAGGCATATGTTCAGCCATTCTTTGTCGTAGGCATCGATCTGTTCTGCCGATATAGATGTCACCGCAACTGCAAGTGAACTGATAGATTACATGTGAGACAGAACATTTCGGTAGGTCACGACTACGAATAAGCTGAGTGACACTCCTAGTTGTGAGTAGCAATCGCAATTCAGCCGCAGGGAATGTGCGAGTTAGAGCAGATTGTAATTTTTGACTTACATCGGTTGTGATATGATCGCCTTTGAAGGGTAGGTTCAAAAAGACCTGCTTCTTGGGAACCGTACTCACGACAGACTTTGTCAGTCTCTTCTGGCTGTGAACATCGATGAATTTCTCCGGGTAACCGTTTGCAAGCAGTACCTTTCTTAATTTCGCCTCTTCTCCTTGTAAACAATCATCGGTGCATATCTCCCGGGCTCTATGAAACAGGGTTCGTACCAGGCCTCTTTTGTAAGTAATGGGCGCAAAAGAAGAGAATTGCAAATACTGACCGCTCCAAGTGGCTTTGCGGTGCACTGAGCGTTGTAATGAGCCATCCTGCCGTCTGGTGATTAAAATGTCTAGAAAAGATAAACTGTTGTTTGTTTCCTCCTCATGAGAAACAGAAAGATTAGGATGAACTGAAGTAAAGCAATTTAAGAGTGATGCAAAATGAATATTAGTAGTAAAAATCAAAATATCATCTACATATCGCTTACAGAGGCTGGCACCATCTATAGCATCAGATAGTTTTAATTCAATCATTCCTAAAAATACATCTGCAAGTGTAGGGCCCAATGGGCTACCCATTGCTACACCGTCAATTTGCTTGTAGGACAATCCGCCGAAATCAAAAGGATATTCTCTGTACATAAAAGTATAAGTTCCTTAAGGTAATCAACTGGGGGACAAAAAGGCTAATTTCGTTAGGAAATAAAATCGCATTAAAAGTCAATTTCTTCTTGGAGGGGGACGTTTGTAAATGAAGAGTCCACGTCGGTAGAATACATCTTATGTGAACTCACTGATGAGTTCTGTAACGTTTGTACCAGATCAAAGGAATCTTTTACACAGTGAGAAGTAAACATCTGACGGATCGGGTGGAGGATGTCTACAATCCATCTAGCAAGCATGTGTTACGGTGAGTTGTCCATGCACAAGATTGGCTTTAACGGGACACCACATTTGTGTGTTTTTGGAGCACCTCTTAACTTAGTTATAAAAAAATTGTATTTCGGAATCTTATTATTGCTGACCTGACAAAACTGAGAATCCAACTAGTTACACTTTCCTTTCTTACCCTACCAAGACAGACAGATTCTCCACAAAAGCCTGCGCCATGTAAGAACTTTTAAACCAGCGACTGAAAAGACAAAATCGAATGACCCAAGTCAGTCATAGGCGTATGATCACAGTTTATTACTCTTCAGCAACTGTAGGCATGTATTCAGCCGAATGTAGTAAATTTTCACAGTACGTCGTTTAGCTTTAAGCGATGTGGTCCCAGTGATCTACATGTAATATACGATATTTTTGAGAATAGTTAAAAATTTCACATTGGTGACGAACCTCAGCAGGCATTAGAATGAATATTAATACGCCTGAGAGTTTGATTTGACCGCTGACTCAGGCATATGCCAAATCACTGCGTGCTTACATGGCATTAGTCTGGACAGCGTCTAAAAGTCCACAAGTACTACTTGTCTGAATCAACCGTATGCAACTACGGAACTTGAACGAACGCGTATCAACCAGCTTGATGTATCAGGAAGCGCGTCTCATCCGGTTCGCTGCACAAAGACTTACATCTTCGTGCATTCAGTCACAATGAACACCACACACGGAATGAGCTAGTGTCGTTTGTCAACTGATTTGCATTGGACTGACTGTAATTCAAGAATTACATTAGTTTAATATTTGCTTATGTCTGTAACATTTTCACTGTTTCGGTTATTAGTTATCTCCCACCTATCATTAAAATCTGGCATCAGCAATCCCAAAATAAAAACCTTCAACAGGTTTTATAGTTTGCGAGCTCGTTGATAAGATTACCGGAGACTTATCGTACATCTACTGTAGGCGTACCACAGTGTTTTGATTATTTCCATATTTCCGTTGCGCTCAGTGATTGTCGGATCTCATTCCCGATTGCCTATGTTGCCGAAATATCAGTTGCTTAACCACGAATGTGCTTTAGCGGTGGCTAAAATATTACTATTAAGCCGTTACACAAGTTTGAGAATAGACCGATCACCAGTTCACTGTTGGTAAACAAACTATTCAAAAAACCGTACAAAGAAACTGAGATATCAGCTATACAGAAATAAACACAGCGCTAAGAAGTGAACCCACAAGGACTTCCTGTTGTACATCGTATGTGGCTGTGAAATTTTCATCGTTTTTCTGAAGGCATTTTATTTTCTCTCCGGAAAAACTTTGCTTAAAAATAACGTAAATAAAGGAGACGATTGGACTGTCATTACGGACTTCTTGTCGTGGACGTATCCTTCAGGGTGAGTAGCCAGCGACATCCTGTATTTTAGACCCTGTCTGTAGGGCCCCGTACAACCAACATAAGACACAGTTGATGCAGCTTTCTTCACATTCATACAGCAAGGTACAAACTAGCAGCCAAGCTGTCTACCCTTAACATATCCAGGGGGCGTAAAGATACAGGATAAGGTAGGCAGTAAGTGGACTTACGCAAGACGTATTCAAAGCACCTTAACTGACCAAGTGGAACTACTTCGTGTATACTAAGGCGCTCTGTTCCCAACGTTCATTGGTAGACTTTATCTCTGATCATGTAGTGCTACCACAATACAAAGCTAATTTTCAACAAAGAAGAACTGTCAGCACTATACGGCCTATGAGCACCACCGATGCGAAGCAAATGAGATTCTCAGGTGGAAAACAATAACGCAGACATAGGCGTCTTTTGAAAAGTAAAGGAGATTGCACGGTGTCAGAAGTGCTTCTGGCTACCAAAAGGCATATTTAGAAGAATCATTTCTTCGACATCACCCCTAGTTGTGATCTAACATTTAATACAAACGAAACTTTCCACTTAACAATTCCCTGCTGATTAGGATGAGTTAGCAAGTAGTCTTGAATCAGTGTGTTTCAACCAGATAGCGCAAAGTACAAATCATACTTTGGTGATTCGAAAACAGAACAGTCCGGGGCACATCTAACTAAATGTGTCCTATCAAAAACCAAGACATTTTCAGCGATAGGGTTTAGGTTCCAGATTATTGTTATGAGAACCAATTTTACGTTACCATCGATATAGTGGTTTGAAATTTATGAATAGCAATGTCCACTGCAAAGTTGGAAGAACAACAATTGCAGAGTTAGATTTGGTATAAGAGAATCCCACAGCAGCATGAATGAATAACTTTTTAATTTCTTTCGTCTCACGTTCGCTTTGGTACTAAAAGTGAATAAGAAAACTTTAGTTATCTCAAAACTAATTCAGTCAATTTCCTCATTATAAGGTCATATAACTGTTGAAGTTTCTGCAGGCGACAACCGTTAGATCACGCTGAGATACTCCTAAAAACCACCAAACATTAATCATCACCTCAAGGCAAACAGCACTGAAAATTTTGAAAATAGTTAGTTCTAATGACAATCAGCAAAGTAGGGAACAATTTCTGTAACTTAACTAGGTTTTCTGTTCACCTCACAAGCCAGAATATCAAACCCACCACTTACGAGGAAGAGTCAGAATGGCTTTCCAGCATCAGGTTTGTTCAACTCCGGCATGCGTACTTTTATGTAGGCCTAGTGTGGGAGATTCAGTAGGAACTCACAGTGCAGCTGCTCGTACAAACCAGTTACCTGGACCTTAATTGTTGTCGTAGGCCTTCTAGTGAACCCAGGACTAATTACTTCCGATTTTGCTCTACGCTGTCGGTGGTATAGGGTTCGTTTACATAGCCTTGAACATTCTTTTAGTTCACAGCATTTTAAAGCCACACTCCGCCTACTCCATCTTAGTGAATGAAGGCCATACAAAGCACATCCAGTTGATTCTTAAACAACTCCTCCACGGCAGCCGATCCACAACTCATTTCATACACTGTTTTAATTCCCGGATACCTATTAACTTAAAACCGATGAAACGAACACTATCCCAACCAAGAGTGGAAGAGCTTTAACGGACCAAAGACAGTCATTCTTCTGTTATTTCGTTAAATGTTTTTTAATTCAACTTTATGTTTTGTTTCCTAATGGTTGAAAAGACTGTACGAGGTAAAATCTCGTGCTACTGGAATGATTAACCGGCGAACAAAAAATAATGACTGCCACGTGATTACCAAAATAATTTCAAAAAATTACCACAACTTCAGTGAGCTGGGATAGCTTCACATGGTTGAATGTTGTATCATGCAGAACGATCAATTTGCTTTTGTTTTCTGTCTGCAGTGAGTCTGGAGATCAATAAATGCAAGCTTTAGGTGAGCGGCGCATTGACTGTCTGCTACTCTCTGGTCCGTCTATCTAACTGTCTCTCTCTACCTCCCAGTGTACAATAGCCGAATGGGTGGAATTGGCTCGTTGACTGCACTCACGAGATGTACTATGGACGTTCGGTGGGCAGCATTATAAATACCCAGTCAAAGAATAGGATTTAATTGTGTGCTTGGGTTTTTCCGTTTGCGAAATGATCCGCTGACAACCATGCACTGATATGGGCCTTGCTACATACCTGTAAATGATTATGACCCTTTATAGCCGTCTAATGTTTTTCGCTTGTAGAAAGCGCATCGTATAGAAGTCTGAATTTAGATTAGACTCAGTAATGAAAAATGTGGGTTTCAGCTGAAGACAAACCGCTGACAGAAACAGCATGTCTGAAAGTGGCAAACGTTCCATAAGGTGAACTACGAAACCAAGGCGTGAGCTTAGAAGTTTCACACTTGGATCTGGTTACTCCCAACCCACTGTGTCGTATGGAACCCATCAAATACCCAGGCAGATCAAACGTCCAAGCAAGATTTCTCAGTCAGTTTAGGCTAGAATCCGGTTGGAAGTGACTGGTAGAGCGCTGGTCGTGTTCCATTGTGCGTTCCCGTCGTTGGTTCGAATCCAGCCGAAGTGGTGAGTTTTGCGGTTAAGTCTTATCCAAATTATGAAATGTGCCATAGTACTTATAAGTAAAGTCTGAATTCTCTTCCTGAAGTTCTATTCGTACATATTTTTTGGGCTCTGTGGAAAAATATTCGAAACAATGGGAAGTAGTTCTGCATCGACGACGGTTTGAAAAAACTGCATGACCCAAGTCAGTCTTCAGTAAGCTACAATACTGTCGTCTCACCAGATTTCCTAATCTGCAGTACACTTCAGAACGCCTTTGGCACATCACTTTCATATTCAGCAGTTAAAAGTTTTTTAGACTTTTGATTGATTCTGCCGTTCAGCTGTGATTACAATGCCAACCAGTTATCTTATTTGCTCATCGCTGACATTAAATCTCGGTCTCATCCTCGACGTAAACATATCATTCCGCCATATTCATTGTCATACCATTTGCTTGAGTCTCATTCTAAATCGATTCTCATCAGCGGTACATATATTTAGTGATTCAATGTTTGAACACTAGCCTTCGTGTTTGTGAGGAGGCCCTGTTGAACACCACATCACCAACGTCGCATTCAATACAGTACTAGAATCTAATAATCTTCTCTGAAAGGGATGCATTAACCCGATGTCAGAAAGTGGAAGTTACCAGTATTCGTGAGTACTTTTTAACTCATATGAACAAACTATATAACCACACAAAACTGGTGCACGTATCTGCTGGACCAAACGACCCGAATTCTTCCTTCTGCGGTTTCTTAATCCGGTTACCTTATGAGCATATTCTCTGGCAATCGGAGCAGCGGGTTTCCCAATGGAACAGTACTGACCTGTTTGAAACTGCATTATTTCTGCGAAACATGGCGTTCCAAATGAACAAAAATTCAATACCTTCAAATGATACGTGAAAGTCTCGAAGAAGATGGTTGGACCTTCACGTCTACGGCAAACTCACGGTGTTTACTTACCCCCTCAAACTGGGGTGATGGGGAATTGTTCAGAGTAGAATGGGTACATTCAGTTTATGATGTGTTGCAAGGTGTAACAGTTGTGGGACATCTTAGCATTTTTTAACACAACAGCTTTGGGTTTATAAAATGACACCGATGGGTGTCTTCATAATTCAACTGCTGAATGTGTTTATTCAATGAATTCACATTCCGTCAGGTATCAGACATAGATAACACCGATGTAAGTCAGGTCGGTGGGTAATTGGAAATTTGTGATCCCACCAGCTCTCTCCCAATCATCAGCTGACACCATCAAGGAAGTATACTATCACTGACCACACTGGATTGACAAAGTACGGATGAAATTGTAAATTGTTCGCGAGATATCTGCGATCTCCATAATCATGCTTGTGTCATATTCACATCCAATTCCTCGTCAATTTTATACACGACGGACGGATTAGTCGGATTCTTCATTGTGTTGCTATAATAAGTAACTTACTCCTGTGTCGTGGTGTGTTTCAGATTGATTGAGCAGTTGGAAAAGTCACCAAACTCCCTAAGGAAACAAATTACTGATTAAAGTGTGCCTCATGTAAAAATTATTCATCTGTTCACCAAATAGTTCAAAATTCCAGCTATATGACGGGCAAGTGAAACAAACGAGTCACGTCAGAACATAGCTATTAAAGCACACAGCGGTATACTTCTGGATATATAAAACGAAATTCTTGTGTAAACACAAAACCGGATTCCATAATCGGATGACGATCGATTTAGCAGTAGCCGACTTCTGTTGTCCGACCAACTTCGGGTAGCTGATCAGAATTTTGTGAACACGGGTGGGTTAAACTTCGTAATCCGTGTCTTCCATGCGTGCGACGACTGCACTGTTGATGGATTTGAGCGAACATGTTCCGAGCCACGCCGGACAATGTCTTGTGATCCATCCTGACAAACACTTCGTCGTGCGACCTACACGATTTGCCATACAACAACAGGAAAAATAGCAAACAGTCATAGATCGGTCGAAAACAACCAGTTTGTATTCCACACTCACAGTCACCTTGAGGGGTGTGGTGAGACAACTGCGTGGTGTTACCGCCGAAACTGTGCGTTTAAGAGTCTGATCAAGTCGACGTTAGAGTGTCTCTGTTGCAATATTTTCCTTAAACGAGAGGTGGGTGAAAAGAGCTTTCTTCTCCTCGGTGGTAATCGGAATGCACGACTTAGTCACAGCCATCTTCCAAGTTATAAAACGGTCCAGATAACCATTTTCTCTCAACACGTTGGAGACCTTCTCCAGTTTCTGGTCGATTGCATATGCGAAGCAAATTTTCATTGTTCTCTGATTAGGCAGTGGACGAATTTCTGTTTTTGTTTTAAAGGCACAGCACCATTGAAAATTATAGACTTCATAGTTCATGCTGCTGTACGGTAAACGGAGCGTTGCAAACCCCCAATTACGTAATCATTCAAGTTCACGCCTAGAAAATGAACCTATATAATTGTATAGATCCGATACGTTATCGAAAACAATTGTTCATCATGGTTTTTCTTCTTGATAAAATGGACGGTTAAACCCAAGGCCGATGGAGCGCCGATGATAGGAGAAGTCAGATGGCTGTGTTAGGCGGAACTAGGAAGATAATGTCTTCAGCAAAGGCGAACGGAATCAAAAGGATTTTGAGGCGCAAATGAGAAATTAACTGTTTTGGGGCTAAGCTTGTGTCTACAAGAATACAAGCACAGGGCGGGTGGACCTTTACTACGAATTACGGAAATAAAATTTTATTCTACCTAACGATTGTTCGCTACATGTGTAAGTCTTTTTAGATGAATCCTCTGCCAGATCAATCACAAACGGTGGAATTCAGATAAAACCTACTGGGAACGGCTAACTTCAGAACAGGGCGCTGAAGAACTGATGTTTGGAATAGTAATCGTACGTTGATTGGTTACATACCGCTTCACATTTGAGCATTGCATTTAGTAAGCCAGATGCATCTGTTGATCGATCGCTGTCATTTGTCTGATGTGCCTGCTGAATTTGTGGTGCGGGTGATAAGTACAATTAAAAACGTTAAACTGAAAGTAGTATCTTTTGAGACTATCAGCTGCATAACTTCAAAAGCTAAATCACTAAAGCAGAGCTTACCCGGTACCCGGCTAAACGGGTGCGCCAGCGCAACACCATCGGGCGCATCCCCAGGCCACGGAGTGGGGAACCATCTTCAACGCGAGGGTTAACTGCGAAATAAGTGGAGTTCTATCGGCGAAGAAAAATTTGTGGACAACGAGCGTTAGTCATATCCCGGCATAGTCAATTCACGATTGGCAGATTGGCCTCCTACAAAATACTACGTAGACTCCTTGATGGTACTAAGACAGGGTGTGTTTTACTCCTCGACAAAAGGGTTTTAGATAGCACAATGGGAGCACACAGACGCCTGGACAGCGTGTCATTCGTCTTGCCTGATGTCCTTATAACGAGCGAGCATCCCCATTCTCAGACAACTATGGACAAATTCCGAGGAAGGCGTACGAATCATCTTGATGATCGCTGTCTCTAGCAGGTAGGCAAGGAGTGCCAGGTTTATTGAACGGCCATATATCATTCAAAGGATTTATGGACCAGTGTGGTCACCACCATCTGGCACCAGGAGGCGAGCGTCTCAACAGCCCTGTTGGTCCTGACCTCCTTAGAAGGACAAACCTATTACATCAGATCTGCCCACCTGATGAGCCCACTAAATTTTGCGTTATTTCTACGCATGGTGGCAGGGTGCATTGGATATTTCCAGTGGATGAATTTCATCTGAAGAATGTGTGAATCGAACTGCCGCTGACACTGGGTCCCAATGGACTATACACCACGTGCTTCCTTCCACCTTCTCGTGGACTAGGTCTTTTTTGAACCGGAGCCTCTGGGTAGAGCCACAAAAACCAACCTCCTTTTTGTGCTCGGGCAACCGAGAAGCATTTCACCCCAATAACTATGAACGTAAGCGTACACCATTCAGGAAATCAATATTGACTTCCTATCACAACATTTTACCGAAGTGTAGGCGGCCGGGTTTGCTTCCATTTCACATTCCACCGCACCAAATCGATTTGTATGATTTCCCCCATTGTGTTAAACAGCTTTTAATTCGTAAGCCGCTTATCAAGTCGTCATATACACACCAAAGATTTGTCTTTGAAGGCAAGTATGTCAAACATCAAGGTTTTTTATCTGAGGGACACGAACTTCAAAGCACCCTTCTAAAACCGTTTGAGCTTGCCGTCTTCAACGTTGAATCACGTACAAATCGGCATAATTTGGAAACCCTCACCACCGATATCCGCAGTCCTGTTCAGACAATACTTCAGGATTTTTGCTCAGTACTAAATCTCCAATCTCAATCAGTCGTTTCACATTACGTGTACAACATGCGCTTTTCTTGAGGCCATATGTATTAAACGACTGGCAAAGTCGGTGTTGGAATTGTTCTAAACACATACACGGCGCTCGCAATACTCGAATGAATAGCCTTTAACAATTGTTCGTGCGCTCCGATACTGGAAGGTACCTTTAGAGCATCGCGGGGCTCCAACCACAAACGCTGTCTGTTTGTTGTCGCGGTATATGGTCCCAGTGACTGCAGTCCAGCCGCAATCAAAGATGATTTCTATCACCAGGTCATTCACATTCTACGTATCACGCGAAGCGCGGAAATTTTATTAATAGCTGAAGTCAAGTAGGCTTGCTAAGCGCTGACTATCGTGATTTAGGTGGCCCACATTCTCACGTCACTCGTTGAAAAGAAAACGGGGCACTTTTGTTGCAGGCCTGTGATTATAACGGTCTGTTTTTGGCAAGTGTTAGCTTGTGACTTTCCAGGCGTCAAAGCGCCACCTGGCGACCTCTATCTCCAAACCAGTCGGGGACACGGCTATCAGTGGTGTGGCTATTTTCAAGATTGCAAGTCAATCTAGAGCATCTCTATCAATTCCGATCATGCAATGTTATATGCTAAGTTCATCTTGCACTTTATTGAGAGTCCACTTCGCCTTCAGTCAAAAAGTGAAGTATCTAAACTGGCAGAGCCAAGAGCGCTTCACACCTATCAGTGTGCGTTTGCATCTAGTATGGGTTCCCGCCCAACAGACGACACTGAAACACATTGGGCACGTATACAACACGCAATATCCCATGCAGTATTGCTTCCTGTGGTACTAACGCACGCTCAGCTGCCAGTCGCCGGGTATCTATGCAGTCATCGGAAACTCTCGACGCTCGCCAGAATATTCCATCCAGAACTTAGTACAACTCGCTCCGCCTGAAGATGCGGAAGAAACTGCATGAAGTCCGCGAAGCCTCATTGACCCAACGCTCTATCAAGATGAAGCGATCTGCAACCAACTAGAATTCTCGAAAGCTTTTCCGCCACGTCCGGTCTACTGGTAGAAGGAAGCCGGGTGTAAGCTAAGTAATCTGCAAAGCGAGTGATGACCTTATTCATAACCTAGAGTTACGCTCAGGAGGCTGAGCTCAACGCTTCCAACAGAAGTCCAGCTGGCCACCCGTGTCATCAACTAAGCCTTGGGCTCTGTCTGTGCTCACTGGTCTGTTGACGTTTCTCCACCGTTGGAAATAAGGGTCGCACTTGAGATCGAGCTCTCCAAACGTCACAAGGCACATGACCGAGATGAACTCTCTCCTTGTCCTTTTTGTAGATGAAGGTCCAGCCTCAGAAACTGTGGATCAGTGGGGTTGATCCAAGTGACTAGGGTTTGGCCAGAATCATCTCTATTTTTGAAAACGGTTGACACACTTCGTGTGGCAACCACGGAGGGATTAGCCCGGTTTTAATTGCGTCAGGCTTGATACAGCCACTGTATTTCGTAGAATAACTAAAAAGTGGGATGAACATATTCATGAAAAGCAGGCTGGGTTCATTTCTGATCGTGGCTACACTGTCAGCATCATCACATCCTGCCGGATGCTTGACTTCTTTCGTTCCTATAAAGGGCCAACAACGGATGCCTTCTTGGATATAAGAGAAACTTTCGATTCAGTTGAAAGAGTTGCATTCTAGAACCGTCTGTCGAGGATGGATAAGCCAGAGGATTCTGTAAACAGCTTGGAAGCAATTTATTATCAAACCTCGGACAGGGTTAGAGCATGTAGAAGCGTACTACCAAGACTAAACATTTAAATGGCGTGCGACAAGTTTGTCCAGTCTCACTTTTCTTACCCAACTTTGCAGTGGACGGGATCGCACAGTGTGTCCTGAAAAACTGCGAATATAATGGTACAGAATTCCTCCCCAGACACTCGAAATCGAAGCACCGGCGATATTGTCTTAATCTGCGGAAAATCACTGAGAGCTCAGTGCATCTTGATCAGATCAGAGGATTCAGTTCGTCAGTGTGGGACGGGTTTGCATCTATCAGGTGAAAAATGCCGTTGTAAGATTGGAAAGATTCCAGTTCATTTTTCACCCTCGGTGGAGGAGAGGAGAAAGTTGTCGGGAAGTTTATGCACTTTGGGAACTATGTCGACACCGGTAGAATGACTGATGAGAGGTGGTGTCAGCATGACGTCAGTCTCATTGTGAAAGGCCGGGTCCGTCAAGGTGAGACTGGACCTTGACGTGGTGTGACGGCTTGCGCATCTCGATGAGCTTTTGGGATAAACTGGTCAGAGTTACTCATACCAGGCAGGCCAACAGGTAGAGGTCTGACAAACCACAGTCTCCT
>QNGE01000083.1:304491-340182 GCA_008508345.1 Paragonimus westermani | reverse complement strand
ATGATGATGATGATGATGATGAAAGGCTGGGTTTAGAACGCCATTGTAATGGCAGTCTTAGTGTACGACTCAGAAACCTGGACTATTCGAACACATTATATTCAAGGAGTATCTGTTTTCCACCTCTGGTGACCCCATAACATCAATGAGGAATGACGGGAACACCGTGTCAACACTGCCGTAGTCCGCCGACGCGTCTTCGGAACGTATAAATTCTGTAGACCCTTTTGTCACAGACATAAAGAGACTGACCACATTCTACGAGTGCTACATCCCTGCCTTGTACGCCGTGCTTTATTTGAGAGTGACGAGTTAGGTGGGAAGCGGCAGTATGCTGGTCAGAGCATGACTTGTTTCCCGCGCGGGTTGGCACTCACTCTGAAGGTTGCCCCAGTATGATGTTCCCGGCATCCTAGCTGAATGCAGAAGGACACTCTAGATCTTTAGTTGAGGGCGCTATCCGTTATGGCACGGAATAGAAGTCAATGGCTCTCGTGGTACGTGCTTCTGTGTGCATGGTTTTCATCTTCCTCTTTTATTCCCCCATATTTTCCCGTCCCTACCCTACCCACAGTTTTTTGTTCTTCTCACTCCATGTGGTCATCGCCTGTTGAATTTACACATATAATACACATACTTCGATGCATATGTTAATGCGATAAACCATTTTATTCTGTAAGTTTCCTACAATTTCATTTGCAGAGGGTGGGTTGCAAAGCATGTACTTGAGACAGGCCACAAGGCGGACGTCATTAACACTTTCCTTGTCCAGTTTGCAACAGATTGAGGAGTGTCTGACAAGTTGTGATGACAAGGATTTCAAAATTTATGCGCTCAGAACTGGCCTTTGTTGAGGATTCACTTATCCTGATAGCTCGGCACAACATGTAAATGAAGCACTGGAGTTCAGCGACTGGCAGGTTTGCTAAACCGATAGTGGGTGTAGTTGCGGTACGACACTTGTGGATTTTGGTATCCTATTTCCGTCATTGTTTCGAGGCCAGTATAGGGTTAAATTTTCATAACTGTATTGATACTTGAATCAACAAATCTGCCAAACAAATTACCAGCACAAGTACAATGATTAACACTGGTGTTCGTGCAGTTCTGATGAATCTACTGGTACAGTTTACATGCGACAGTTAAAGTCGGAGTTCTAAAAGACTTTTGTGGCTCCGCCGTTTACCTGGTAGAACGCTCGTCGCTTTTGGGAATGCTTTGCTCTGTCGCCTATCTCAGTCCGACTGAAACCCAAATTTATCGCATTCAAGTTTAGTTTAAAAAATATGCTTGGTCGTCGTCACCTTAGCTGTTTCCCGCTTCACTGACGCATCATTATAACCTACCTACATGCATTTGCGTTTATGAAATGTCGGTGAGAAAACCATAACACAATTTGTCACTTGATTACTCCATCAATTTTCGAAGCGGGCTACTTGTTCTAGCCAACATATAACAAGAAATCCGACCTCACGATCAGTCAACCAAATTAGTCAACAGTTCACTATGTTGATCCAAGTAAGTCAATCATTTGATTATGCCGTATCACCAAACTGTCTTCCGCCATACTCAAACAGGATGTGTTTATCAGACCATATCGGCCAACCGAATGGAGACAAATCAACTAACTCACGGCATTTGGTTTCTGCCACACTAAGTTAGTCTAGTGGCAGTAATGTATTGTAGCGAGGACGAAAAATGTACGCCAGAATAGGCAGGTTACAACTATCACGAATGACCGCGAGTGAGATGACTGACTGTACTATGCCGACAACCAAGCACAATTGGTGGCTAAGGTCCAGTTGTGCAAAGTGGAGGATCACTTGACCCGGTCCAGTTAAACGAAGACAAACGCAAGGTTACGGATTCACTGTTACGCCATGAACATGAATCCAACACAAACACACTGGATGACAGACCAACTGTCCTGGCACTGGACAATTGATTTTGACAGACTAACTCGGTCTTCTGATAATTGAGGATTCGACACATCCAAATAAATTGTTTTCAGCGCAACGCTCCAAGTGGTTAATCGACAAAGCTTTTATTGCGATAGCTTACACCTTCCTTAAATGGGTCAGTGGGATTACTTGATAACACGAAACAGCACAGTTTGCTTATGATTTTGTTACTCAGAAGAGTTGAAACTGGATTTGGAGTCATTTTAGGGTTGTTCAGTGATGCTTGAGTTGCCGTTGCCTAGCAGAACAGTAAGGTCTCAGCATAATGTTCCACATCACGGTAGATAACTTACACATCGCGATCAATGTGCCATGATGACTATTTCTTGCTGAAGTGAAGGGGTAGAACAATACGTAAAACCAGTCAACTGCATCTCATATAACATTCGTGACAGCGCGTTTTAGCCCACATCGTGGGTTGATTAAAGCAATTGATTTCATTGTACAAGCGAAAATGTAATACTCTAGTTTCAAGACAAGGTCTGTTGATCAACTGAAGAAGATGCAGCGCGCTCTCTGTTGGCGTTTTGACTGAAGTTTGTGATTCTCATCAAAAAGGTTCCAAGTATATAACAGATTTAGCTCATCATCTCTGAACGTTATCAGGTTAATCAGGCTATAAAACAGTCTACAAAACTTTAACAAGAGCCCTCAGATGAGGCGTAACAAGTCTCTGGTGTTCTCTGGTGTACTCCTGGATGGTTCATTCAGTCACTCCACTTATTTCGAAACAGTCGTTCGCAAAAATTATTTGTTAAAAGAGAATAGTAAAATGTAAGTTGTTTTGGAAGATGATAGTCCGGTCTCTTCAAGTAGATTACTCCTACAAGAATGATGGAAACTATTTACAGTGGACGATCATTCCATCAAGAGATGAAGGCACCATGTTTGTTAATGATGAATTGTTGATGTTCTAATCAAAGGGGTGACATCATTCTTATCAGTGTTGATTTGGATATGGAGCTCTCGAAAGATACCAGTCAAGTGTTAAGTGATGAGGATCCATGGTCAGATTGACAGAGAAAATGAAAGTGAGAACGGTAAAAACCAAAGTGGATTTGCAGGTTAGTGCATGGCTACAGCATGAGTGAATGTGAATTAGAAAAATATGCAACAAAATATAGTTAGAGCAACCAGAGTAAATGAGGGAAAAACCCATTTAATTTCACACTGAAAAAACGCACTCCTCATGGCACATGCCCACGAACTCCACTAGTTCGGTTCATTTTTCCGATAACCGCAATTCTGTTAACTTTGTTCTGACACTATCTGTTCGACGGTGGAGTAACGACTGTGAGTGAGATTAAGTTGGCTAATCCATTCATGCAGTTGGATAAATGCTGATTCCGACATGTTTCCAGTTCTCTCTGTACACGGCGAACGAATGTATAAGTTGAACAAGGGAGCACGTTGATCAATGGTAAGAGGTCCATCCTGGGTTCCTTCCCCCTTGACTATCAGGATTTTCATGGCTTGGTACATTTGATTGACGGCTGGTTTGCTTTCGTACAGGAAAGGACCAGAACTGCGCTCCCTCTTAGCAGTAAAGGAAGCTAAACACGTTTAAATGGTGCGTTTATGAATACAGGTTTGGAAACATTTATTTGTGAATATTTACCAAAGAAACACAAAGCGTAACTTTTATCTGACGCTGCAGGATCTACACGCTTTTCTCGTCTTGCTGTAGTCTATCACTTGCAACAGTATAACGTGCTGCATTGTGGATTCTTTACACAAACAAAGGCATATTCCGCATGAGTGTGAAGCCTTCAGAATGAACTTACTGGCCTAAACAGGTGCTTCTGCGACATTTTTTCAAGAAACAAGTCTTCTACTTTTGTAGTCATGGGAGCAATCGGGAAAATTACTCGCTGAACCCGTGTGTGGTTTTAAACCAACTGGTTCTGGGCACAGCGTTCAATTCAGCAAGTATCTGGAACATCCATTTCAACCGGAAAAGCACAATTCGGGACCTGGTAACGCGATTCCACCGGCTATCTAAATCAGTTGCACCCATTGTCCATCTAATAATCAAATGATTAAAATAGAGTATAGATAGCAAGTGGAACGTATCCGATTAACGGGAGTGGACTCTCTGCTGAGTGTCACTTGCAGAAAACTGAACAACACAAACGTAGCTGCGTTGTGTGAAACTGGAATGATTACAGTTCTACCAGATGAAGACGCTATGCCTACTAACAGTGAAAAACGGCCAGATTTATCAGATAAGAAAGGGATTGTGTGCTGAATGGGACATGTATTTTGCGTAATGCTGGCCTTTGTACATCAGCTAACACAAACCCACTTGGTCATCCATCGCGACTCCGTCTTTTTGTCTATGATAATTTAGTTAGGTTGGTTAATGAAATTGTAAGCTGTAGCACATATCCAGTTAAATGTTGACGAACAATACTAATTAACCCATTGGCAGAAGAATGCTCGATACTGATTGAACAACTAAAGATGTTTTGTGTGCTAGATACTTACGGATGTCTTACACACGGTTAAAGAAGCGAGCCTAGGATGCACCGGGTCATTTTTGACAGTTGGCAATCCGGTAAGTTGTTGACAAAATGATAAGAGTTGGTTATGGATATAATGAAGTTCACAGGAAAACTTTTTTTATGTGCATTTTTGAAGCTCTGAATTTATGGATTCACATATAATTTTGGTATTAACTGAGTGAAGGTCTTCTTAGTAGTGGCGCCAACAGAATACAGATTCTTTGAAACCGTAAAAACCGGCCTGTTCGACACCGCTTTTAGTTGAGACAACAAACAAAATTCGATTCACTTTAAAGATACAATTTGTGCTTCAGTTTTCTATCTAAATTTTTGCTCCCATTTTACATTTACTTCTACCTTCATCTCACACTAACACTTAATATCTCACCTCCATTCTCTCCGTCACTCTGACCACAAAATTTTCCCAGTTATCCTCTGACCTGTATTCCTCCAGAGTTCCAATTCAGTACCAACAATACTAACAACCGAATGATCACAGTACCGTTTTCAGAACGCCATTGATTGGTCACTATGGCACGTGCTGTCTCCGGTTATTCTATCAGTGTCCGGTCAATATGAACCCCGTGCTCTCCATTTACAATAGCAAAGTATGTATAGGTAACAGGGGGAGTGAACGGAGTTTTCCTGCACCTAACAGCTTAATTTTCACCACTCCCTTTTACACCGGGCTTCCCTCAGAGCCCAAAACTCCAGGTACCGGTTGAACTTAGAAAACCCTAAAACAGAAGAGCATGAACGGATGCTCGTGGAGATACCGTTGTGTAGAGCCAGGAGTTTGTGTTCAATAGAAATTACACCGAAGGGGCATTAACTATAGACAAAGCATTTATGTCGAGTGTATATCCCACTCCTTCGAATGGTCAACATACCAAGTCCTCCAATGTTGGCATGAATGTGTTGCCTAGAACGTCCACATTTATCTGAACAACGCACAGAATTGATTCAGCTTTCAAAGAAAGCTATCGGAAACTGTACTCCACCAACAAGGGAAAACTCATGTGCTAAACTACGGCAACTGTTTGTCACCACACAACCGACGCTGTTGCAGATGAGCAATGTTTTCTGGACGGATTCTTAATTCAGGTGTAACTGGAATGCCAGTCTCCGGAGAACAGCTGGAGAAACTTTACTCCTTAATTAACTAAACACCCACCTAGCATCAAAGTTAGGCGACAATGCATACTTTAGTAAAGTTAATTATCAGTGTCCTCAGTACTAAGGTTTGTACAAGACTGTCCAAAAACTCTAACAATCAGTGTTGGCAAATATCTTATAGATGTATTCTAACTGCTTGAATCGGGTGCATGTATAAACGGCAGTGACAAAACTGTAGGTATGGTTCACGTCCTCTAGGAAACTCAGTAACATCACCATCATCAGACAGCAGTACATCAGTGGTTCACACGGATGCTTAACTGACGCACAACCACGAAGAATAAAAGTAAAACTTGTATAAAAACTGACAGAAAAAAAGAAGGGGAGGTGAAGAGGTTTGACTACCAAAAATAGATATAAGTGGAAGTAAGGCGTCATCAGCAAAGCAAATTTCTTAGGGCTTTCACTGCCCCTTGTCAGTAAATGCGCTCACTTCACAGGCAAATCGGCTAAACAACGACACCATTCACACAACTGAGCTAAATTAGCCGCCATCACACCCAACTCATCCAGACACCGACTCTGGGAGTCGCGAAGGCCGCAGCCTAGGTCACAAACTCGATCTACAGTAGCCAACCCCTTCGTGGACGGATTCACTTCTCTACTCCAGGGCACCAGTTGTCCATCCCTTCCTCACATTAAGACAGTCAACCGCAGCGTCAAATGTCTTAGACGAATAGCTGGCATCCTTAGTGCACGGCCTTGTCGTCTAAGCCTGTACGAATGCAAGGATTGAACAATAGATTTCGTTCAACATTCATTAGTAAATAACCGCTTTTCAAACTCCTCTTTGCTTACTGGTTGGTGCTACCTGATACGGGCAATCAAACGCAGCCATAAGTGCACATCTGTTTTATTCCCCACACCGTCTCCACCGCTGCTGATGCAACTTCCCATTAAGCAAACTGGTCAACAAATTCCACAGCCTCACTAATGAACATTAAATCTTACAGATGCGCTCCGCATTTTGAGACCGTAAAGCGCACTACGGAGTACGTGGCAGAATGCAAAATAGCGACTAGCACTGTTTATGCAATTAGAATGTTGTCAAACACCTTGTGGCCAGCGTAATCAAGATCAATCAGTTTTTCAACAGGTAGCAGGTCCACACCAGCATCTGGTAAGTGCCACGTACAGTCTTCCGTTATTTCGTCTACGATAACAATAAGCAGAAATGGCGCTGGAACTTACAAATAGTTCATCGTAAATGCTTATTTTGCTGTTCGACCAGCAAGACGTACGTCGTTCCACTTTTGTGGCAGAGAATTTCTTAAAGGCGCAGAAGAACTGAAAACCAGCACTTCAGTACATCCGTCCAGTCGATATTTTTAGAGGTTTTCATTCTGGCTAAATTCCAGACTACAAGCCGGCCGATAGATTTTAGAAAAAATTATTCATAACCTCGAACAGTATGACGTGTACACTGTTGGCCATCCCGCCCAAATATCTAGGTGAAACGCTCCAGCGCGACACTGTAGGTGGTTGCAATCAAATGCAACCTACATTTTCCAGTTCATTCGAGCGTAAACTAACATCAGCAAAACCACTTATAATTTACAGTGAGCTGGCCAATAAAATTTTCAAACATTTCAACTAAACAAATTGACTCCCCCCCCCACAAAACTCAACCGTTTTACATTGGTAAGCTGATTACTGTTGGCGCCCGATTCCCGTGGAGCGTCGTTGGAATGGGTGCTAGTTCAGGAAAACCAGTTTTCTCTTCTAAAATTGAAATGGCACAGAGTTTACTTTGTATTGTCTATCGTGTAGTTTATGTCAAAGTTTTTCGTTTCATAAGTAACATCCTAGTGTCCTTTTGAGGCTGGATACCAGTAGGTTCATTACACGTTCATCTTCTCCATATGAATAATTTGGATGTCGTTTCTATTAACCGTCATCCGGAATGAATGATTGGTAAGTAGTGATATCCAGCGTTGTTTAACTACGTAGTTTATTTTGCCATGGGTTCCCATTCATCCGTACGAATGCGAGAAGTTTTGTCCTTCCAGCTGTGACAAATTTTCATCTCACGTTGTGTCTCTAGGAGCGCTCATCCAATATTCTGCTCACGTCATTGTTGACTGTGTAAACATTGATTGATAGTATGGGAAGAAGAAAGTGGGTTTGTTCCAACACGAAATATGATGGAAATAGGCCTAAAGTGGTCATCATACTTTATTCCGTTGAATCGAAAATGAAACCTCATGCAATACATGACGGGTCGGGGGCCAAAAATCTGTACTCCTGACAATCTGAAAGCTGAGTAAGAAATTCTGCAAGAAGTGCTCATGCAAAATGGCTACCCGGTATGTTTTTTTGTGAATAAAAAATCTGTGTTTATTCGCCACCCTTTCGAGAGAGATCACATGATTAAGATTATCACAAGACGCTTGAAAAATCAGTCGAAAAAACCGGCCCTGCCACACAACTGTGTGTGAGTCACTGTCCAACATTTATTATCTTGTCATCACTGAAAGGCAAACTTCCATGTTCTACAACCAACTGTTGCTCGCACTCTACCTACTGGTGTCAAGCACGTACAATAGTCACACTACATGGCGATTATCTGCCAACATACGTGACCATCGTCGTACTTGGGTGAGCAGTGTCACAAACAAAACGATTTCCACCTGACCGACTGTACGCATTTTGCCACTAAGGCAGATGCTTTAGAGGTTACCGGCTAAGTATCAAAAAATCGATACCAAATAATGGTGACCGCTGAGGAAACCAGTAGTGTCCGACTACGCAACCATTACCTCTGCATTCACAAGAAATTCGTGTGGACGCTTGACTTTCGCTGGTTCACAATCAGTCAGACCTATGAGATGGTTAACTGTTGGCAAACACATTGTACTGACTGATTTCCTTGCTTACCCTGACCAATGTTATTGTAGTTACTGTTCTATAATTCGTCTGACAACCAAACACAGAAAACACCTTGTTTTTTTGCTGCGTTGTTCACGTGATACTTGCAGTTCACAACTAAGGCAACAAAGTCAGTCATATGATTTCCTTCGTGGGTGTGATTCTGCTTTCTTTCAGAAGGTAAGTTACTTACAGAAACCGCAAATGCGTAACTTACACATAATAACTCCGTAATTATATATACTGTGTTCATAATTTTAAATGAACCGCCTTCGCCACAACGATACTCAAAACTGATAAGTCACAAGAAATTTGATTGAAAAGTAAGTCCCAGTCAAAGTTAATCACATATTGTGCATTGCCATAAACCTCTGGGTCAGCCCATCGGGTTAGGGTTTCTTCTTTGCTAGACAATGTTTACATAACATATGCTTGTCACGGCCTGCCAATCAACTTTGGACATGCTTTCATGATAAAGCTGTGTTGATCACTGTTCCGGTGACATTAAATTAGGCAAGACTGAATTGCCGTGTCTAAACTCTCAGCCATGATTATTTGTAAGCAGTGATCCAGTTGCAAGGGCGCTTCAACAGAACAAGCAGCAACAGCTAATTTGGGTCCAATCGGTAACCGCATGATGAGGACATCTCCCTAACTTAAACTCGAAATTAGTTCTAAGCTTTTTGAGGAACTGTTATCATACATTCGGATAACAACAATCTGGCACAGTAAGGCAGGAACATGTTGATCTACGTCGTGCTTGAGTGAAATTCAAAGACGCATTTGACCGTCCCTGAGACTTTATCATTGGCTGTACGTCTAGACGATTATCTAAACAAGCTATGCTATAATGGGCTTTCTTCCATCTAATCGGAATCGAGGACAGCATGCATCCTTCTAATATCTTTGTTTTTCATTTACGTACTCGGAGATCACATATGCTTACCGTGATCTTACTTCTAAAACCTAACCAGTGAATTCAGAAGAAACTCACAGTAACCTTGAAACCGCATGCGTCATGAATAAGTTAACGGTTGATTGATCACTCCGCAGGATTCCGTGTCATACCAGTCCTAATTTGTTCGAATTAAACCATCACGTACTATGAAAAAAATGTTGGTTTTGCAAATTGGTTCTTGTAAACGACGAATTTGCCTCCTCAACAACAATAACATACACGACCAGTCGTTAGATTAATAGGAAGCCTGCCGTAGAAGTGGTAGGAACTTTTAAAGAATTTTGGACATCTGAAAAATAACTCAAGCTTGACCAATGGTTTAAGGGAGCATTGACCTGTTTGATATGGTAGACTGATTCCATTGACAGACACAATAATCCGTGCACTTTTCCCACGAAACATTCTGTTTTGACTGTTCCGTTTAGCATACTCTCACCACTTGCACAAAGTGCAGTAGACATTACAGAATACTTAGCCATAACACGAACGTATAATTCTTGAGCGTTTGTCAAGATTACAGCATTTTTAGGCATTGGAAGACAGCACACCTCTAACTCTGAGCGATCGATATTCTATAATACACCTGCTGTTTTAGAGACTATGTCATTACTAGTCCATAACAGATGGTTAAAAATCAACGAAGAAGATTTATGGGACCAATCGTCTATCTCACTAATCCACTCAGAAAATCTTGTAAGTTACAGTTACGGAAAACATTCTTTCTTGTCTGAAAAATCCCAATGTTTTGGATTATGTGGAATTGTCGACAGACGTGCGTAACCGGACTGAAGTTAGGTTGTTAGGAAGGATTTCATGGGAGCAGTGACTCAACAAACAATTTGACAAAGAAGGCAGAAGAATGTCGAACAGCGAAAACATTCTTCACTTGCGTGTATACAAAACTTACGCGGTTTATTAACTTTCGGCTTTCAGAAAAGCACTTCCAAATAACGTGATGCTGAGCGATGTCAACGTACAACATAAGAATTGAGTGAATCTTGTGTGTTTTCTATGACAGACAAAACAGTGAAAGATGGCACACGGTTTACCTTGAAATACCAAGGGACAATGGACCAAATTTTTGCTAACAAACTATAGATCACCGCCGTGTAAAATATTCATCTCATTACCCAGGATGACTGAAATTCTTTGTATATGTAGAAAACTGACATAAGAATAAAGACTTTTCACAGTTGGGTCTCATCTAAATAAAGATTGTATTAAGAATAAAAGTGTGAGAAACAGTAGCTTTTTATCCTGAATGTAAAAATATGTTTGAACTTTCAATTGTCACCTGAAGTCAACAACAGTCTATAAAGGAGTAATCATACTGTCAGATGGTGATGCAACTCCGTACCAATCAATAATAGGTGATGAGTACAATAGTCTGCCAAAAACAAATGACACTGAAAATGGTTGGAGACCAACAAACAGTAAACACAAATTGTGTCAAACGATACTGTAACCAATCTTCTCTCTGTGCTCAGTGAGCACATAAACACTGAACGTTCGACAACGCCTTACATCTGAACGCATGAATGAAACGGTACGATGAACGAGACAGACACACTCATGAGTGTAACTACCTCTCCTCAATCATTCATTATGAATAATGTTTATTTACTCTGAAAAAAAGGCGTGTTCCTTGGTCTAACTAGTGGTAGCAACCTTTAACTCTCTGCCACTCCCTGTCACGAGTTCAAAACATGCAACCCAAACGACATGTGGCGACGGTTTTTTTCACATAGACTGTTTGTATTTGACCAATTAAATGGTTTTCAATGCACCCATCGAATTAAAGAGTCTCATAAATTCAGCTGGTTTCGCGAAGACGGTGGCAGCTGGAAACGTAGGTTTAAGAACAACTACCAACACAGTAGAAAAAAGCTTAGCTGTTGGTTAAAAACACACTGACACTATCTACGAAGGAGGTTTGTCTGTAGAGCGTCGATAGAACGGTCATATGTACACTTGTGATTTTGGACGCCGTATTCTGCATTAACCTATAACTGGAGTTACTATATCGTGGATCCTGGAGCCGATCACCCTTCATTTACATCCAAGAAAACCGCTTGCGTCTATCGACCACTAAACGAAACAACAGACCTTTGGATATGCCTCATCAAAAAAGTTGCAACGAGGTGAATTATCCAAATGTTCTGTGTCATTCCATTCTATATTGGTCACAATAACTAACTCCTACAACTTTAAACGTCTTACGTTTTACTTCGGTTTCTTCCTACCCCTTTAAAGTAAATTACAAACGTTTTTTGCACTTCTGTGTATCCCATTCGTTATCCTTAGCTGTTTAAATTTGCGAAATAGATATGGCTTTATCACTAGGACGATGTGCGAACACTCTAACTCACAGCGTCAGAAGTGAACTATTAGATAAATGGAGTGAGTTTCACTTATAATGTGGCAATATAACTTATCAATATAACTCCCTAATTGCGCTTCAAAGATCACACAATCGAAAGAGAGCCTTCAGCTAACAGTCACAAGCAAATTAATGGGACTGTAGTGAACTCATGCTCTTGTCATACGGCAACCATGTTGTTCGTAACCGGAAGATAGGAACTGTTTTTACTTGCGACACAAGTTAATCATACTCACGTTGCTTGTTTTTGAAGTACGATTTGAGGCCCAAAGTCAGAAATTAGAAGAATCCAGATCTTAGCCAAAACCAACACAAAGACTTGATCAATGAGCGTAAGAACCAAAAACGTTAGACAAAGTTAACAAGGCTCACGTTTTTGCAAAGTTCATTCAAAGCCTACTGGAAGTAAATTTAAAGAGCTATACAAACTCCAAAGTAAGCCTTGTCTAACAATCGTCTTCACTTCATGTTTTATTGAAATATATTAGTCTTTCGTCTTTTTCTGATCCTTCTCGTTTTCTCTACTTCTGCTCACCTCGTTATAAACCGGATTCATCCATAAACGGTACATTTAATGACGTTTTCTACGTTCACTGGATTGACAGTCACAACACATCCATCTCCAATTTCGCACGATATTACTGACATCAAGCTGTTTGCTTGTTCTTTAGAAGTCCGTCAGGTGTACTTCGATGATGAATTTGGTTTTTGGTAAAAAAAAAAAGAGGCCGCGATAGATTGCAAATAACAGCTCACTGGTGAACATTGAGGCAAGCGAACTCAAGTTGGTCTTTCTGCGTGTCTTTCAATCTCTGATCCTATCAATGCGAAAGTGTGTTAATGCATGAGGACAACGGAATCACCGACACTAATCACTGAATAACACGAATGCTGATAAAACCCTGTTAATCGATTGAAGAATCAAGTTTCCAGTGAAAGGCCGGATCGACTGTATCATCTTCCTAACCATCCTATCGTCTGACCGTCTGTTTGGAGCGCTCACAATGAACCTTGATCAATGTGTCCCGTTTTGGCTAGATGTAATCATGCATTCCTATAATTCTTTTGAAATAAAGCCTGCTTATTTTTAAAAAAATGCTGACTTGATAAATTTGTCTCCATTTCTCCAAATACTAATTAAATTCGATAAACGATGTGTAAGACAGCATGATTATCGGTGTACAGCATACAATCTTTTGGGATGGAAATTTTCGAAGTGTGATAAAATGCTCTGCTTAACGTGTTGAAAGATAGAATGTTTGAAGCACTTTCATTTTTCGCACTTCGAACCCTGGTACTGTTATCCGATGGTAGTGTAGAATGATAATTTGGGTTGACTCGATCATGAACTGCAAATAATTTGTTACCAAGCGAGGGCGAGTTAGTGGTCATCTGAAATGTGTGAAACTTGAGTGAACCGTAGGCGCATTAAACACACTGGAAATCGAAGTCGAATGCACTTCGAATAAATATTTGTTGTAAGCGTCCACTTAGTAGTGAATGAACGATCAAAGTTTTAAAAAATAACATCGCACGGAAACACAGAGTTCAACCAGTATACTATTCGGATTTTATTCGATCACTTTGGAGCTTACCATACATCTAAAGTTCAGTACATCTTTGATCAGTGGCAGTGACAGCCCTATTTGTCGTACACATAATTTACATCCATATTGACCGTTCGAATCAGGTGATTTATTGATTTTGTCTGATATGCCGTTGGTGTTTGAGAATCACAAGCTCGATTTTAAACATACGCCAGTCAAACGGACTGAGGAATACTGATTAAACTCATATATAGCTTGGACTCAATGTTCTAGGGTAATTTCAAGAAATTGAATTGTAACAAACAGAACAATGGAGTTGTCTCTGTCGGTGTATATACGTCAACTGAGTTGGTGGTACAAGCAGTCTCACTGAACGTTCAGGTGCACAGGAGAAAATTCTAAATAGAGCAAGGTTTTCCGTATGCATGTGGTATTTATGACGCACCGTTTGTCAATCATTGTGATCGGTAGAGGTTAGAAGATATCAATGAATAACAGACTTGAGACCAAAAATTCCGTTATGAAAACTTGAACGGTAGGAAAGCATCCCGTTAGTGGGAAGAGTTTTCAGACAGCACTGTATGTTGCAACCCTTAGGCCTTTGTCTACTGCTAACGGAAATCCTCGTCTTTCCACTTTTCATTCTATTCGGTTTTAACAGCCGTATCAACCATAATGTCTTTTAATGAGTGCTCTGTTCTGTCAAGGCTACAAGAACAATTCCCTCGGTGCTTATGCGCACTTGGTTCAAACTTCACAACGGTTAATAGCGAACAAACAGGATTGGTCAGGTGTGTGCTAAAGACGAAGTGGTTTCACATCCTAATAACACTGACCATCAATAGCAAACGAATGCGGCTAGTAGTACGCAATCGACCAACGAGGAGGCGGCGAAGCAACGGAAAACAAAACCACTAGTATGCCAACATAAATAGACAAACGTCTCGCTGGACAGAACAGCACGGTTACTCTTGCAGTGTTGAAAAATGAGCAGGGTTGGAGCAATATGGTTAAAAGCCACACGTGGCCACAGATATGCGACATCATTTTGTGAACCGACAGTTATGCAAATCAGACTCTATAAGTTATCTGATTGGGTCCAAAAGCAATACATACATTGATAATGATTCACTACTTACGACTTCACCTCTTCGCGGGACCGCAGTGCTTTGCCTCAATTTCACCCTTCTTCAACAATTGTCTTCGGGTGTATATGTTGAAGTTGAAGTCTCCTGCTTACACATAATGACAGATATAAAGCTGAAAAACCTGCCTACAAATCAATTAACGACACAGTATTGGACTGGACTTCATTGGATATATCACCCCAAAAGATTATAAGCCAAGTTCAAAATTTTACTTCAATGACGTCTTGCTCGTTGTTAACGGCGCATATCCTGGTATGCTTTTCAATTTTTGGTCATCGTTGTTTTTGGACGTTTTTGACTCTTATATGAAATAAACTATTGGAAGCTTGGTTACTCCCCAATCTTATCACACGATTGAAATTGATTGAACTTGCGGTACTTTTAAATACACGGGGTTGGATTCAAACGAGCGAACGAAAGAAAGTATGTTTGATTACGTAACAGAATCGGTAATCATTTTGACGAATTGACATAATACCTCTTTTTAAAAAGTGGAAGATAATCAGTGGAGTGGCGATCGGCGTCGAGTTAGGGCTTGAGAACCATGACCATAGACATTCGAGTTACAAGCCATGCATAAGCGTTGCCATATCTGAATTAAGTGTCAGCGGCCGTATACTTCAACCAGCTTCGTATGAAGAAACATGTCTAAAATGAGTGAGCTGTTAGTTAAACCCACTCAGTAGAATTTTCATTGCTTGCACCAATAATTCATAACAAGACATTACTTCATTCCGTTCTAGAATGGGAGTTCAATGAGCCACCTTACTCAGGTAACCAATTACTTCGACACACTTGACAATCCTCGTGTTTAAGCTCCTGCAATGAAACTGGAGCAATGTAGAAATTATATAAAACAGTCTACGAGGAGGCTACAGGGAGGCTGTTCCACCGATTTCCAAAAAAGTGCATCAAACGAAATTAGTAGTTCGTTAACATTTGTTCTGACAAGAATGATTGCTTCTTTTTGCTTGGAACTTTAAAATTGGCGGACCGTTTCACTGATCACTATTGCCATATGATGAACTTTACGGATTTCTGATGAGTAGTACTGAGAAGTTCTTTTTGTGTCGATTGAACATCATTTACAACTGTTTGCAACTATCGCATTCCCACAAGCGTTCTACTCATCCTAGTGTAAGAACAAGTACTGGGGTAGAGTTTCACACTCAGTAAAAATCATCAAGAGTGCCTACTCTTGCAGTGGTCGGATTTAGAACTCCTACCACTCTTTAATGAGTCATCCGCGTTTACCACTGCGCATTAGCTATTACTAAATTGATATACCCAAGCTCTCAATCACCTCATAAATACATATAAACACAGTTATTGATATGCTCAATTCATATTTTTGAGTGATTCGTTGATACTTTGTGAGATGAAATCACATAAGTCAGGTTGAGTTCTCATTATGTCCTGGTAAACTACACCAAACGTTCAAGTCTGACTAGTCAATCCAACAGATTGCAGGTTTGCTCGGAAATTGTGAGCGATTGCAACTAGTCTATGAACCCGGTCGAGACGGGTTTTAATCTGCACAAATTAGGTGCCGTTGAATGTTTCTTTTTCAAACTGGACACCACTGTTCACCAATATTCACTCATTGACCGGACTAAAAACGTTTCCCGAGCATCACAACGTTGTTTTTATTTGGCTGAGTTACCGTTCTGACCCCCGGTCCTCGATTATTGAGGTCAGACGGCGAAATTAGTACAGTTTCTCCATTGGCAGTTAATGCGGATGTAAAATGCCCCAAAACAATTGTCCGGGTAACCTGTAATGAACATTTATTACTTTTGTAAATTTGAATTTCTTCTTTTCGCGCCATTATCACATCACTTTTCTCATTTCCCGCGCCGATTAACATACTGAACGCTGGTTCGCTGGTTTATGACCTAGAACGCTTTTCATGTGCTTCAGTGAACATTATTCACACGGTCGCTTGATGAACTATAAATACGCGGGAGCTCCGCCTGTAATTTGTGTTCGGACTGAGACGGTAAAAGCTCTCTCTCTAAAGACCAGTGTTCTCCCTCCATAGTCAGCTTGGGTATCAGCTCTTTGGGGTTAGTACAGCGCGTACAGTATCACTAAGTCGTAGGGATCGTTACAGCCCACTTGTATTCCCTCGGCCGTTCCGCGATATAACATTTTCGTAGGGATCGTTGCAACTCAATTTTATTCGCTCAATCGTTCAGCGATATAAAACACAGTTCATGAAGAAATGTTGATTCGAGTTAGATGCACATATGGAACGGAATAATACATTGATTCACGAAGAACTTAAATTCACTAACGAAAAACATGGTCGAACTGTGTTACAAGCCTGATTATTCATTTCTGTCATTTGCCTCCTCGATCTACTTGACTCCAAACTAGACAGTGCAGCTGAAGTTTCGATGGTTACTTCACCTCCATCTGGAATTTGGCACTGAAAAATTGGTTATTTTCCTCTATACGACAAAAATGTGCGAATTAATGAGGATTGTACCCTGGGTGAAACAAGAATTGATAATCGGATTAATGACCAGTAGTTCTCAAAGACCGTTGTGACTTACATTCCCTGAGACATCCTCAGTAGCAAATCAACAACAACAGTAAGTTAGTTTGTCGACATTGAGGGAGGTGATGCTTCGCAATTGCATGTCCGTAAAATGCGGTTGCACTGATTAAGAATGATGAGATGTACGCAGGTTATACAGGTTGGGGCACCGTGTGGCAGTCTGTCCGGATAGTAAGTAAAAGACTGAGATTGACTGACAGCCGAGCACGCACAAATGAGCACACATACCGTCTGCCCGATTTGTTCGGTTGAGCAGTGTTCCTAAACTGCTATGAACACTTGTGTCGACAAAAACGAATAATCATCCGATATCCGGCACAATAGTTTAACATTTCAAGATCCTAGATTAAGGAAACAGGCTGTAGTATTATTGTACGTACTGTGTAAGATGCCCCGTGAAGATGGCAGAAAAGATATCAGTTGTTGGCCGCTGAATTTTATCTTAGTATGGTTAATCATAATAAGATTCGCAAAGTTGTCCACAACCGTTGGGTCACAAATTACACGAAAAAACCTTTTGGTAGCCCTGAGATCCTTGTTTAATACTTCTTTTAAAACTCTAGATTATGTGATCCGACTAGAATAATCATTTGCTTTTCGATTAAGCCTTATAGTAGAATAAACTCTATTGTCATCCTACATGAAAAGTGGCATCAGACTCGACTCCGGTGAACCGTTTAGCGAACACCTGTTGTTCACTCATAAGGATATTAAGATCGATGTGTTAGATGAACGCACCAACTCAAAAACAGTTGTCTTGACTGAATCATTCTGCGTGAATGTTTAACCATGAACACTTGTGAGTGCTATGCAGCGTGCTCCATCGTCTTGAAGAGAAACACAGTAGTATCTGGATCGTTAGTGAATACATATGTAACCTGATTTCACAATCACTCACTCCACAACTTGCACATTTTAGCCGAACTCATGGCATTCAACCATGATTCACTTAATTATCATAATCAATGCATGTTCAACAAGATTGTGGTGTTGTCTGTCAGTTTTATTTTTAAGTTCATGCAGTTCATTTTTGAGTGACCTATAGAATCCTAGGACGAATGTAGCGGACTGAGTCTGGAATTATTTAACTCGCATATCCGACAAAACTATTTGGAATAAGATCAGTAAGTGTGGTCAGTGATATGTTTCTCAACAAAGAATGCACAAACTCGAGATGTCTTCATTCTGCAATGGGTTTTTATCGGATAAAGATGAGTACCACGTTTAAGTTACTTACGGAAGTTCACGAGAAACGGGGTGATTTGTGAAGCAGTTCAACCAAACATCCCTTTCTAAAATAACGAATGCTCATTACCACACTGAGTTCTTTCCATACAATAATTCTGACCAGACGGGCGATATGTCACAGGAGGTCAACATATCGACTTACGCTTATCAGTTCCTAAATTAAAACGGGTAATTTCATAAGAATTGCATATAGCAACAACAAGTGAACGGACCCACATAAGAGTTTCAGTCTCTCACACCCTACTGATGCAATGAATTCCATTGCAGGGAGATTGACTGTGTCAGCGTCTTCTGTCAGAACAAACTGTCTTCTTCGTATTTTCTCACCGGCTGCTAGTCATTTTGGATGAAGAATACGTAGTAGTAACTTGAATAATCTAACTAGTTCACCGGCTGCTAAAATGGGCTTGACAACGGAATAGATCTGGTTCTTCCAGCTTGCTACAGTCAGAGGGTCTTTTGGCACCGCAACTGATAGAAATATGCCCCTTTCTATGTTAGTATTAGCATCGATCTGTCCTGCCTGTGTGGACACTATGACGACTGTAACTTAACTGGTATATGACGTGGGCTATTGATCAGCGTTTTGCCTCTACAGAGTGACTTGCCAATTTTGGTGCATTCTTTCCATTGCAGGTACTCACTAATTTCTCAGAAAACCTGATATCCCCAAGCGTTTGTCTCCTATGCTTCTCTTCTTCCAATCTGGTGTGTTTATCTTTTTGGTCTTGTGAATAAGCGTTATCATTAATCCATTTTTGTAGCTATAAAGTTAAAATCCACAGTCCTGTAATTAATTTCTGCTACGTTTCCGCTTACGAACAACAGATCGTTGCAACATTCCGTCCTGATATCTCGTGTTGAAAATGTCTAAGATTATCATCCAGTGGTTGACCTCCATCTCGTGTTTGGGTAATGCAAGTTCAGAGCATTACAAAGTTAAGTAAAGGGGCAGTCATTGGGCGCAGCTTCAAATTTCATTTACTTTGTGTTTGCAGAGAAAGATACAGAAAAACTTCTTCACGGTTATGTCACTCGTGCATTCTCAACAATTCATCATCCACTGTAGGACACAATAGGGTACCATAAAATTTACCACCAGCTTTTCTACAAATCACCCCTAAAGACTTCATACGGAATGTTTTCTGTACACGGAAGTGGTCTTTGAGAATAGAATGCACGAGCTTCCGTTCTGGTACCTATTCTCATTCAAAGTAAAACCGGCACTACAGTAAGCCGATCGAAATGGGTTATCTCATGACAATAGTCTTCTGTCTGTTTTGACCCAACCCTCAGTTCGATTATTCTGTAGCTGCCTGGAGAGTGCTGGTCTCAACCTCCTAAATTAAGTGACTATGTTTCACCAACATTTTTTGTAAATTTAATTCCTGAATAGGGATTCAACCAACCAAGTTTACTTTGAGCGAAGTATTTAAGGTTCGCCTGTCTATTAATTTTGTTCTCTAAATCTTTAACCCGTTTGTAAAATTCATAGTGACAAAACCATGCAAGAATTACTCATGATTACGCAAGGATTTCAGTTGGTTCACTTGATGACGACTCAAGTGCTACCACAGGGCCATCAAGCGTATGTGAGTTGCAGAAAGATGCGTCGACACCACCGTATATAGGTGGTGCGTGGAGTTTATACGATGCGGTGCATCTTCAAACACCAGATGATCATCGATCATGAGCCCAAAACCGCTATTCAAGATCCGTTCAAGTTCATGATGGTGACTAGCAAACAGTCTGTCTTCCATACAGTGTGTCCGTAATCAAAATGTCTTTGCTTTGTGTTTAACCGAAGGTAAGCTATATGTGTTACCCGCTGATTAGGTTGATGTCACTTACTGATCTCTGCTTTTGGTTTTGCGTTTTACATGTACTCGTGTGCAGATTGAAACGTTCGGCGTAGTGGATCCATATTCCTGGTGCCGCCGGTCGACTACCTTATCCATTAACCAAGTACATGATGATCACAAAATACGTTAGAACCAAATGAAATAGAATTATACACTAGTCTGACGCAATCTGCCACGTGACTACACTCCAAAAATGCCAAAAGCGAGTATATTTTAAAAGTGTGTTTTGTGGCGATTCCTCAGTATGCGGCGGGAGTATTTTTATTGGTCCTGGTGAGGCACTATCAAATCAACACTGTTAGTACGTTCAAAATCATCCGGCAGACGGTTAAAGCTCAACTCTAATGTATGAAGAGATAACTTCCATCAAAAAACGAAGAACATTAATTTACATTCAAAAGAAACTGTGTGCCCCATGATGACGGGAAGTCAGTCTGCGACTAGATCTCATGCAGTCAATGAATGTTCAACATGAGAAGGCCAAAGTGATATACTTTATTGTTTACAGTTTGCAGTGAACGTATACGCTGTTCACTCGTGCATTATTCTACCAACCTCACTGTGTCTGAAATTGACAAGTTGGAGCGAAATTCATATAGTTTGGTCTGTTGTGAGCATATTTTATTAGACATGGAGATGCACCGCAGTATAAAGTACGCAACGTAGAGTCCGGATATGACAAAAGTTCATTAAGGATTTATTTTAGTTTATTGTACTTTTCGATCATATCGTTTAAAAAGTGTTCTCTTAACGAAGTAATATTTGGTGTGTCTGCACTTAAATAACCTCATGGCTTGCGGAGCTTGAGGTGCACATTTTCCCGATAAGTGGGGTCGATGGCTACACACAACGTCGAAGGACGTCGGTTGCTTCTCTCTGTCTGTCAATCTATGCAGGCGTATCACTCATATCTGTCGTTTCCGATACGAATTCTTTCTTAGTATACAACGGTATTCGAAAGATAATTCCTGGAAACTTTCCTGCTGGGTTGCGTGAAGATAGCAACATGGTGTCTGGAAGGTAGCAGAAATTACCTGCATGACGTGACAAATTTTTGTAATACCGGTTAATCTGTTCTTGATGTTTACAATGTTGTTCGTAGTTGTATAGCAAAAGTAAGGTGGCGTTAAAGCGCACGAACTGCTGGTTTTCATCTCCCAGTGGCTCATCTTGAATCACGCAGACGCTATCAAAATAATGTGGACAAAATGACTATGATGCGGAAACGCAGCCCAAATGTACAAACCACAAGAATAGTCAGACAACCAGATGTACAATGCACCATTGCCAACAAGGACTACTCTCTGAATAGGTTTTATCATTTTGGTATGTTTTATGAAACTCAATGGAGCAAGGTAATTCCAACGAACAAATCTATTCTCCATCACTGGGGATATTAACAACCTCCCGTGTGTCTACATTTATCGGTATATAAAACGCCGTTTGGTTATATATCTGGAATATATTTCCCCTAATTGTTGTAGAGTACGTCGGAGGTCGGGAATTTCTAACTCAGCTATGACCAATGAACTAAGGGCTTTACCAGATAACCAGCTGATGTGGCATCAACTGGTATGCGCCTTCTCAATCAGTTCCAGTGTGCTTCATTTAGGTGAAGACTGCACTCAGAGCCTAATGTTAACCTTAAAACAAAATCTTGCATTTGGCGAAACATAATCATAAACCACATCAACTACCTGTCATTTTAAATCGGCTGGAGGTGTTCAATGGCAAAACTGTAGGGAGGACAACCCAATTCCTGATATATTATGCACTGATACCTGTTAAACGCCCAACTCACCTGAAGAATGCAGACCGGTACCCACCGAAAAACCCCTAAGTTATCTCAACACGAAGACGTTGTCTATTCCACCTGTCTTTATGCTCGAAGTTTTCACAACAAGCATCTGATTGGGCACCTGTACGTCAAGACTTTCATCTGCCGTCGAGTGAAACGGTAGTTCTGATTGTGTTGTGAATAATCATTCTTATCGCTGATGTCCTGAGAAGTCGATCTCAGTTTACACTGACCGTTGGCGGGATTGCACAAGACTTAGTCGTAACGACTGTTAGACCGACACCCACTTCACAACTACTGTCAGCCTTGTTGAAACTGCATCTTCACACGCCTGCAAATTCGGCAATCAGTCAAGTCTATCAATTGTGACGGGGCACTCGATACCAGTATGTCCGGAAAATCTTCTCCCTTAGAACGTTCATGCAGTCATTTTGGTTACATTTTTGGTTAACTGATCAGGTTAAGAAAGAAGTATCTCGCATAAGTGTCCAGCTGATGTTATTTTCACAGTTGATCCATGTCAACACTTGTCTCACCTAGAGGACGAGCAGTAAAGAAGGTGAACAGCCAACCATCACAAAAACATCAACCAGCTGGGGTGTTATATGAATGTCTACCACACCATCAAATACGAACGTTTATGTTACGGGAATTTATTAAGACGCACCCAAAACAATTATGCAATGTCACCACTGGACTGCCAACGGCCGGAATCAAGGAACGTCTACCTTTCACCAATATCTCGCATTGCTTGTGCCAGTATGCGTACGGATGCACGAGGGAAAAGGAGACGCAGGAGACACCATGAGAGATAGCTCCAAGTTAAGATGACGAAACATCAGCCATGGTGTATGTTCAACACCAGCCAACCAGCTAGAAGTTTAACGGACGACGTCAGCAGTCATTATAACAAGACACCAGCTTCATCCACCACAAGTCAGACGATTGCGACCAGTCACGACATTGATACTCTATCTTCACACGTCAAGCCATACGCGTGGACAGCTGCTTTACTGAGGCAGTTTTCTTTAACTGGTTGGTGACGTCGTTGTGTGAACTACTCAGTTAATTATCACCACCCCAACAACGTTCGTGGAATTTTCTGTATTTGAGCACTACACATTCCGTAATGCTGGTTTCATGCACATCCGGTAATTCGCATGTTTGCAGTATGAACTGGCTGAGTCAGAAAGGAGCTCGATCAGTATGTCATTTCCAGCTTGTGTTTTGAAGTACACTCAAGGGAAAGCTTTTTTCAATTATTAAAAAATGGTTAAGTTATCATATCGGAAAATTAACTATTCAGCTCGAGTTCTCCACCCCCTCAAGTTCGTTTACGAGAAACAGTGTGAAACCGTCTCTTTGGAACAAGAATGAACATCCCAGGCGGCCACCTGAAACATAGAAACTCAGATCATCATTGTTATTTTTATGGCAACGCATTTAACAATGCACAAATTGAACACGTTGACAGTTACCTCAAACCTTTATTTGTTTTTCCTAAAGAATGAAACCATTTTGAATGAAACCATTTTTGGCGAGCATTTTCCATTTGACAGTCTAGCTTCAAGTTGAGCAGAAGAGTCCTTAATTTTTACAGCTGACGTGAAAATGCACAATATACTCAGGGTTGTGAGTACCAACAAAATAGTGCCTGTTATTGTCTCAGTGAGTCCTCTCAAGCATATGTTGTTAGCCTAAAACTATCCTCTGACAGTCACAGGAAACATATCAAAAATACGTAAGATTTTCGCCAACAGATCAGGTTCCTCAATTTCGTTTCGACATATTGTGCACAGTGACTCATCTTTAACAACAATTTCTTCTGGATATAAAGACATCGTGAAAATGGGCAAACCTCAATACACAAAAGAAAAAACTGAGAATAGTGAAGATGACTACTAGGTTGTTCTGAGAAGTAAATGAACATGGCACATTGTAGCGTACGAACTGGTGGTCCGAGAAAACGGAACTTTGAGAGCAACTTCTGCTCTCCAGGAAGAAGAAGTGTACAGAACACTGAGAGGTGAAGATAATCGTTTTGATCACAATATCACTGCCTTGGAGCTGGTGACATAATACTCGGTATAAATTTATGTGTATCCAGTTTCTTTGCCTCCATTTGTCTGTTTTATACAATCAGCGTTTGTCACTGATGAGGAAAAAAACTTTAGTGTATTGCAACATGTGTCTTTTGTCTTGTTTGATAAGCGTTCATTTTTTAATGGTAATATTGTTCTTTTGCTGCTTACAACCAGAGCAGTGGTCTACATCAACATCGTCCAACCCATGATTCCTACATAGCGTGTGTTACCAAGTTACATCTCATTCAGATTATCGCTTTACATTATGCATTTAAACAAGATAACAACTGAGTTGTGAGTGTGCAAAGTGAAACGATGGCATAATGTGTCTGAGTTTTTGATACATTAGCTTTTACAATGACTCAATTGTTCAAATCTTTGGTGGCCATATTATTATTGAAGTGTCCGTAAGAAAGTAGGCTGAATAACGAAAATATTGGCCACACCCATGCTTTACGCCAAGGGTCTGTGACGGCCAAAGCGGTAACCATGGGAGTGTGATATATTCGACCTATATATTGATTGGATCTTAACAGGAGTTCGTTCATAACAATGAGTAGAATTATGCAAGCCATTTAGTTCGCTAAAGACTAAACTTAATGTCGGATTATTGTGGGTGTGGTCTCTGTCCGCTTGGTTCATCGGTAGACGTAACATTTTATAAAACTGCCTGATAGGGATTCGTTGCTTCATCTTTCCATAAATCGCCAAACAGTATGGCGTTTTTTCGACAGCATGACGATCCAAATGAAACTGTCGCTAACAATGCCAACGAATGGGAACCAAAACTGAGTAACAACGACTGAAAGAATCACTAGCATGTTGTCACGAAATTGACTTGGTAAAGAAAGGTAAAAATTTTGTCGTGTACTTCATCTGAATAGATATTGATCTCCTACACAAAAGTAAGACTGCATGAGGGCAGTGAAACAGTCTGATCTTTGTCTAGTGTGTGCTAAGGATCACTTTGTTCTTTTGTTTTTCTAACAATCTGTAGCCATTGTTATCCACCAAATGTTATCACCTCGTTGTTGCACACAAGTGACTGAGTACTGAATTGAACAGTTTGGGCTGCGTGCTGACATACTTCTGGATTAATTCCACCCTACACGGCGTTGGGTGTGATTGCACCCACAGCGAATGCAAAAAGTATTCACCATTCAACGGACAAAAGCGCACATTTATGAAGATTCGCTTCATCACTATAACAGACGGTAAACCAAGCGTTCCGATGGAGCAGTGAAACAAGCTCTCAAGCGTAGTAACCGTTTGGAAAAAGCTGTATTGTGCCTTCTGGCTGTAGACTGCATGCTCATCCTAACCGCGATACTGAATTCAGTACTTTGGCACTTTGTCAAACGACATTCTGTTACCAATCGCTTGAGGGATCCTGCATGCAGTTCCGTATTTTGCCTAACGGAGGTCAGACAACTGAAGGCTGTAGGCCACACATTCATACAGTCTACGTAAGCATTCAATCCACTGACCTTAATCGCACTAAAATGGTGTCTTCAAATACGAGCTCCATGGTGAAGTGTTAGCAATCATTTTTGTTTATGAAGCCCAGTTACGGAAAATCTGGACTTCGGCTGGATTCGAACCGGCGTCACTAATAATTTTTGTATTGCTTAACAAAATTTCGTGTTTCTTTTTGGTGGACACACTCAAATAAGTGACTTAAAATGTTATTCTAAAAAGTATAGCTGCACCTGTTTTGTTTTCAGAAATACGTTGCCAAGAAAGAGTAATTTACTGCAAGCGCTTTAAACGTAATAGAGGAAATATAGAGATACCATTTTGCACGCATTTGTTGTCTTTTTCCATGTGTGTTTTATTCGAATTCCATTGGGCCCATACTTCAGTAAAAGACGTCTGTCAAGGGTTCAGATCAGCAGAATGGGACATGAGCTATTCTCTTTCCTGTGCAAACCTGCGAGCAACCCTCAGTGTGCACATTCGGACAACTTAGAATTCACTAACGCCTGGACTAATGTACCACACTTTTCCTTTCCAGAAGGCTGCTTTGTGTATTACCTCATTTCTGGTGAATTCTCTTGGATTTCTATGACTTCCTGAATTATTGATGAGTAGCCTGGGATTTGGTTAATTTCAAGTTGAACATCACTCACATTTGTCGCAGCTTTCGCATTCAACTAGACTTTCAGCCGACCTCTTCCGAAAGGAACCACTAGACTCAAGTATCGCTCTCATGCGTGAGGAGTATGTGCACTATTGACGAGCTCTAATGAGGGTAAAACTAGCGTCCAGCGTTTCTTTTCAAAAGAGACTGGCTGAAAAGTTTATCTGAATGCGAAAGCTGTTACCAAATATGAGTGGTGCTCAACTTTCAACCTCCTGACTTCTCAAGGATTTCGCTTCAGTGACTTTCTCTCACTGGTCACTTTGTTTGTCCGATTTATTGCCAAAAATTCATTGGCCTTCTCACCCTAGTAGAAGATGTAGTCTACGCAGCTTCCGCCAATCACTGTGCATGACTCCATATATTTCATCAAGTTTTTTTAATCTTGGGACTTGCTTTCTGCGCTTCAGTAGTCCTTATACTTGACCTTCTAGCTATTTCGGGATACCCGTTAAGTGTTTTTTTTTCATTACCCGTTTTCCCCTTGCAACAGATTAGAATTTCATTCAAATTTTCATTTGCCGGCATTCGTTCTTTTGTGAATCTCTATGGGTTGAGTAGTGTGTTTGAGTGTGTTCTGCTTGCGAGCGCAGACCTCTATTCTATATAATTTGGGACACAGCTCTTAAATATACTCTCTTGGTCAGATGCACGAACAGTTGATAACATCAAGAGAAGTTCCTATTCCGCATGGCTTCTTCTGGCAGCTAATTCCTCTGTAAAAGTTTGGTTACTTCGTTCTGTCATTATCATCCGTTCACACTAGTTTGGTGCGTAGTTTTCCGAGGCGGGCTCGAAGTTCCTCGCTTTAAAAATACGAGCCTTGGTCCGTAAGGATGGCCTTTCGGCTAGCATTGTTGTTTAACAGGTTAACTGTTCGTTTACTGTCATCAGTCGTGGACACAAAACACTACATTCTGTACGACATGCGGGTAGCAGCAACAGAGATGGTTACCTCTCGGGCATTACATAGAGGCAGAGGTTGTTATCTTTGCACCTAAAGCCAACTGAGGCGGTCACTATTTGTTACATTCTTCTTTTCCATCGATTGCATAAAACGAGAGCTCCTTCAATCATTGTTTGGCAGAGTTCAGTACATTTATGCAGATGACCACCCACAACACGAGAAAGCATTATTAAAGGAAGACTCAGTCACAAACGGATACCCTGAGAAGTTTGTTTGTACTAAGAGCAAGAGGAGACTAAGCATGAGCGAATAGAGGCAGCCGTGAAGAAACAGATATTACTGACTCTACTCCTCAAAAATGACATATAACTGAGGTCTATTGTGAATCGCAGTTTGCCTTCGATTTTTCGTACACTGGGCCTGAACTGCGTCTGATATTTTCAACTGAAAGTGTTACAAAGCATGCTCAAAGTTGTACCTTACGGAAATGTTACGTGTCTTTTGTAATCCACCATGTAACTTGCAGTGGCAGTGGCGCCTATTTCAGCAGAACAGATCGATGTGTAAGGCAAACAATAAATAAACGTGTGTAAAGTGACTGAAGTACACTACAGTGTGGAAGGTGGTGACAACACTATGCGGAATCACAAACCTGATCTCATCGATTAGACTATACGTGCTGTTGGCCACGTCAACTGATTTGACGTGTTAGCAAAATCCAACATTACGCGATTTTTCTGATGCAGTGCCAATCAGTGCTTGCTGTCAGGCCCTATGTGTGTACAAACTGCTGATTCAGGTAGTTTGTTGGCTTTGGACTTGACAACCATCATTCGTCCTGTGTAAATCCCGTTCGTTTCTGTTATTACCACCCGCACGTTATATGGGACACAATGTTTCACGTTTGCGACTGGTAAGTATGAACGAACTGTTAACACCTCGTGACACTTCTTCCCTAGGTAAGGATGGAATGAATCAACAGGACTCCGTATTTCGGTAATGACCTATCATCGATTCACTCATCATATTGGCTCCCAGTCCGGAACATCAGTTGCCTCGATCCGACTGGAAAAGAATGCTTCAATTTAAGGATCAGCTTGAGATCACTTCTTATTTTGGTCAGAATAAGTGCATAATTTGTCCATGATTGACAGCACCTGAAAGATTGCGCTCAAGGCAGCCTGCACACTTTTCTTAATCCAGCAGCCGGTATTGTCGACCATCCAGCAAGCAGAAGGGTGCATAGTTTGACGCTGCGTCAGATGAACTCTTGGCATTCAGAAGATCGTGCGTTCTGAGACAAATTTTGGAAAAAAAAAATTCCGATCCTGTCTTGGATGTATTGATTAAATTTGCAACTTGCGACGAATCTTGGAACATCAGCACTCGCATAGACAGCTGACGGCCGTGGTCTTTTGAGACCGAAAGGCTGCTTTCGATTCGGTTGCTTGTAACGTCCTCTGGAACTGCCTCCTTTGCAAGAAAGTTCTAGAAGGGCAGTTGAATGTATTTAAATTATTGTACGCTCACTTTGTGCTGGGGAAAGTCTGTTCTCTTAAAAAAAAAATAGCACGTTTCTTGAGTTATCCTCGAAAAATAACGCGATTTCGAATTTCATCTTTCCGCGTCGTAACGTGGTAAAACTTAATTTCGGCGCACGTTCCTCCTCTGATTGGCCCATTCCACTTCCAACGCACCAATTCAGGTGGAATCCTTCAAGGCTGTTCAAAGACCACATATATGCAGACGCTGATCTGCTATGTTGCCTTTGGTTTGACAGCAAATACATTCTCAACTGAAGGTCAAGGTCTTGTGTTCTTCTGGGTTTCTCGGGTATCGTTAACTTCTGTGCTACGTGTGTGTGATTCGTATATTCGTGCGCAAGCCACTTCCCGTTATCGTTGACTAGCAGATCATAACATACTCCAAGCAACATGAGAACTTATGGGAAACTGTCTCGGACGCTCATCACTTCTAATGGTGTTCGTCAAGGGTATCCGATTCCCTCCTTCCTGTTCACTTTTGCCACAGACGACATTCTGGAAGGTGCACTTGAGGAATCCCACTAGCTTCATCATCATCATCATCATCATCATCATCATCATCATCATAGACAGCAATATATCAGTGGTTCACACTAATGCTTAACGGCCACACAACCATGAAGAAAAACCAAACCCTATATAGAAAGAGAGAACGAAAAAGAAGGGGCGGGAAGGGACCTAACTAGTGAAAATGACTACGTCCATATTCAAACATTCAACATCAAGGTGCCTACACCTTGCAAACAAACAACCGAGCTGTAAGTGGGAGTAAGGCGTCATCACGAGCTTAGCGTTGAACTTCCTTCTGGAGCTACGCTGACCGACGTGAATGACACTGTCTTACTTAGCCCCACGGCCGAAGGCATGTAGACCATGCTGAACGGGGTGAACAGTCTGATTGGTTTCCATGGGGCGCGTTTTGTACCTACAAAGTGCAAAGTACTGCTCTAAGACCGGGTTATTCTCATCCTTACCCTCTTTATTGCAGAAAATCCACTTGAGACTGGACATTTTCACATACCTGGGTAGCACTATCTCATCAGCGTGTAATATCGCTGGTAAGATATCAGCTAGGATATCAAGGCACAGGTTATCTTCACCAGCCTGCGTGAGTTGTAGCGTCGGGAAAAGGTTCGATCCTCATTGGGATGTACTCGACGATGTCAACAGAATTTCAGAGTTTGAACATCCTTGTCTTCGCTAATTAGCCCAATTCGAGTAGAATGATCGCACGTTCAACACGGTCGTTCGCCGGCACGTATCCCATAACGTTCAAGATGCAATATCAATTGGTCAATTAATCACACTGCACAGCCTAAGTTGGTTGGGTCATGCACTGTCTATGCCAGCAGAGCGTTTGCCGTATCGGATGCTAAAAAATGAGACCACCAACGGTTGAGTAAAACCCCGTGGTGGCTAAGCAACAACGTGGTCACAAAATCTGAAGGCCCTCACTGTTAAGGTGAGTAGGCCTTGCTGCCCGGCTGGGGTCCTTGTGATCAACCACATTGTTGACTGAAAACGTTATCCAAGATGGCAGTGCGCCACAGTCAGTCGCGTACCTATATTTATATCATTTTAGTCTTCCTGCTCAAACATCATTCATCAATTCCCAATCTTTTCGGAAATTTCCATTTTCCTGGAATATTGCACGCCACTGTTGGGGTCAGTGGTAGCCTGACACGGGCCCAAAACCGTTGTGATGATGACCATGATGATGATGATGATGATGACTGGGAAATAATCAAAGTGCCATCATTTAGCCACCCAGGCTACAGAGACTTCAGACAACCACCTCTCCCTGATCTGTTGCTTGGGCCCCCGTCAATTCATACAGGCTACCTATAACAAACATCCTAGCAGCCGGATAACTTGCGGACCTGAGACTCAAGATCTTTAGCAGTATTACGATATGTTACGTTCCGCTTTGCAAGCCAAAACAGAACAGCACATGGACACCAGCTTTAAGAAAGGCACACACAACTCCATCAGATAATGACACCAGCAACAAATTCTACTGCCTCGTGGGTGATGTTGTTTATCCATGTGAATAATACATGGGACACATTCTTCAGAAAACTTGGTCTGCTAGGCTCTTCGAGATGAGTTGTTGTAGATCCATTCTGATGTTTCTTCTGTGGTTTCGAGTTAGGGGCTCCAAAGAAGTCGATAAATATTAGCCATCAAAATCGCTTCATTTTCAAGTTTAAAAGGAAACCCTTCAGTTATGGTACGAAAATCAATGCAAACACTAGCGCAGTTATTTGAGCCATTACTTTTCATTGCAAGCACGACTGCGTTCAGTTTATTACGTGATTCACTGACCTACGCACGAGCCGAAAGTAGTCTTTTCAAGGTTGGACTTGAGACACTTACGGTTCGAATGACAACACCGCCACTTCTAAGCTCTATGCGCGTAAGTGTAAACAATCTCAGTGTGAAGTCGGCTATTTCGGTTCCATTTTCTGGCACCCCATAGGTAGTCATTACGAGTTCGTAACTAACAACGAATTTCTTGTTTTGCCGCTAATGAAAATAAGCTAAACACAATAATCATTAGTTTACAGAGTGTGACGTTCAAAAGACGCTCTCTATGCAAATGACAGATTTCTAAGCGCACTGTTCTTCCAACTAGGACTGGGTGGTAATTTTGTGTATAAAAAAATAATCGAAACACCTGTAATAGATTAGGCTGACTCAGTTGAAACTAAAGATGACAACCACTAGAGATCACCACATGTCTGGTGCTAAATAAACACTATAGACAACAACAATTACGATACAAAAAACCTGTTATTTATACAAAATGAAAGAAGCCACGCTTTCATAATTTTGTAGGCCGATCAGTTGGTTCACTGCAAACGTTTCTAACTGTCTGCCAACAAAGGATGGATGAAGATACGACACCCAATGATTCAGATGTAGGGCACAAGGCAGTAGAGTTATCCGAACCCCACTAATTATTGGATGCCTAACAAACATTGATAATTTGATCTAATGTGCGATAAGGTGGTTACAGGTAGACTACTTACGGAGGTCTGTACGTTCTCAAATTGGCCGAACCCGGATAAACGATCAGGACTACCAGAGTGTAACTGGGAATCGTCATTAGTACAAACAGGTTGTGTATATTAGACTGGACGGGAGAGAAACGGAGAGAGAGCGATCTTTGTCTGTCCGTGATCTTCCTGCTGACACCTTTTAAAAGAGATGGTAATCAGTAAAACCATCAGCAGACTGTGAAGTGGAGATGTTAGACGACCAGTTGCGACATACCCGTGTCTGGCTGACAAATTAAGTCCGATTTTGTGAATAGCAAGACCGATATCATGACCGGTAATCTGCTATTAATGTACTCAATCGAACAACAAACCGGCCAGTGTGACTGGAGGACAGTTAGTATTGTGGCCATGAAAATTGGAAACATCTTTGGCATAACGTAGTGGGCATCCCGGTGAACCGGTCCTATAGCTAGTTTCATTTGGGGGCATCCTGTCATTAATTTCCGGTAGATTGGAAGTATTAGAGAACAGACTGCAGTATTTGGTATCTTCCTCGGAGTTATCGTTATCAGTAGTGCGTATCCTCTTCTAAAACAGAATTTGCACCCTGATTCTCGTGTTTGTGAGATCAGTGTGCTAACCATAACACCACTAACCTCACAACATACTGGATCAAAACATCATATCCAAACGCTCGAATGACACCTACTGGGAATACTGTTCAGCTTGCCCTGTCATATCAAAATGATAAGGAACAGGGCGCTCTGTTCACTCCAATCACTAGCCACGGGCTCAGAAACAAGGTTTTGGTGAGACGTTTGGAAATAATTCTATACTCATGTCAAGTATGTAGTCACTTATGTCAAGTCCAAACATTCTAGCCTCCCAAGCAGAGTAGAACTTCAATTCAGGACGATCGTATGTACTACTAATGAACCCTAATAGGATGTACTACTTGCGTTTGACATAGGCTGGCCAGAAAGTCTATGTTACTGCAAAGGATGAAATCAGGTGTGAATAATGCTCAGTCTAAAACAGCTCAATTTCCCGAACACCATTCACCAAATTAAACAGATCAGTTGATTCGACCAAATCGACCTCATTGAGAGCTTCAAATCAAACCTATTTTTGTAGGAAAGAATAAAGTAAGAACAATTATTGTCAACAGTGTCAATCACAACATGGCCTAAAGATATATTGGCTAAATCCACAAGTATTCACAGCTTACACACATTCATGAGATCTCCAATTAGCCTAGTTAAAAAGGGAACAGAGTGTCGCATGACCAATTTAATAATGTCTTTTATTTCGATTTGAAAGTAAATTCTAATAATTGGACCATCCTTCGCAGTAAACTTGGAGCAATTAGGTAATCAGTGCATCACCCACGTGAGAACGTGAACGGATGTTTGCATGTGATAATTCGAGGTCGCCGAAACAGTTGGCAACACAGTTGTCTCAGGTAAGGATGTCCAGATTTCTCCCTGCAGTGAAAAGAGTATGCACTACTGATGAGCTCTGACAATGGTAAGATTTGAGTCTAGTGGTTTATTTCAAAAAATGGCTAGCCCAAGAGTATATGTAGACGCTACATCTGTGACCAGACGGAAATGATGTTCCACTTTATCAGTCAAAATCCCCATTATTTATCACTGCTACAGACTAACCGCATTGGCTAGAAACCGGCCGTCACGAGATTAAAGGACGGCCTGATGTGACAGCGTCTCCGTAGATCAGAATTAGGAGCATTACGGAATTTGACGGTTCGGTTATGATACTTTTCAACTAGTTGTTATTGATCAACTGTGCAACCGTAACTGAATGAATAATCATGTCATTTACTTGTTTCGGAAATCCATTACTTTTCGCTTCTTGCAAATGCTTAGAAAATTGCAGATGACTGTTTTTATAAGAAGCGGGATTTTGGAGACACATGTAACAGACCGCATCAACGGAACAACTAAACGACGCCCAAAGCTGACAAGTAGATGACTTTTGACAGCTGAAAACTACCTTTAAAAAAGGACCCGAAGAAGAAGAACTATATACCTCAGGCAAATAAGGAATTACTACGTATGATATCTGCGACAAGTAGTGAAGTAGATATCACCAAATAGGATTTGATGTCAGAGTTTTCATCCACCACATTTCACATGATGACAACCGTTTCTTCACTGTACGCTTATCGACAAATATTGTCTTTAGGTAGATACCACAAAAAGATAACAATGCATACGGTAAGTTAGCAGTTACATCCCTTCGTTAGATCGATAACACATAATGGTGTCTATCAATTAAAAGCAATTCAAATTGGATTGTACAATTGGTTTGAAACTGATCGTACCAGAACCTACTTAGAGGGCTTGATATCAGCAAAAGATCGGGTGCAGGTTTCAGTCATGACCTCGAGAGCGTGCGACAGGCATAGTATGACAGATTTTGTGGTTGCAAGGAAAAACTGTTTAATTATACGTTCAGACATTCTCTAATCATCTACTGTCAATTCACTGGTGAACGTGTGACGTCCCCGTGTGAAAATCTTATAACACATATGATCCGACGGACAAACTTTTGACTAAAACGTCGAGTGCAGCTGAACCTGATTGGTTGACTAACAGCACTGACAACTGCTGTATTGAGTTTATGAAGCGAAATGAAATTCCTGCACTAATCCCATCTTTAATGGGTAACCCTCAAAAAATCAAAATACATTTTTTGTCTGGAGGTAGGGGGACCAAACTTTTCACCGCGTTACATAAAATGGTTTAGGGTTGATTGCTGATGCCTGGTATGTTCTTACCTGACACTTTCGAACTTTATCAATGAAAAGATTCTTTACAAAAATTCATGCTCAACATCATCGGTCTACTTATGCATACACAGGGTCGCTTAACATACGTTGTTCTGTCATTGAAACCGTCTGGGATCCCCTAACATCCCCTACTCTTCAAACGTGATATTAACATATGAGTGATTGGTTGAAGAATACATGGTTTAACATAAGAACTGGTCACCCTTCAAGATAAACCGTTTGAATTCTCCTTATGTGTGGAAAATACATTTAACTTCTTCATCCATGTCAAACAGAAACGAGCAGTCATCAGCAGTCACTGCTGAAGTGCGTGAAGACCAGACTTACCTGGACACGCTGCGACGACACTATCTAGCACACCCAGCCACGACTTCATGCTCACAAAATTAAACCCGTGTATATCACACGAAATACTCCCTAAGTTGGCGTTGAATGCCCATGTAATTCTAGTACCAAGAGGGTGCAAACAAGAGGATGTAACTGATAGCAAGAAAATCAGTTTAATGGTAATGAACGAAAGCCGTTTGTGAGGTGATGTTTTTCTAACAGCATAAAGATCTGTCGTGAAAATCCAATTCCGAGTCAGTGGTGACGTTTATTTTTGGGTCATCGCAGTCCGTAAATCAGTGTAGACGTTAACAATATCAAGTATAACTGCAGAGAAGTTCAGTCTGCCTCAAGTTCGTAGGAGAAACTACAGCGCTATAATAAATGACAATATTAGTAGCATATGATCAACGTTAAAAATCTGCAGCAAGCACACCATTATCATCATCATCATAGACAACAATATATTAGTGGTTCACACTAATGCTTAACTGCCACACAATCATGAAGAAAAAGCAAATCCTATATAGAAAGAGAGAAGGAAAAAGAAGGGGACTGGAAGAGACCCAACTACTGAAAATGACTACGTCCATATTCAAACATTCAACATCAAGGTGCCTACACCTTCCAAACAAATAAAACAACCGAGCTGCAAGCGAGAGTAAGGCGTCATCAGCGAGACAGCTTCCTTACGGCCTTCACTGCCCCGCGTCATCAAATGAACTCACTTCACAGACAACTCGGACAAACAACGACAACACTCACGCCACTGAGCTCGATTAGCCGCCATCTCACCTAGTGTCTCCAACCACCGACTCTGTGAGTCGCGAGGACCCCAGCCCGGGAGACGAACACGACCCAC
>QNGE01000083.1:111929-302213 GCA_008508345.1 Paragonimus westermani | reverse complement strand
CGCATCTGCTTTTTGTCTGGCTGCTCCCCATCGGCCAATCTGACAAGGTTGAACCCGCAAGGACCGAAGTCACAGTCAGCACAGCCCTCCGGATCAAAACAGCACGCAAGCCTGACCACCACGCCAAGGTAGCAGAAAGGGTCAGGAACAGGCGCTCATACGCGTTTACCCACACTCATGTAGTTGGACAGGGTTTTCTGCATCCGTTTCTGGTTTAGTCTATGACAGTGATCGTAACCCAAGGACATCTGAGTACAAACTACACTTCAGTTGGTGGAATGGACCCACAGACTACACAAAGTACAAAGTAGCAAATGAATGAGCCACTGAATTCGTCGAGCAGACTGGGACCATCGGTTTACGTCTTCTGTCGTTGCATATAGGGGGGTATTGTTGCTAATCAAATTCAGTCATATGGTGGTCATGGTCTAAATGAAGACGATTTTCGAAAGTAAGGCAGCTTTAGCTATCTGGGAATGCCGTCTTGCTCCCGCCTAGAATTTGGTTGTGTAGTTTCAAGATGTAGGCACCTTCGTGTTGCTTTGCTGGAGTTTCGACAGGATTTTTCAAGCGGAATACCATCATTCTCTTCTCTAATCACTAAACCGAGCTCTTATCTCATGGTCATTTATTCGGTGACATTAAACATTAGTGTGTGGCACTGTTGTTGAAGCATAATCATTACAGTTTAGTCAGAGTAGATACGCGGTGAAATACCGTTCGGCGAAACATTTCCATACACAACTCATGGTAAAAAAGACGAGTAACTCCAAACATTATCAACCGCTGAGGCTATTGCTATCAGACTGCACAACCCCTGCCTGTGTGCCCAAAAACAATTCGTACAAACCCTCCACCTCCCCTGGCCAATCATTCCACATCCACTTGAAACTCGAACAAGCGTGAACCGCTTGACATTGATGAACGAATATCTCATGACAGGCTCGTATAACACCCGAACACATTCACCAACACCCCCACCCTCCCCCAGTAGACTGTGATCTGTANAGGCTATTGCTATCAGACTGCACAACCCCTGCCTGTGTACCCAAAAACAATTCGTACAAACCCTCCACCTCCCTTGGCCAATCATTCCACGTCCACTTGAAACTCGAACGAGCGTGAACCGCTTGACATTGATGGACGAATATCTCATGACAGGCTCGTATAACACCCGAACACATTCACCAACACCCCACCCTCCCCCAATAGACTTTGATCTGTACCATTTCTCTAATCTTAATGTTCCTGTTTAACTCGTGATAATTTCATAAATATCCCGCACGTATTCCCATGTAATTGTAAAAGCTCGATGAGAATTACCGAAAACAGCTGTTTGCAAGATTGACTTCTTAAGAAGTTCACAAAGTCAGAATATTGCTTCAGCATATTTCAAACAGGTACAACCTACTATAGTAAAAATATTATTGCACCCACTTTATTCATTCAGACGGAATTCGTTAAGGCATAACTTGCGGAACCCCTTTCAATTGGTTGTCAAATACAACTGTCTTAGTTTGACTGGACAGTAGCTACTCACTCTCGACTTGTCACAATTGCTTACAGTCTCCACTGAAATAGACGGTAGATTATTTACGTGATTTTGTCGCAGCCAACTATACAGATGTTCGTGTATTTTTTTTAAACAGATTTGAATTAGGTATCGTATTTTTGTGCTCGAACGCAGTAGGGATGGTATTTCAATGAGACTGTTGTTTTTGGGTAGCTGAAAAGTGACCAGTTAAGAGCAGCCACTCACGGATGCAGTACATGTGAATGACATGCTACCTGTAGCTGGTAAAAACACTACTCCAAACCATAACTCAGCTATTTTTAACTTGGCTCGCCTTAACGTACCGTTTACACCAGAATGTGACTTTACCAACCAACTAGATTTTCTGAACGTGCACGTTCATTGCTGAGGTGATGAGTCTGTTCAATATGAGATATACGGAAATAGAATGACCATTTTATCCCTTTCAGCAGAACTGTACTAGTGAGAAAGGTGAACTCGTGTAGAAACTGTCCAACTCATACAGACATGCAAATGCGCATTCAGGACAGGACCTTCGATGACCTGATTTTCGTAAGTATATCAATGTGGCATACTAACTATCCAAAGTGATGTGTCGACAAGATTAAACTTCGTTGCGAGAATATGGACAAACGTTTCCCTGACAAGAAAGAAAACGGTTTGTTTTTGCAGATCAGTAGAAGATTTAGTACTGTAGTCAGTACCACTTTGTGAGTTACTAAATCACGACTGTTTCAATTCTACCTTTGCTTTGTCTCTGCGGTTGAAGAATGACTGTTTTGGCGACCTCTGTTTGTGTATATTCATTTGACTGTTGCTGTTGAATTAGATTTGTGGATCACAAGACCGTGCGTATACCTGACATTATAAACTAGCCTGGATCTAAAATGGGGATATCAAGAGAGTTAACGGTGATATTGTGACATATTTTATCAACTTGAATCACAAGATCTACCGGACACATCTTTTCGTTTGATTTGTCGACACACGACATTTAGTCGAAAACCGTGAGAGACAGAATTCTGGCCAGGTTGTAGGCGACTAGGATTTAATAAGATAATACACCCATCTAGACCCAGAAGAAGTTTGTTTAAGACCTGCAAAGATCATGACCCGCAGCCTACATCACGATTCACTACTGTCATAATTTCAGTAGTCAGATTTGTTATACACTTATAACAAAACGTTATCATGATTTGTACCTATTTTACGGTTGATCTCATTCGAAACTTTCGTCTTGATAACACCGTTTCACGTAAAAGTTACGCATCTGACTTGTCGGAAAATAACCAAAAACAAGCATGCTCGCCACAATGTAATACTGACTACTATTTCGAGGATGATGAAACATTTGAAATATGTCAGGATTTTGAAGTAAACCGCGGATGCAGCTGGTAAGTACTTCGTTAACTGGAATTTTTAGTGTTTATCTTTCTTATTGCAAAACGTGTGGCAAGGTTAAACCGGTTGGCCTACGTGATGGGCGCCAACAACCGTGTTAAAAATCACGTGCTTCTGAGGAAATTTTATTACTGAACACACGGCAGATTTGCTGCATTATAAAATTACACCGTTCTGCCATAAGTAAGAGTCAACAGTTTGATACCAAATCCCAAACAATATTCTTTGTTTTAATGGAGTGACAGGGAACTCAAAGTTAATCCACTCACTCTGTGCCCAAATTGGGTCGGTTGACGGAGGGGTCCGGCAGGTGCACTCTGAAGGCCAGGGAAGGCTACCAAAAATTTAACCTCGGCACCTACTCTCAAGCAGGCTGAACCAGAACGAGATCAAAAGTAGTGGTGTATTTCCTTTGTTCTACTCTTACCGTCTCAAACCTGTTATATGTCTCCAACGAGGTATGAAAGAATTTCATCAGCGAAAAAGATATCAACACACCAGGATTGATTCTGCGGTATTTGTTGTCCGGACGGATTATACGTAAGCCAGTGTATTTTTCGCTATAACCTCGCGAAAAATCTTGCATACGCAGAATTCTGAAGGACCTAATAGCGGCTAGACTGACTCTTGGCTCGTATGAAATTGTCAAATCAACTGAAGACTGGATAGTTCAGGGTTCGATAAAAAAAACTGTTAAATTCTTTGCCGCCTCTTATATGGTTGGTGTTCCTGTGTTCTAAAACTTTCCTTACTCAATTAGCTAGTGGTTAGGGGTGTCTGTGAATCTCACGTCCAATAGGCGTGAGCTTTAGGGTCGTGGTAGACTTCGAGCTTTGACGTGAGAACATTTGTGAGAACATTTTCATTAGTTCTCTCACATGCATGGCTGGCGGACGCAAGTACACTTGCATCAGTCCCGAAACACGCAGACGTATTATCGAAGCATTTGAAAGGGGTGATGACTGGCGCACGGTTGCTCTTCTGAACGGAGTCAAGTGTAATACCGCTTACAAGTGACTACATGTGGATTGCATCAGTTATGAGGCTCAGCCTCGTAAAGGACACAGAAGCAAGATTCTGACAGAATCTGAGATCGACATGTTGCCGGAGTGAATTTCCGTGGACCCAACGATTGCATATCGGCTGATGGAGTGCTATGCAAACGCCAATCGCGAATGTGAAGCATTCGTTTGTCTAAAGTATGTTGGTAGTTCGGTTGTTCTTAACCGTGCAAACAAAAAAAGGAAAGTCTTATGTAATCTATGCAAAATCTTACGGTGCGTTGTCGCATATCAGCACAATGTTCGACATGGGTGTACTTATCTTCATCTGATCTAGCAGGGGTCGCAGCCAGCCATTGCAATCGCTGCTGTTGTATGCTCCCCGCCTCGTCGTATAGCCTACTATCGAGGTTGGTGTCATGGCTCCAATCAAATGAAGATTACGGCGTCGGCTATTTGTTACAGAGACGCACGCTCTCGTTCCTTTTAATGAACGTCCCATTGACCTCGTACAGAACAAATTGAAGTTTGTCTCATCTATCCAGCAAATAGTCTTGGCATTTGCACAGCACTCCATCAGCCGATATGCAAACAGTCACCGTAACTCCAAATTCTCATTCGAGTTCATACCGATGGGTACTTGGCGCAGTTTCTTGACAGTTATGCACCGGCCATCCAAGTATCGACTAATCGTTGTGGTCGACAACTCCTTCTCAAACTCAGCCTTTACGCGCAGTCTCAAAAATTGCAGTGTAATCGTTGGGTCCACGGAAATCCACTCCGGCAACATGTCGATCTCAGATTCTGTCAGAATCTTGCTTCTGTGTCCTTTACGAGGCTGAGCCTCATAACTGATGCAATCCACATGTAGTCACTTGTAAGCGGTATTACACTTGACTCCGTTCAGAAGAGCAACCGTGCGCCAGTCATCACCCCTTTCAAATGCTTCGATAATACGTCTGCGTGTTTCGGGACTGATGCAAGTGTACTTGCGTCCGCCAGCCATGTATGTGAGAGAACTAATGAAAATGTTCTCACAAACTGGTTAACTCTCACATCAAAGCTCGAAGTCTACCACGACCCCAAAGCTCACGCCTATTGGACGTGAGATTCACAGACACCCCTAACCACTCGCAACCCTTTACCTGTCAAAGGAACCAATACGGTCAGCGGTTTGATGAATTAGTAGGAACAGGGTCAGGTGATCTGTGCTCCACTTTGGCCGCTAACCCCGTTCTCATTAAGCAAATCCGTTGACACCCCTCGATTAACCCAAACCACTTCCTCTACCAAAGTAGCCAATGCGGAGCACTCTAATTAAGATTGGTCGTCCCTTACGGTTAGTTGGGCCAATCGCATTCTTGCCGTCACGTCCAAGAATCTAAGGTGGAAATTCTAATGCACCAAAGTGATTTGCTTTAGCACGTAATGGAAAATCTTGTGCCTAAAATGGAAACAGATATGGAGAATGGTATAGTGTTACCTGTTGAAAAACATAGAATTTAATTCATTGTCTAAGACAAACTTATCAGTGACTGCAGAACACTTCAGCAAAACAGCAAAAAGAGTTTACACTGATGGGATGCCGCAACTTTTAGCGTGAAAGCAATGTTGAACAGAGCAAAGAAGAACCTCGAACCTGGTCAACGCAATCCGACACAACAGCCTACTAAGACTGCCTTTGAGTTAACATTTGACTGAACACTATCCACACTTGACTGCGGCCTTCGCAGAGATATGCTTTTTGGCTAGTCCACTTCGAAAGGAAACACTGGATTCAAGTTTTGTGGTTATTAAAACTCGTCAGTAGTGTACTTTTTTTTATTGCGGATTGGGATTTGAGCTCTGACCCTTGTACTCTCGAGACTAGTGTGTTAACCATAATATGGATAACCTCACACGAAGGAATAATCGTTTTCAGTCTCTTATCCACTACTTTGTGTGAGTAGTGTACGTCTCCCTCGAACAGTTCGGAAAAAATGAACACAATTTTTGTGATCAATACACTTAATCACTCCGTGATCAGGACTTATCAGGTACTCTCTTCGTTAAACTAAGCAGGCGTAGTTTAACATATTGTTGAGAAACAGACTGAGAATAACACAATGTTGCGAGCAAGTTATGATACGCCACGTTTCAACCACCTCGAGTGACCATCCTCAGAAATGTTGACAACAAATCCTGAGGAAGGTCACCCGAGGTGGTTGAAACGTAGAGCATCAAAACTTGCTCATAAATTTGTGTTATTTTCGAGCCGTTTATCAATAAGCATAGTTTAACCTGCTACCAAAGGTACGTCACAGACTATCCGTAACCAGATATCGTCTTAAGTAGGTTTTTGATCCTATTATACCACAATCATTTTTCGCTTCTCCTCTGGTGTTGTATGTGCACGACCATCTCGGGAATAGTCACCCTGGCAACTTCTGTTTTAATGCTACTGAATGCAGTCTACTCTATTGCATAATCGTTCCTTTTTTATCCATTACTCATTTTCGCTGCGATGGCTAATATATATTCAATTTGAGGTATCCTGTAAAAAACAAATTTACATGTTGTTATTTAACAGGATTATGTGTTCCTAACATCACAAGCGAAAATCACTGGTGGTGAATAAAACACCAAACGACCAACAAATATGTGAGTATGCGAAATCAGTTAACTGAAGCGCTTTGATAATGTATTCGTTCAAACCTGTGACAGGCTCACTATGCGTTCTTGTTTAAGATGTGATTAAGGTGGTCTGTTTTCAGTTACTACTATCGAAACGCCGGTGAACTCTGCGCCCAGTGTGCTGTTTAACATTTCAGAAAAAGGACTGTGTTGTCAGTTAAGGTCACCACAAGTCACATCGCACATTAAATCTACAGTGGTTTCGTAACCTATTTTCTCATCTGGCAGTAGTGAACTTTCCTGTCAACAGTGTTAGCTTCAAGAAGGTCGATGATGAAGTGATGGTGAACTGTGTAACAAAGTGGTAGCAGCGGGATATACAGTTCCCGTGTTAGAATTACACCAACGGCAGTCGTAACTAGTTGAAAACCCGGAGGAAATCAGTCTTCTGTTTGGAAAACCGTGAACAGTTAAACAGCGAGTTGGTACCGTCTATAAAACTGCGTTAAATTAACCAAACTTCTACATGGAACCCGAGGTTATGTGCGGACAGCACCAGTTCCACAAGAGTAGCAATGGTTTGAGGTATTAACTCCATCAAACCGGGAAGGAGACACACTTCTTTTAGAGTTACGAGTTGCACAAGTAAGACACGAAGATTATATTCAGTGGATAAATAACGACATACAAGAAATGGGTACACACATTCATACGAAGTATTACATCGTTGTAACCATAGCCACCCGCTAGGCTGCTTTAATCACTGTTGTGCACACAACCTTAGTTTTAATCAAGATAGATAGACTGAAAACTACTAGTTTCGAGTAATGATTGAGTAACGAAATTCAGACTAAATCAAGTAAAACTCCGACTGGCACTTATTTTCCAGTTTAATTTATGGAAATCAGCAGACTCTTCAGCAATATTTTGATTACCGGTGAGTAGTAAGTGGTTTTGTTTTCACTCGAATTGAAAACCCCTAGCAGTTGATCACAGCTGTGTTCTTCTGAGGTGATCGGACAACTTGAGCACTATTCACAGAAGAACTTGTCTGAGCGTTCACATGTGACTAATCAATCACGTCCGGTGCGACGTCAATGAGGTAGTGGTAAACATATTTGCCTCATGAAAGTGCGGCTGGGGTTCTAATACATGCAAGAACATGCAATATTAACTAGCGCTAACGAGTGCGAAACTGGAGTGTAACGCTTCTTTTCGAAAGGGGCTGATTGAAAGACTTATGTAAATGCGGTGGCTTCAATCGGTTTTGAGTTATTTTCTATTTATATGAGCTGATTGGGCCAACCTAGTAACCAGCTAACGCAAGAAATCTGACAAACAATGGCGTAAAATTTGATTACACAGTATGTCAAGTAGAGGCTGGTGCGTCAACAGCAGTTTCGAATTCTTCGGAACGTGTTACGTCGCTCACTGAGATAGCTGCCAATCCGTTTTGCCCGCATAAACCTCACCCAAACGGTAAGTGAACTGTTGGACAACGTATGAGCAGAACGGTTTGGTGAAGTGCGTCTGCGATTATGCAGAACTGGTCTCTCGTTTACTTGTATGGGTGCTTTTGTGCAAGCTGGGAGAAACTTTAGTTGGTGCAAAATATCATTAGTTATGGGTGATTTCGAAATAACTGAAGCGGGAACATATTCATCTGAGTGGGTCCATCGCTGTTGTTCATCTTACACGTCTTAATGCATTATTTAGGGTGGCCGTTTTAGGCAAATTTTTTCTCAGTCTCCTGTTCTACCTGTTTTGTCTGAGACATGAACTTGGCGCCACGGGGCAGGATTTTTACCAGAGAGGGTTTTTGGGCAATTGGAACAAAACTGGAAAACTGGACATATTGACCACCCTTTGTTAAGTTGCCGTTAACCAAATTCTGTAAACAGCCACCCGCAAGACTAGAAGCGAGCAAATCCGAAGGGGTAAATTGTTGTTCCCTTCAACTTCATGACATGAAGCTAAGTTAGAACAAGTGGTATTTGGAAGGCTGAGAAAAGTCAAAATGATCGATGTAATTGGAAACCCAAATATCATCATTGTTTCATTTGCACGCTGACCATTTGACTGTGTTACGTAGAGTTTGCTGTTCAGTTATTCCAAACAGGACGTCGGCTAATGATGGGCCTAACTCACTTGCCTGTCCGTACCTCTTTTAAAATGAAAACGAATGTTTTCTGTGTGCATTCGAATCAGGTCATTAACGTAATCAAGTCGAACGCCTACATTACAGGATCTACTAATTCAATAATCACTGTCCGGTTAAAATCCGAAATTACTGGCTTTGGCGAACCGACTTTTATCGGAACTTATCGGCCATAGGTTTGTGCACAAGAGTGGCCAAGGTTACTTGTTTGATTGCAGTGATCAATATTACCTATTCGTTGACGCTATTAATTAACACGTCTATGCTAGGTTTGGTGTAAATAATCTGATGTGTATAAAAACTGATGCAAATATTTCGTAGGTTTTACGCTTGCGACGAATGAGACTAAAAGAAATGAAGTGGTTGAAGTGAAGTAAGTATTTCATCTTTTGAAATTATTGGCTCTTTGATAAAGTAAGGAGTTCTTCCAAGGGCTACAACGTCTACTACTCACCGCTTCTCTTAAGTTATTTGTTCGAAACATATAAGCACAGACAATTCAAGAGTGATTAGGTTCTAGTTGTTTGAAATACACCGAATTCACACTCTCAGCTCACGCTTAAACGCCAACGCGATAAAAGTGGTTACTTGCAAGCCATAGAAGAAACATGGCGTAGCTATTTTCCAGGTGTCTGTTGGTTCTCATGGTCGTTCTTGAGCCTAACCCCTAAGAACATGGAAGCAGTCTGTGAAAATTACTATTGGTTAGTTGTTATGAAAACTGTATAAAATGCCTGCATTAATCTCATTCACCGTCTTGTAGTGAGTTCGACAGGGCGTCTACATGAGCATTCATTACACGAAAACTGTATATAAGAAAACGTCTGTCTCACAAGTCTACACGATTTATCGTCACGTCACATCTTACATGCGGGCTGAAAACAGATATTGACTTTTTGCTGAATCCCGAACGGAAGTGACTTTCGCCGAATTCGGTTGATTAAGCAGGATCTCAGTCAGGTTCTTTCCTCATTGCAGTCTGATAATATCAACGAAAAGTTTGTTTTCCAGCATTTTCCCATTAGGCATGCCAATTTCTGAAATGCAAATCAGGCTTCAACAAAGCTGTTACTTTTCGGTTCATCTCAGACCTTCATCTGTTTGCGTCGCGGATGATTGATAGTGATTCTAGTTGGTCTAATCATTTTTTTATCAGAAAAGGATTAACGCTGTTAACAAAATAAGATAAATTGGCATGAAGTTTCAAAGTGCTGGTACACTTCAGCTGCGTAGCTCTGTCTAATGATGCAATATTTCCTCTCTCGCTTAATTCCATAATTTAAAATTCGACAAAATAATAAAACGTGATGAAATTTGAGGTTTGGAAAATTTTAGTCTGCGCCAAACTTACTGACTCCAAGTTAATTAAGTTCACATGAGTACTGCAGTTGCTGGCTTAAAATTGTTATGTGAACTAACGTTGTTCTTATAACATATCACTATTCTAAATGCAGATTATGCCCGCTTGAAGACCATATATATGTGAAGTATGCTTGTAGCTCATTAATAATTCATTATTGCAGAACTACTTTTAAACCATCTATAATTATTAACCTTGATAACACTTCACTCCTACAATGGAAAACTCCTCAGACATGACAGATCAGTTGAAATTTTGGTGGTGAGTTGACATAAGCATCTAGACGCATTGGCAGGTGACGGGTCATGGCACAAGTGGACAAAAACGGAGGTCACTAGTAAGACAGGATTGCTAGGGACATTTGATCGGGAACATATGAACAAAGCGTGGGCAAAATCCTCGATAAAGTCAGTGGCAAGGCTATGCAATACTGGAGAGCTCTAATGAGAGCAAAACTCGAGTCTAGTGCTTATTTTCGAAAGAGGCTGGCTGGAAAATCTATCTGAATGCGAAGACTGCGAGCAAATTTGTGATGGTCAACTTGAATATAAGCCAAATCACCGACCACTCATGGGTAATCCGTGAGACAAGTTGATCATGAAAGTGATCTATGGAAAATATCCTTTCAGCCATAATTGTGGGAAGTACCTTGATAGTACACAAAAGAAATGATGTGAAAGTCAGTTGGTCAAAAAACCGTCAGTTTTTGCCTTCGAGAAGTTGGTCGATTCCCACAAATAGTTGTAAATTTGACACGCGGAATACTGTAGTGGAACTTGCAGATAAATCTGGCAAAAGACTTTATCCAGTTTAGCTCGACAACAAACTATATAAGTTAACGCTGTTCATCCTCAGGTGGACTTTACGAGACTGGTGTAATCCTTCATTTTGACAATGGTTGAAACAGAAACTTTTCGAACTACGAGCCAAAGCTCCGCCTAACTTGACTTACGATATATTTAATGGCAAAGCTAGGCGTACAGCTGTTCAGCACAAACTCTATTCGGGTTTAAGGTGAACACAAATAAAAAACGATCCCGGATTTCACATTTCCTTGGGATACGCAATCAGCCTGACGTGAAAAATTTACTAGACCCGATTTTAGTTTTGTTTAAAGTCTTTATGCACTGTATACCCTTGTTTTTTTCGGTATTTCACCGCCAGACAACCTTTGGTGAGGCCAGTATGCCATCTTCATCGCATTGAGGACCACTGAATATCTGTGCAAAAGGGCTGGATCACATCCTTGTGTGGGTCACGAAAAAAATTGTCCGATCTATATCACGAAGGGATGTAGCAAGTATTTTGTTGACTCTCGTAGTTGATTTTACGACTATATTATGATTTGTTACAACGTGCTAACGGTGAACAATGTTGTAGTCAATCAAGGTGTTATATTATGGATACCCACAGAACAAACGTTTTAGTCACAATCCGTTCAGTTTCAGCGTGAAGGTAATTAACGATCACACCTATTATAAAAACAAGTCGATAGAAAAAGTAGAACCGTTGGATCAGTTCCCTGCACCAGATTCTTGGCACCAAAGTCACGAAAGTTGAATTTGAAGGCGCGATAGTACACTTGGTTTGGGTGGTGTCTAACAGGCGAATAATGAGCTACAGATTACGCCTAAGGTAATTTTCGAGTAGGCGGTAAGATTAGTTATTGGCAACGTTTCAATTTCGATGCGGATGCTTGCACAGCCCAAGTCAGAAAAAAATCAGAGTGTTCACTATCACAGTTTCGGATATCGTATTTCGATTAGAAATTTTAACCAGTTTCCAATTATATAAATATGTAGATGCTTAATTCTCCTTAATTTGAGATACTGAGACAACCACTGATTGGATGTTTGCTTACAGACTATTCCAATTGACTGTCTTATCAAGAAACAACTTGTATCAATTAGCTAACTACATAAAAATAAACTTCACACAGAAGAAATGTAAAAATGAATGAAACAAAGAGTTAGGCTTGTTGGGCTGGGTGTAGATTGATGAGATGTTTAAAGTGGTTTAACTAAAGCTCCGGTGACACCTAAGTAAAATATACCAACAACAACCTGATTTGCAAATTGCGGAATACACACGTAGATGGCCAGCTATATCATTCTAAAAGCGATTGGTACTAGCCGTGACTAATTGTCTTTTTAGGAACCGTCATACATTTAGCCAAGCTTAAACAATACTAATCGGTCTAATTATCACACACGTACCGTGATTCAACATTAAGAGGTTCGTATAGATATTTAGAAAAGGGACCATGATAACGTTCAGGTTACACCTTTTTTTAGATGAATTCCAATGATAATTCAGCTGGTTCTAAATTTTTACGCTAGGAGTAGCATTCAATAGATTTTTCATCCATTTTACGCTCACTGCTGAATAATGCATTTTGAATTTTTCATCTTTCTCCCTAGGAAGCTTATCTAAAATGACCCGTTCAATGGGAAAATGTTAAACAGCGATCAAGTCACAATTGTCTTTGACGAATAATCATGAATTTCTTTCAAAGGGAGTAGCAACCTTACTTTTTCATTAATTCTGACTGTTTTACTGACACAATATAAACAATGCGATATCTGCTTGCTACTGGTCAACATTTAGGTTGTTATTCCATTCGTGATGGTAAACTAACTGCTGTTTGTCGGTCAGATTTGTCTGACAACGATTAAGGCAGCTAATACAGTAAACGATTCTTTTAAGTTAGTGCAGAATAATTTTAAATAACAGAACTGTAGTGACTTCGACTCCAATCAAATTTTCCTGACTAACAAATTTAACGGATCAGACGATACTGTACTGATCTGGTAAGAGCTGTCATTCAGATTTAGTTAATAGGATTTTTCGGTGTAACTGCATTAAGTGTTTTTGTACGGGTACTGCGTGGACGAAATGCAAGCGAATCAGTTAGTGCACCTTTTTCACTGCCAATCTCAAGTAGGTGAATCTTTTCTGCTGTATCGCGGATGTCGCTAGCTTGAAATTCACTAAATTGCGTTTTTCCGGCCGAGTGTACATTAAGTTTACCTCAACAAACAGCATTTCCGTATTATTCCCCATTCTCATTGGGCGGTATGTTAGACGGAAATATGTTATGTATTTATTACAGTATGCCAACATAGTACTGAACCAGTCGCTGTGGTAATCGAATCCGAGCGACTGAAATCAGAACAATTTCAACAATGGGCCCATTCTTTCATGACCAACTACCGGGACTCATCAGTCCGGTACTAATTAAATTGGAGACAGTTCATCCAGAGACTGACAGTAGTTGCTAGTACGCATAAAGTCTAATCAAATTACTGCCGGCCAAGCTTCAATCGATATTTTTTCCCTGAGGTCTAATTTGTACAAACTTACACGTCATAGTGCAGGCTTAATTAGCGTTCAATTTGAGTCCCGTATTCTTTCTCTTCATTTGCCGGTTATTCATCATGGCTTGGGGAAATTTTCAGAGTGACCTGAGGTGAATACTCCCAAATTTTATTTCTAGGTTTTTTCTCTAATACATTACGATGCCAATAAACTTCAAAACTATACGTCGGCGGTAACGTTCCCAGTTTGCTTCCGTCTTATTCACTAGAATCAATTAGGTTCGCAATAGTAATTGCTCGGGATTATATCTTCAAATGCCACAAGAGTTACCTACCTAAAGATGAGTAACTCGGAGAGAAGTAAGTTCAAGCTGCGGTAGAGTGAGTTAAAGTGTCCGGGAAAAAAGTTGACCGAAATGAAATAGTTTGGAGGACTTGAACAAGTGTCAGAAGAAAGTTGATCTAGCTAGCTACAGACCAGTGAGTGGAACCATTCTCTGCCCGCACCCTTTCAAGTTCTTATCTCTTTAGAACTTATTTCAGAGGCTGGGTACGATTAGAACCACAAATGCAGTGCTTATGTATACCAGTCTACTTTGGCTCCCCTTGTGACGGGCTAATCCCAGCACGAGCGCTTCCATCCGGTACAGCCGCCGGATGAACCTAGTCACTGCATTCAGGACATTACAATCATTTTTGTCTGTTTTGTATATGTGCAAGATGGGTGGAAATAACCGGGTGAGTCCTCAAAACTCCAGGATGAAGGGTATTGTCAGATAAGAATATTTTTAAGCTTATGATAGACAAGTATTTCTGCATGAGTCGATTCCCAGTACTTACTTCTTGAATTCTTCGATACTAACTTAATGTTATCTGGGCCAGTCCACATATATTGGTGAACACAGTTGGGTGACAATAACTTATATTGATTAGTATATTGTTTTCCCACGGTGTTTTAAAAGCCGTCACTTTATCATTCGAAAGTTCATATGGAACCTACACACTATTTGAGAAACAACGCCATAATTTTGAAAACACCCTGTATCCCAGAGCTTCCTTGCAGTCACAATAAATTTGGGGTCATAAGAGAGTGTACATTTGCCGTGCTGGAGGTTGAATGTGCGCGAAATTCTCCTTGTCCTTGATAGACCAACATGTTCTTCATTCACTTCGCTCTTACGAGAACGAAACCCGAATCCACTGCTGCTATTCGTAAATAGCTAGGTGAAAAGCCGATGTTGATTAGTTGTTCAAACTGCAGGAAACTCGAAAGTAGCAGATATTTCTGCGGTAATGGTCAATCCTGAGTGAAACTTGGATAGAAGGATAGCTCATTCTGAATACAACTAGATGAAAACTCACTGCCTCCGGTCAGACCCTGAGAGACCTTCTGATTACCATATTTACAACGCGCACCTACAATAGTACTTACAGTAGTACCAAAGTTCTATCCACATCTGTATCCGTTCTGACACAGGGAAACAAGAAACTATAAAAAGGTTAGACGATGATTCGCCCTGGGTAGAACGAGGTCAGATGGAGTTGAGTCACTTGAACAAAGGAACTGTGATTCACTTTGTGCTAGCACAGCGTAGACAAAGCCTAAGTGACTGGTGGCGTAACCCGGTTTCTTTCTACATACACAAACATCGGCTGCAGCTTCTGGCTGCCACTCAGTAGTCCCGTCTTTTATGAGATGAGTTATTTCGTGATTGCATGAAAGACCGCAGTACCAGTCTACTTGAATGTTGTGAGAAAACACAACGACAGATCTGTGACACCTCGCACCCTCCAGTTCTGTTTGGTCTGAGAATTTTGCAGTAGACATTTTGGTCCTATGTGTATTCTGGAGTTGAAAGCAGTCTCAAAGAATGAGTATGCACTTGAATTAGTAATGATGAGAATCCGTCAGTTCATCAGCAAAACGGACCTTCCAGCTAATCGACCTAAATTTGAGACTAAGTTGTACCCGGAGATATAGTGTACTGCATCTATCCCCACCCGTCAAATTATTTTCTGGTAAATCATCGAATTATTGTGGGGTTCCCAACTTCACACATGGTATCGATGTTAGTCGTTACATTTGTGGACTTATTTGTCTCTCTGAGTAAATTCTTGAGTCTGTTATGATGTAAATGTGCGACAAACCTCGTTTGTATGAAGTTGAGGCATATTTATCCACGTTAATCATGAAACAACCAGGTTAACTCTGCTATCTCAAGGTGAAAATTGAAAGTAGATCAAAGTAAGATGGTAGTGAACATCTTAACCGAAGTGCTGGGGGGTGATTTACGTTCAATGTGATAAGCAAAGTTAAGTTACGGTTTCCCGGCATGATCTTCATGAAATACACAGTTTGAAAAGTGGTGCCAAAAAATAAGGCCTATGCATCGCTTCCACGATTTCGTCGACCTGGAAGTGCCTAGTTGAGCAACGACGCAGTCCATTGACGAACCAGGAGAAAACTGTAGATTTCAGAATGATAACGAATCGAAAGGGTAGTTCAACGACAGAGGGTGCCAAACCGTATAACTACAAAAACTTATGAAATATTCCCTACTCAAAAACTCCCACACACTCGCAACAACATTATAAAGCCACAGTGTGTTATGGAGTTTTCGGGCTGAGGCACTGGCGTGAACCGTTGATCGAACAGCAAGACGTTTAACGGACGGTTTGGTGAATGATCAGAGTGACTATTAATTACCATGTGACCGTGGTCACTTCTCTATCTCGTCATTTGTTCCATCCACGTTATGTCACAGCGACAGTGTATGTCTGTATACGCTTCAACAGATACAGTTGATTTTACGAGAGACTGATAGATAACTCAAGATGTCTAAAGACGATGATGCTGCGTATTACTTGAGGGGACAAAATACTATCGTTCATGGGAAATGATCAAAGGTTTCATTGTACCGGAGGAGTTGACGAACGATGTGAACAAATGCTAACGCAACGAGAAGCATTTCAGGGCCGAGCTAGAAGTTCGAACTTGATATCTGCGTAAGAAACATGTTAGATGATGACCAATGCGTTTGAAGTAAGAAGAAGGATAAAACTATATTACTGGATCATTTGCTCACAGTTCAACGGCTAAACTGGCAAATGCAATCAGGTAGGTGTGAGGGGTTTTTTCTTAACGTACTGCGAAATTTCGTCAGAACTATGTTCAATGAATGCATCAAAAACTGAGATGAATCGGTGACAGTACTTACCACTGACATTTTGGACGCGTACAACGTACAGGGTAACCGTAAAATCACCTCACCTCTGTGTTTCATGTTTTTTGTATGATTTCTTTCTTGCGAAGATTATCCAAGGAAGTTGTGCTTTGTAATAGACGTTCTTTTGTTGCTGGTAATGTTTATCGCAAATTCTAAGAGACTTTATTTTCAGTTGATGAGACAGTAATGTAATTCTGTTGCTGGAATATGTTGCTACTTTACCTCACTTCATTACTGAACAACGAGGCTGTGTACAAAGGAGCAAACTGGACAGGAGCTAAAGTTTGTTGTTTGACTTGGAATTACTGTCGTCCAGGTAGGCTGTAGATCTTTCGCAGTTATCTAAAATTTGCCATTTCCGAAGATTGTATTGTTCGTAGTTGTATTTCGTGGACCGATTTTCTGGTGTTGTTCACAATGAAATGATTGTCAGTGAAATGGTGGTCAGTGTTAGTATTTCGAATGACATTGACTCAAAAGCCAGGCACTCTAAAGCTGTGAAATTCACAAATACTGAGGACAATGTTTTGGTGCAAGAAGTCAGCAAGTTAAAAATCTACCCGTGGAGTGTGTACTCCTTCGAAACCGCAATTGCAAACCATAGTCAACTTGTCTGTTTGGCCATCCTGGTGTTAAAAATTGCAGAGGTTACCCTCAAGTCAAAAATCAGGAAATCGTCCATGTGCTCAAAATACACTCATAAGGGTTAATTAAATTTCGTGTGTTCGAGGTTTCGAAGAACTGGCAGTAATATGAGTGAGTCAAAGGGTTCTAAGCAACCAGAGGCGTACGTCCTGACAATTTTCGTGGTTGTCACATGTCTTGTTAAAGGGTGTTGGAAAATATGCAACAATTCCGTTTGCCCATTACAATATATATATATATATGAGTTTACGTACATTTCTTCTAACTTATTGTAGACAGATAGCTTTATTAAACACTGATCCCTTGCCCTAGGCGCTTCAAAGCCAAAAACCAACCAGAGAAGGGATGGCGCCTTGTGAGACACCGGCTTGGTCTTTTTGTTTACATACAAACATGACTATTGCAAAGCACAGAATGCCGAAGATACGCCGAGTGATCGTCGGGTTGTACATGGTTTGTTGGTGATGCAGGAATGAATACGTGGCAAGAAACAAGTCTCATGTTGAATATTCGTAGCTACTCTAGAATCTAGAATGACCATCTAAACACTGCTGTTCTGACATCTAAACTGGGCGTCTGTGGAAGAACCTCCGTGGGTTGAAGAGGAAATTGCATGAGTAGTTTGTTCTTCATTTCAAGAGGTACATCAGTTGACAGTTCGTTGAGAAACAACTGTGAAGAGAAGAAAGCAGAAAAAAGTTATTGAGACGGCACAAAACGTTGCTATATAAGCACAATACTGATATTGGCATCCATTCGCATATTTTTCAAGACTGCTACACCAAATCCGCGTTATGGCATGTCAAGGCTTCTTACTCAATGTCCAGTTACAATCCCTCGCGAATAATGTCCATTATGTCTTGTCATCAGCCTTATTGGTGTTACTACGGAATTCGTGTCGCTGATGAACCTTCCTAATAGGTGAACTTGAGTCTATCGAGTTTGCCGATTGCAAAACCCGCATCGAACTCATGTCCTGGGGAATTTCGTTCTACATGTTCTGCATACTTTAATCTTGTACTGACCCCTTTGTGTCATTAGATCATGTACAAAATATACCCACCGGGCAACATGATGAGGTTGAATTTGTTTAAATGTATCAAATTTAAACACCTTCAAAATAACGTGATATTCTGCTCATGAGTAACATGGCTGATTTTGCTCAGTCAGTTGAACTTCGTGCGCATGCAATGTTTGGCTCCGACTGAATTTGGTCTTATGCCCAAAATATTTCTGTTTCAGAGTAAGCAAGTTATCGCAGCAGAACTCCCAACTGAACAGAGTATCAGATAGACTGCAGTAACATGTGCTGAACTATTTTAGATCATTAATTTGAAGCATTTAGTGAGCTCTCCGTAATAAGTTGAATTTGTGTTAAAACGTTTTCTCGTCACATGGTTAAACAACTTTCGTATGTACACACATTTTTATGAACTTCCGTACAAATTCTATATTACAAACAAACGACAATATTAATTTCCATTTTCACCTAAAAATAATGAATTTCATAAAGTTTACTCTAAACGACTAAAAACGAAGAAAGTATCTACGGCCACTTGCATATGAAGAAAGATCGTACGAGTGTGAGCTCTCATTACCATTTGTGAACTTTGTGTTAACTAGTTGGTGCACCCAAATTTATTTGTTTGCGAGAAGTTGGAGAAGATGGGTGCTGGAAGAATATTCAAACGCAACTCCTAATGCACGTGGCCATCATTCTGTTGCGTTTTTCACGTGGACACCAGTAGTTCTAGAACCAGGTGAATTGGCAGACCACTGAATGGTTGTTACTGAACCGTTAAATTGTCCATCAGAGTAACAGATAATAATGAACTGACCAACTGTCTGAGGGCACACTGAGTGGGTTTTTATTTGTTGATCACAATATACCTCAGCGACAGAGCGTTAAAAACGTTTACACATCATTCCAACGGGTTGTGTGCAGTACGCGATGAGTGTTGACGGTGATATTGCATTGTTTACAACTTTGGGTTGCGAGTAATGTTTCGGAATGTGCGGGAATGCTACTGCCACATTTGTTGAAATGGGTTCGGGGGCACAGAAAAAGTAAACACAGTTCATCGCAGTCGCCACATTCAAACAACCTTTACGGTTAGTCCACTGTGAATGGAAGCACTAGACTTGAGATTCCTTCCTATCAGAGCTCATCACCAAAGCACATCGTCGTGAGGGCAGGAACTTGCACTCCGACCCTCGTGTTTATGAAGCCAGCACACTAATGAACACGCCAGAAACCTCGCAATGGAATTGACCGGATAATAATTTGCGAACTCTCAACCGCATTCTAGTGTGGATAGCCTTCAGGTGGTTGCGGTATCTCTAAAGAAGAACGAACGGAATCACTACCTTCAATGCAATCGACAATCCTCTGATAGATACGCCTTCTTTCGTATATGGCTGATACCAATGGTTCTTACGATCAATATACCAAATGTACATCGGTTTTTAAGAAATTCATCCAAACAAACTATGTATTATTCTAAGTCCGTCTTGTCCGATTTTAACAGCTTCATTTAAACTAGAGATTGAGGGAGGCCGGTTGGTTTTGGAAACCTTGTTTATTGGGCATGAAGGTGATACAGCACAGCATGCGGTTTATTGAAAAACGATGGCACATGTTGGGCTTAGTTCAAACCCCTGTTTATACAGCCAAACAAATACATCTACTAATGACGGCATCAGTAAAAGAACAGAAAAATTCTTGAATAGAGTTTCCCCGGTTAGTGGTTATCCAGAAGGATCGGTAAAAATTCATTGTGAACCAAAGGTGACAAAAATTTGGATTGACTGCTTCATAGATTAGTACATCGCAGCCGAAGTGAGCAAAAATTACGATTGATTTTAGATTGTGTCTATCCATCTGCTGCTGTCTGTTTTTGCCTGCGATCCAATGGAACGTTCTGCACTTCATCTAATTTAGCAGTTCACCTACAGTTCAGACGAGGAAGAAGTTTACAACACCAGATAGCGGGACATGTTCACAAGCGGTTATTGAACACGATGACGCAAAAGGCATCAACAACTCAGTCGCCAAGCCGAAACCAGGCGTCGTGGATACTGGCCCTCTGGTTACGCTGTGTTATTGCGCGACCAAAATCTGGAGTTGTTAGCACTCAGAAGTTATGTTGATCAACCGATGCTGACATCTAGTGCACAGTAACAGTGGAATTGGCCCTGGCTGTGCTGCTGTACGTCACGTTTACTCGCCAGTCCTATAGACCTGTGCTATGCATGTATAATCAATGGTTCTGTATGCTTGACTGACGGGAATAAACGAAGTTTTAACTTTTGGCATTACTTTTTGTTTGACTGTGTTAATGGCTGGATTTAGGTAACTCGAATTTTCACTGAAGATAGTCGATTCCACTTAACCTCAAATTCCTGCACACGGGGCTACCAGCAGTATTGAACAGAGTTGTTTTTTTCATTTTTCCAAAAAATGGGACAAGCAGAAGACCATTCACATGAGAATGCGGTTGAGATTTTGCAAATTATAATCCGGTTAATTCTATTGTGAGGTTCCTGGCGTGTTGATTAGTGTGCTGGCTTCATAAACACGAGGGTCGGAGTGCAAGTTCCTGCCCTCACGACGATGTGCTTTGGTGATGAGCTCTGATAGGAAGGAATCTCAAGTCTAGTGCTTCCATTCACAGTGGACTAACCGTAAAGGTTGTTTGAATGTGGTGACTGAGATCAACTGTGTTTACTTCTCTAGTGCGGAATAATATTTTCGTGCCGTTTTTGATTTGCGGTAGTGAAGAAGAGTATTGTCTATGTTATTTTCCGCGGTTACTCTAAACACCTTACAGTGACTTTAACAAGATTGGCTTCAAAGTATATCACCGATTCATACGCTGTCACAGTGATGCGATTAGCGATATAGATTCGGCACAGCCTTGTGTCTTAATACTCTAACATAAGTGTCTAGTCTGTGCACCAAGGGTGGATCTAACTCTAGAGTGCAGCTGTTATCGTAGCTAAACTGTGTGGTATTAACTGGAACGGTCCGCTTCAACAGGTTCAATATTCCACCAGTAGATTTCATTGGTGGGACCGATTGGCTGTTTCGTAAAACTACAGAAAGTTTTGTCACCAATACCGACTCTCCTGCCGAGATTGTTTCTTTTACTGGCAAAATATGACATACACTTATGAGGGCCAAAGTAAAAAACCAAAACTTTTAATCGGTTTTGTTTAATTCTGGTATTGCCTGCTTTCATGAGAGATTTGTCCGTTCAGAGTCGTTTCATCTGAACTAGGGAGTTTGCTGTAGATTCAGCCAAATAAAGAAGAGGACTGACCTTGAAGAGAGACCATGTATGCGTCAGTCCGAAGTATTAGAGCAAAACTCTATCAAATCTCAAGGTTACGCCATGTAAAAATTATACAGTTACTAGCTGGGTGTTGTAGATTATCCGGCAAGGTAATTACGGTGTGCATGCATGCTACTTATTCCGCTGATTCGAACCCAGTAATAAGTAATCATTCACCTCTGTGGTGAGAGGATTGGCGAACGTGAAGCAAGAGTCCTGAGTAAATTTTGATTTTTTTCTGGGGTTTGGTCTAATTAGCATCAATTTGGAGGGCATACACTGTTCGAAGACAAAGAACTGTCACCAACATGTTTCGTACCAGCCACCCTTCTTAATGCACAATCACTTTAAACCTCGGTTGAAATCTTATTTCCTCTCACCCGACTTCTATTTGCATTTTTCTTGAATTGCCGTACTCATTTGCTTTTTTTGGCAAACATTCACGATGTTCGAAATAATAAAAATCCCGGTGCAAACTGTTTGACAACTTCCGTTTCGTTTGATCTGTTAGTTTTTGACAGGAAGAGCGTGTGTATCTGTGGATGATCTTGGTTGAGTCACAGTTATGAGATGTTTCATTCAGCACACCGTGATTGGGACCACACGCATCAACTTTCTGCGACAGTACTCAGTGAAATGAACCAGATGCTCAAAGAACTTGGCTAAAAACAGAGTTCCGTTGTATACGAAATTACGGCAACTTGCTAGTCCGTGCATATTTATTCATAACATGAAAATAATAGAAGGCGGTATTCTGATCTTTTAAAAAAACTAGCAATGTGATGAAAACACTCAGTGCAATACCATGTTTGTCTCACGATCTCTGTTGGAATTGAAGTAAAATATCAGTTTAAATTATTCTTCTCAAAGTTGTTAACACATTGTTGATAGGTTGTAACGACCACTATATGGTCACTTTATAACCTGTTTAAAGAAATAGCAAGCTCACTAGGTAATTGTCTTGCACGACTTTGTATGTGGTCAAAGGGTACTCTTCACCGCGTGGTTTGCAATTCGATGGGCTTCTCACAATTACTTCTAAGCGATCTTCTTTTTAAGGGATCGTAAAGTGCCAATGAATACAGGGCGTCCTGAAAACGCCTGTCACCCGATCCTTCCTCCTTCCGACAGCAAATTTAACTCGTGACTTTTCACAGAACATGTATCGCCAACATACTTATCTGTGGGTGGTTCACGTGCATTTAAGTCACCGTCACTTCTGTACAGCCACAAAGTCGCATTGTCAAGGGTAGACGGCAGCCATCTCAGGGATGAGACACACCGGCGTTTCCCAGGCATCAAGCAATTATGAATGGCTACATCCAACTGTTGCTTGACATGTGCCCAACACATAGCTAGGTCGGGAGTCAACAGGAGAACAAAAACAATGATAGCCCTGGAATGGCCATGTCATCCTTCTGTGGACTTGTTAAACCAGGCGGTTTGATACCAATGCAATTGTAAGCGGTTGATTATCGTACCCTGCATTCTTGTGCGTCGAAAGAATTACGGTTAACTAATGTATACACGAGGGAAGAAATAACCATCACTAATGTAAAAGTGCTTCAAAGTGAAAGTTGAAAAGCAGTGAAAAACTACTATTCACGATATGGTGGGGGGGTTGACAGTTGCTCCACATTGTCAGTTACAGTCAGCATTCTAAGCTGTCTTCAACTTTTAAAATGCCATGCAACATATGCACTCGATGAACAATGCTTCTGTGTAACATCAACACACCAACAGTACAGTGAAACACCTTGAGTCTAATTTTGCTCTCACCTCTTGCCCCCCCTCAAATTGTCTTGTCACTTGCGACCTCTGGTGGTTTATATAACCGCCTGCCTTTAGCAAGCGTGTTTGCTTGAAAGGAAGATGCTCAGAAATTAATCAATTTACAATTCTCCAGAGAACAATATTTCATTTGCTGAATATCAGGGACTGCATACATAGCACGATGTGTCATCCGGAGGGTTACGCGAACCGGTCTATGAAACATCTGCTCTACTGTTTGCTTTGCATGATGTAATCTCAACTAAACTAGTTGTGTACCACCCGTTGAACCAGCGATTCGAAGGGCCAGCAGATCGCATGGCCGTCAAATACTGCGCGGTTCTGTGCACTGACGACCGATGTAGATAAGCTGTTATGAAATGAAGAACAATTGTTTTCAATAATTCTTTCTCATGCCAATAAAACTGTGTTGGTTTCGTCATTACTTGCCATGAGGCAAACCGCAAAAGCCAAGGGGTGACTGTGCACCAGTGACAGTAAGACTGCTACTAGATTCCACACAACAATTTGTCAGACCCGGACCGGACGCTGAACAGACGTTAAGTCACAGGGCCAAATGTTTCCTTGTGGTTAGAATGGATGTGGCCACGGAAGTTGCAGGGACTGGACAACTTTGGAAAACGGACTGAGAATAAGACAACTTTACGGACAAGTCATAACACTTTCTTTTAACCATCTCGAGTGGTCTTCCTCAGGAGTGTTGTAATCGGTTACAACATTTAATCCATTTACCAATAACATGTTAAACACGACGCCCAAACTATCTAGCTTCATTCTTACTAACGTTGGTAAGAATATTTTACGGCTGAACAATTTTCTTCCGAGAACACAGGTTAGGATTGTGTAATCTGATTGGAACCACCTCGGCGGTCGCTAGAATGTGTTTACCGACTGTCGGTTGGTTGAGTGTTGCCAACCCTGAAGACAACCCGGATTACCTTGGTGACATATGCGACAGCTGATGTCGGCTAAATATGTAATTGATTGACGATTCATTGACTGGTTGAGTTACGACAGCCGGTTCCCTTCCAAGGTGGGTGATGTTTACCGATCCTTTCTGATAAGCGCCTCGCGGCACGATCAACACATTTTGCAGTATAACTGCATCATGGAAATGAATACACGAGCACTGATTGGCGGTGGGCTGGTAACTCATCTTTCAGGCTCATTCTCCACATCGGCATTGTTGTGAACCGACGTCTTAAGATTGCTGTTGGTAAGCTGTCTCTAAGTGACCGGCACTTGTGGCGTTTGAACTGATCCGCTACATTGAATCCTTCGAACAGGAGTTTTATAAAAAAAAACGCTCCTTTCAACTGTGGATATTACCATAGGCTGGATTTGAGCCTGCATATTTGGAATAATGAATTGCTCCGGATAACTGTTTCCCTCGATAGACTTTGAACCGTTTTCAGTTTCTGCTCTGTCGTGTCATCGAAACAAATTTTTCTTGGTCTAGTTGCCAGATATTGGGTTGGATTTCGTTTCCATCCAATGAGCACAAAACTACTGAAGTTAATGTACTGACTTGTCTGTGTTAGGTAGGATAGTGAGCGGCAGCTCACATAAAGCAGTAACTTGACTAGTGGCAGAGCGCAGGGAAGCTTCTACACATTTGCGAACCCATGCTGTACGGGCATACAACAGAAAACTCGATTCCTGGTTCAACCTGTAAGTTAACTGTCAAACTCGTCCTCGGGATGCGGACAAGTGAGTCGAGAAAAATCAGTGGTCATTTGGAGTGTTGGTCTGCGCATGCGCAGCTAACGCAACCACTGGTCTGTGAAGCTCAGCAATTATGCATTCCGGTGTTTAAAAAAATGAAGACATATCATCGACCTTCAAATGACGTTACCAGGATGCTTATGATGTATAACGTTCAAACTCAGGTCTGCATAACGCCGCCTAGTCGCACACACAAATTTCCAGCAGAGCAGGAAAATGGTCGTCGAGTTTGTCTACATTTATTGGGTGCACCTGTGTGACAACTGGTGTGCTCACTTCGGTTGGTTATACAACGACGCAGTGTTCTCAGTGCGTGTCAGTGGGTATCCTTGGTTAACGCTACTATGGTCTTCCCAAGACAATTCCAGAGCAGGCAATACTCACTCACAACGAGATGGAACTGTGCGGTTTCCTTACGCGAACACCATGCATTCACACCAAAAACAAAACAAGCTTAGTGACTGAGTAGCAAAATCTAATTTTACACGTATCTTTGTAAGCAGATATTTTTCCGACCAATAAGGCAACTACTGGGTGAAAACATGATAGCCAGAAGCCATACATTTTCGACAGAATCAGAAAATCGCAAACAAGACTAAACGTGTACGATTTTCAGAGCCCGGAATTACTGTGACTTTGGTAGACATTAAAACAATTAGTGGGTTAAACAGTGAAATTTCAGCCGGAAATATAATCGTGTTAAACTCTAACACAAGTAATCTTCTATTGCAGCAGACCCTTTTCGTAGCATAGATCATATTTTTGTCGTGGTCAAAAACTGTTATTGCTCGGAGAGTTATTAAAGCTTACATTTCTGCAAACGTTTGGAAAAAAGAGCAAAATTTCTTATCCATCTCCAAACGAATGCGTCTGTGTGCTTGCTGCACCAAGTGCACTTAGTGTTCCTGACGGTAACTAGAGAAATTTCAATAACTTGCTTGTCCTGTAATTTATTTTTCACGTTGTTTCTTGGTAGGTTGCAAACTGATACCTGTTTCGATAATAAGAATGCTCCATCTACCGAACATCTCGTTCAACTCTCGGTGCCTTTGCTGAAAACTTTCTCACAGGTTCCATGGTGTTAAAGGCAGTAGGAGTGATGTGCAAGCATACTTTCTTGATCACAATAGTGCACAAAGTGAAGTGAAGAGAAAGTGTTTGTCATCAAATTTTTGCCTACTCAGTAGATCGAAGCTCCATGTCGTCGTAAGATGATTTGATAAGTCATTCCGAGTTCTGCAAGACGCAATGATCAAGGTTGCACGTGAGTCAAGGATAAAGGTAGCGTCTTTTCCGCTACTTTTGGCAAGTCGGACAAAAAATTCGGTTTCAGCAATGTATGCATTAGACGATGCCTTAGGATGCCGGTGATGTCGTTAGTAATCATATTGCAATTAACAGAGTGGTTTGTGGTATACTTTCACGGTAATCTATACAATCACCAGACTGTACAACGTTTTTAGTTAACTTACTTAACCGTTAGTGTTATCACTGTGTGCTGGAGCTGAAACTTCTGAAGCTATGTTTAGTGCAACGGAAAGTAATGTCACTTGTTCAGAATTTGTTTGGAATGCGGAAGAAACAATTCCTTATTGTGTTTTGCATTGTTGGATATATTTATGATGTTCTATCACGTCAGAAAAACGTTATATTATTGAGTCGAAGGACATGAATGATTTTAGCCGAATCAGAACTGAGAGCCTAAGTACGTAACGCTTCAACGTCTTTTTGTAAAGTAGTATTGCATGCCATAATTATGAACGGAATTTCGTAAGGTTGAGTCCGTATATAGACAAAGCCCAGACAATGGCCGTGTGATACGGGTTACACAAAGCGAGTCAACATAAACAGACAGTTCGTCTTTCAACTGAGAGTAAATATTTGATCTGTAAGTACGCTGGTGATAGGCCTTGATTTACGTTATCCTTATGTTCTTGTTTATGATTTAAGGGGCACTGTCAAGTTTGAGAGAAAACGACGTATACACATAATACTGTCAGAAAATTTTCATTTGTGTAATTAGTGTTATTCGAAATATGCTCAGTGATAAGCTGCCTCGGATGACCGATCATGATACCTGTGCTGGGGATGAATTGCAACACTTCTTTTGGAATATAAGCAGAGCAGGTTATTCGGCTGTGTCCACGTGACTCAAGACAAATTGTATTCTCTGCCTCATTGGGACAAACCTGCGAGATTATGTGCATTGCCTGGTTCAAGCTGACATACAGCACATTATTTTATATGCATCGTTCCATCTAAGCGCGGGGTACGATAACGTCCACACATGCCGTACAACGGAATAATTCAGCTCCAACAACATTTGTTTGAATCACGTTAGCAGAATAGTTTCAAATAAAATACCCTGCATCTAAGCGTCGATCGCACTTATCCACATTAAACATATTCCACAGCAAAATCAAGATATCCACATTGCGATAGAACGTCGAGGAGCAAGCAGTCAGTGTGTACATCCGAACCAGTTCCTAAACCTAAGGTATGCATAGATTGACAGGATTTAGAAATAGATTGAAAAGCACACATTTTTCTCAAAAATGCGAAAAACGCAACGTATTACGCCTACATATTTCCCTGTGAAAGGGAAAATAATATGCGTACGATAAAAGAGTTGATATTAAACGAAAACAATTAATATTTGAGTCAAATTATACCGAGTCATAATAACAGCGCCGACGAAACTGCCAATATCATGTATACTGAACCTTACCACAATTTCTTACAGCTGAAACGATGTGGTACAGGTTGCGGAATCTTGAATAGTATTGAACGATAGCGTAGCCAACAATAAATCTATTTTTCTTTTAAAATTACAACAGGTTTCTACGATAACTGTCCTGACCGTTAACTCCTAAGTGACTGATTCAAATAAATGTTACTTGTGAACATCCTCTAAATAAAGTTCTGTTTAAGTGTGTTAACTCCCTCATGAGATATTTTTTGGCCTTTGTCTGAAACTCAGGGGTGTTCTTTGATCATTGCAGGAGTGAAGAGCATCTAAGGCAAATTCAGTTAGCTCATTCTGATTCAAGCTCCCAAATATCACTAACATATACACAGGGTATGTTCACAGAAATCTTACACGTAATTCCAGGGGCAACATGTGGGTAGCACTGAAAGAAAAACATTCGTTCGAAAGTTTCCATGAAAATGGTAGCAACTAACCCAGAGAGAATCGTTAGTCTATTCCAGATTCCCGTAGAATTCATAAGAAGTCAATCTTGCAAACAGCTGTTTTCGGTAATTCTCATCGGGCTTTTACAATTACATGGGAATACGTGCGGGATATATATATGAAATTATGACGAGTTAAACAGGAACATCAAGATTAGATAAACGGTACACATCACAGTCTACTGGGCGTGGGTGGGGTGTTGGTGAATGTGTTCGGGTGTTATACGAGCCTGTCATGAGATATTCGTTCATCAATATCAAGCGGTTCACGCTCGTTCGAGTTTCAAGTGGATGTGGAATGAATGGCCAGAGGAGGTGGAGGGTTTGTACGAATTGTTTTTGGGTACACAGGCAGGGGTTGTGCAGTCTGATAGCAATAGCCACCGCGGATGATAACATTCGCACTCTGACAGTTCTGGGGCCGGCTTGACGAACCTTGTAGATGATTCGGAATGCTTCATCTGGATTTATTCGATGGCCAGTATCGATTACGTGGGAGCCGACTGCACTGGAAATGGGCTTTAGCGAACCGTTGCGAAGCCATTTCGGTAGGTTTTTACTAATCCTTTCCGATAACCGCCTTGTGTTCCTCCCAACGTAACCTGCTTGACAACAATAGGTGAGAGAGTAGATACAGAAAGACGAAGAGAACTTTGGCAAACTATCCTTAGGGTGTGGCACTAGTACCGGGCAGGTGTCGAACGACACGATAAGTCTCGTTGCAGGGTAGGCAATCTCGACCGCGTTTAAAAGTCTGCGGCTAATTATTTCACTAATAACTTCTCCTCTATATGAGAGACAGATGAAAACCGGCTTTTTCTGCGCTGTCTGGACGAGTTCTAGCTTCGTACCGGAATGCAGATTTTTATCTATGAATCTCTCAGGATATCCATTTCTAGTGAGAGTTTCTCGAATATATTTTACCTCCTCCTGGAGAGTGTCGCGTGTACAGATCATTTGCGCTCTGTTCAACAGACAGCGTACCAAATGTCTTTTGTACTTCAGAGGGACAAAACTGTGAAAATGCGTGTATTGACCCGTCCATGTCTTTTTCCTATGAATAGATCTTTGAAGTGTCTCTTCTGGTCGACGAAACAATGCAACATCTAGGAATGAGAGCTTGTTATCCTGTTCTAACTCGACGGTGAACTTTATATATGCCGATGTGCTCTGCTGAACTCATCTAGTATGAACTGGGGATCATCACCGTTTGGAACGAGACAAAAAATATCATCCACATAGCGCTTGCAAAGTTTGCATTCAGTTACGACGTGGTTGAGTTTAGTGGTTTTCAGTTTGGCCATAAATATATCTGCGATCAGCGGACCTAGAGTTGAACCCATTGCTACTCCATCCTTTTGCCTATATAACTCTCCATTAAATTGAACGTCACAGGTGTGAAACAATGGTAGTTACTTCAATTTTTCATCCGTAATTCCGACATCAATTTGATTGTTCTCGATGTAGGTACATAGATAGTCAGTAGTTTCTTGCAGTGGAACATTAGTGAATAGAGAAGTTACGTCCAAAGACAACATGTTTTCGTTCTCCATATTCACTGAATCGGTTGAGTCTACAAAGTCGAAGATGTCCTTTAGGTTGAAAGGAGTTAGTCTTGATTTAATCGGTTCCAATATCTCCACTAGCCATTTTGCTAAAGCATGATACGGCGAATTGTACATGTTTAGGATCGGTCTTAATGGCACTCCGTCTTTGTGAACTTTGGGAAGACCGTACAAACGTGGAATGACAGTTCCCGTAGGCCTGATACGTTCGAAAGTTGAAGCGTCGATAACGTCTGCTTACTTCATTTGTCGGAGTACTTTGGATAAGATTTCTCTCTATTGCAGTCGTTTTATCTCTAGCATTATCCGTTTTCTGGAACTTTGAGTTATCTGATAAAATCGATGACATCTTGGTAAGGTTTTGTCCAGCAAAACTGTTCCTTTGTCGTTAGCCTTGGTTCTCATTGAGCTCCTATCAAAGTTTGCACGGTGTGACAATCGTCGGCGAAAGTGTTATTTCCCAACCGTTGACTTACAACGCAATTACGAATAAGCTGAGAAGATGAATGTATATGGATGGAAACATTGGGGATGCCTTCCGTCCCCACGACCGAAGTGCATGTGGGGATCGAAGCGAGTGCCGTCCCGGGAGGGACTCGAACCCTCAATCTTCGGCTCCGGAAACCGACGCCTTATCCATTAGGCCACCGGGACGCGCAGTCTAACCATCCACATTGCGGAGATGTCGGTATTCCATGTAGTGAGGTGGTGGAATGCACGTCGATGTGTGACTTTCTAAACCATGGACAGTGAAGAACTGTGACATGTAATGCTAGCATTTTGACTGCATTTCGCCAAACGCTCACTAGAAAGCAGCAGATAATTGTTCCACATATAAGATATGCTGACAATTATTTAAACTGTCATGCAGATGAGACCAGTCAGGCCTAGTACCCTCTGGATCCGATGACAAACGCTCCTGATCGGTTGTTAATGCTATGAATGTTGAGATTACGCCCAGACTTATCATTCCACTTGTTTGGTGAGTCAGTGTATTGGTTTAAAGGTTATTTTCATTGCGAGGCATGTATGGTGAACTGCCAATAGGGTGTACTGTGTGATCAACTTAGAAATGCAGATGGCGTTACACGTTGATTTGTTAGCTTGCTTGTACAGTTTCAGTTCGCATTACTCTTCAACTTCGTCGATTTACATATCACTTGCTCATATGTTCAGAAACTTGGATCATCACTGACTACTGTCTTTCCTCAAGCTTCCCATGGTCTTTTTCCGTCCAGTACACACTGGGTACGGGTGTATGTGTCTAGAACCCCAAGTGACGCGACGCATGCAATTGTTGTTGGAATCATTGAGCAGGACTCCTCCAGTTTTCGTCACTACAGGGTCAGTCCGGAAACATACCGCCAGCCACGAGTGTGAAGATACTAAGGTGAGCGATTGTGTGTTGACACAAATATTATCATAACACGAGTCTGTGATATTTCAGTCCATATATGGGTTGCTAACTCATCACGTGAAAATGCTGTTGGCTATTCTTGATAAATATCAGTGACTCACGCCATATAGGCCTTTCACTGAGACTAAAATATGATCAGGCTAGTATGACCGAAAATCTCAGGACAACAAGATTTTGCCCATCGGTACTAATATTTTCTGTCGCTTCAAGCGGCCCACCATAGCGACTACTTTTCTCGTTCTCCCCGGTTGTTTGACATTGGCCACACAAAACGGCTTCGAGGTCACTTTGATCGAATGAGTCTCAGATAAGAGAGACTTTGACACCTTCGCGTCTAAGGTTGGCACCTCCAGCAACATAACAGTCGAACCGCAAGAACACTGAAGAATTTTTCAACGAATTCAAACTGACGTTGTTGCGTCACTCCTATACTAACTTTGGAGTATTCTATTTCTATGTTATGCTTGGTACATCATTTTCGAAGAGTTTCTCTCCCTGGTTGTTACCATTTAAATGATTTGCTGAAGGTGACGCTTTTCTTATGTGACTGTCTCTTTTTACATGTTATACGACAGAAAATATTACAAAATGTATTAGATACACTTTTATCGTTCGTTCACTTAATACAGACAGATATTTGGGCGATCGCCGTTACAAGCAAACAGGAAAATACTTGGGATACCCAAATACGCCGAAACTCCCATTTTTATGGTCGTGGCAAATGTAGTTTTTTCGTAACAACACTGGATGTTATGACGGAACGATGATCATTCAGCTGCAAACTAAAACACTAGGGCTTCGTATTTTATCACGTCGCCGTACACTTGAGAAAGGCCAGCAGCGTGTTCTATTGTTAAGTCTGTTCCTAAGTCGTTGGCATTGAAGTTCATTTACCAGTACTTCATTTGATTTCCTTTGCTTTGTCTTCTGAACCTTTGACACCTGAATATGCTGACCTCTCCGCTATGAGAATTTTTCACAGCTTGCCTCGACGTAATTAACACAACAGCTTTAAATGAAGTTTAACTTTGAAATTATGCGAATCACCCAACTAATGAGCAAACTTATCGACCTAGTAGGTTGTATCAGATAAAATATCGCAACTAACTCACTACTTTTCAAAGCTGCTTGTAGCACATTATGTTGGTTTCTTTCTAGATGCTCCATTTTTAAGGAAAAAGGCTAAAAATCGTTTTTTTCACAAGTGAATGAAAGCTAGTTAGGTCACTTTGAATATGGACATACTTTTCTCGATAAAACTTTGCTCCGAAAATTTTTTCAAAAAAGACTTTCCTTATGAAAGTCATCCGCTGAACATGTCTTTATTCACCTGCGGTTGTATTGCACTGCATAGATGGGCTGACGCTAGCTTGGGGAAACCGTTTTCTGTCTCAAGTCTACAAGCGGCATATTGTTAACCGTAGAGTGTCGTCAACCATTTCAGTGATTAAAGTAGCCCTGCGGCAAATTGTGGGGAGAAACTTTTCGATTTACTGCTTATTCATATTCTGACAATGGAACATTCCACAGTCGCTTTCGAGTACATCATCAGTACTGGATAAACCATTTCAGTGTTATATCTTCCATTATTCACCAAGTACTTTGTTTTGCGTTGGACCAATCGGATTACCGCTTGTGAAGTTGATTGTAACTATGTTATCGGCCAGTCAGACATCCTCATATTTCTAACAAGAATGCACTTATATGAATTAACGTTACTGCCCCATGAATAACACATGCTTATTGTAACCAGTGCGAGGTCTCACTACTTTCCCGACAGGTTCGAATTCAAGTACGCCTTTTAGAAATTTTCGAATTCTCTAATTCTCAGTATACATAACCATGTTAGTTTACAGTTAACTGTGAAAATTATACAGCGTGGCACCCACCCTTGTTGGCATATTTTTGACCAAGGTTTGAAGTGTTCCAGGAAATGTGCACAAACCCGTTCGCAGGTGCAAATGATCGTCTAGTGAGCACACCACACTGTGCTGTTTACCAGGTCCCCCCGCTTTCATATAAGCGGGATGAGGCCATTACCGGTAGACACCGTCTGTTCTTGTTTCCAATACGGGTTTTATGCACTAATCACAGTGGCGTACAATTCAATGGGAGGCTATACGTTCAGAGTGCCCTGCAGTGCTATTCATCCAAAGATCCTAACCAACGCCAAATACGGCGAAGCTAGTGAACACTGCCCACTAAAGTGAATTGTAGACAAATTGGTCTAATTCGTTTCTTTCTATCTGCAGTTATGATGACCTAGAAGCGTTCTAGTGCAGCTTATATTTTATAAAAATCTTGCTCTGGTTTGGTTTTCCGTGAGGAATTTATTGGTTTACAAAGATTGAAGCGAAATCCGAAGGCGTCAACCAACTTGCCGTCCTCCTACCTGAAACTCCTAACAAAAAGACTACTAAACTGGAGGGCTTGACCCAACCTAAGTTAGTTCTACCTAACCGAACTGAGTCACATGATTAACTGTTGTCCTTAGAATAGTTTGCAATAGTGGTGAGATGGAGCTCGTGATCGTCAGTCTACAAACTCGCTCATTGGACAGCTGAATATGTGTGATTCACAGGTAACATAACTGAGCGTTTTTGTGAATAAAAAGGATAAGTCCTGCTGCTGTTTTGCCAGGATCAACTGTATTAGTAATCTTACTTGCTGAATAAACGGCAGACATTAGTGAATTATGGATTTCAGTCTTGCTACTTCTGTTGGAATCAACCGTTAGAGAAGGTCCTGTTGCACATTCTGACTCTTCTTTCAGATTACGACGGCAATGATACCTAATACACTCCAATGGATTCGTTTTAAAAAATTTTTAAACGAACTGCTGAGTATGTGTTGACGTGGGCACAGCACCTAGAAAACGTAGTCAAAATAGTCGAAGAACTTTTACCACTCAATATCTTGCAGATACAACTTGAACAAACATGCGACGAAGCTGAACTTGAACAATTCCATTCTATACTCGCGTGGTAACTCCAAAATGCCTATTAGAGTACACCACCCGCATAGGTGATCACTGTAAAAGGCTCACTTACATGAAGCTGAATTTTAGACGTAGGCACCGTGCGTTGAACAATGAAACAATTGCAAAACTTCATTAAACGAGGGTATAGTGCCGATAAAATTCACTTGATCACTCGGCATTAAGAGCTACTGGTTTCTTCAATCATGAGGAGTCAGTCTACCGGTCAACCTATAAATAATTGCGGAGAGTTACTCGGGAAAAACCTACAGAATTCTGACCTCCATGGTGAATGTGCACTTGCCTGAATGTGTGTAAACGTATATGTTACCAAATTTTGACAGTGTGGCTGAAACACTTCACTAAAAAGCTTTCACTGGCAACAGGCATATCCGGATTACCTGTTATAAGGTCGATTCGGCCCGCGCATTCAAAACACTGTCACGTCAGACTAACTGAAGATTCATGTAGCATGCTGAAGCTTAGAAAATCAGCCGACTCGGAGGGCATGATTTTCAGAAACACTTGCTTAGAAACATGATTACCTTGAGCATCAGTGAACGAACTTAACCAGCTAAATACTTAACCTCAAAGTCAATTGTTTCACATGAAACATTCTTGTTGCCGTAAACATGATACTGGTTAGTCCATGAGAAACGCGTACACTTATGAAATTCGTGCAGGCTGGTCCTTTTTAACACTTAAATCATGCACAAACTGAACAAATCACGGTTGGCGGCATCCGATTCATATTAGACTGTTACAGTGACCAAAGCCAAAGGACGTCTGCGCTTAACCATCATCGCAATTGGCTTGCGTTGCACCAATTGCAGTTCCACCCACACACCACATATCCAGTGTAAACCCGAAGGAATAAGACCGGGAGGTGTGACAGTGGTGTCTTTCTGTACAGCCGGCCAATGCTGGTTAACCACTTGATTGGCTATTAAGGAAAGGAAACCCTGATCTCTCGGAATTTAAAAAGAGAGAGGCTGCAATGACGAGATCTAGACTAGGAAGAAAGATTTCTGGGGTGTAATACAAGAAGCATTGCAGTATAGGAGTGCAGGTTGGTGCATCCCAGAGAAGATAGGGATGAAAAGCGAAATTACCATTGAACTGTGAGAAGCCAGACAGACCATTCATCATACAGTACACCAACAAAGCTGAAGAAAAGAATGGGTAGAAGATCACAGACACTCAAGTTTCTGAGAAGAAGAGCGAATTAATTGTCAACGACCAGGCTGTTAGCTGATGCAATCATTAACAGAAGTAGAATGGATATACTGATATGACCTACCTGATCCTAACGTACTTGCCGCCTCTCCGCCGACGTTGTACTATGAGTAGGTTGGTGACCAACTAACCCCAAACGACCAGCGCGTTCGCGGTCGCACACATCGCAACGCCATATGGTCACGTCATCGCGACCTGAGGCACCGATGGTTCCCATGCGTACCGCACCCTTCCGCTCGCGACCGCGCATCAATTGGTCGTTGAACTTTCACACACCCGCCCGAACCGTACTATTCCAGGCCGTCCGGTTCAACACAAATCTTCCCAACATATAAAATCGATGTTACAACGTGAAAGACTTACCTGCACAACATCCTGGTATCTTTGCTTCTGGCAACCAGGATGAACAAATCACACCATGTAGGAGAGAGACACAATAATGTTCTTGAAGCTTTCGATTGAATGACATATCTCAGCGTGTAATCGCCCGCCAGAAAATATACAACCATCACATATGATCCAGCAATTCGTTTGGAAGCACTGAGATATGTATGCTATTTCAAGTCATTAAAAATCATCGGGCGCTCGAAAGTCAACTGCCAATTTCCCACAAAATTACCTCACAAATCGAAGCGAGCAATTCAAATTTGGCGGTCGGACCCCATCGCCAGTCAACAGTGGGTCTTGTATTCCACAAAGCATAGTCCTCTCCACTGTCCAATTAAATCGTACCCATTCTCATTCACGATCACATATCTTAGTCAAATATCCAGACAATGAGATAGTTAGCGCCAGACATCCGATTCGAATTTGTTCGACGGTCATGCTGGATGCTTCATGCCAAGTATGAAGTTAGTTAGAGCTCAACAGCTTGTCTCCTAACACGCTCTAATTTATTTACTGGCATTTCAGTCTCGCATGTGAGTAACAATCAATATGAGAACCATCCAAATGTACACCCACTCACTGGTGTACATATTTAACACCAGCCTTGGCTGCTTTCTGCCAACATGACGTTGTAAGTTCATTTTGTTGGTGTCCCTGCCACTTGGTAAAAATCCCACGTTTTAATTGCGGTATTTAAAACTTCTCTACACTCAAAACAGTTTGTTAGTTGGTTTATTGTTCATTAAGTGCTTTCCAAGAAACCGTATTTGAGGACGCAATAGAGTTCGCTCAGTCCCTAAAATAATTTTTGCGTTGCAGTGATATTTAGGACACATGTCGCTGAATTAACTACGTGCCATCAGTTCACAATGTGCTAACGATGAAAGCTGAAATCCCTTATGAACCAACACACCTCATTTATCCGGAGCTTTCTAAATGTATTTCCACATCTTCCACTGTGTGTCGGTGTAACCACTTTTTGCGTCAACCACCCACAGTTGTTCTCTGTTTTTTGGTTGAGAGAACATGCAAAAAGCTGAAAATCCAGTTTCAGGCTTACACAACGCATACTGTCCAGTTTTCTTCACTGGCTTTATCGAAATTCATCCGATTCGAGGTGAATGCTATTTTTGAACGGTTTCATTTCTTGAAGAACATTTTAACTCATCCACTTTGTGGCAGTTGTCAACCCTTCCGAAACTGTTGACAGATGACCTTATAAAATAGCTCTTTTGTTCGTACCTCACCATGGTTTCTGGACTACCCGTGTGTGTTGAGAGAGACGTACAGTTCGCGTGTATCTCTTCCACTTTCGTGTTCGAAATAATTAGAAACTATGCAGCTGTTTGTCAAAATATATTGAACAAGACAGTGAGCCCTTAGACAAATGTCAAAGAAAACGGGTCAGCTGACAGCAAGTGAAGTGAAACAGTACCAGAATTAATACATTCAATCAGATATGATCGAACAAGAATCAGTTGCTCTGAAATTAAGGAATTGGTAACTTCAATCGTGGTCAGATCTAGTTTGACAGCTTCACCACCAAGCAAATATCAGTGCAATTTCCCAGAGGGGTCGAGGCCACCCGGTGTATTTACTGCTCAGTTGACCCTACCAACTTCGCTGGCTTGCATGACAAAGACCTCCTGGAAAGACCTTAACCCATCTAGTTACTTCGTCGTTGTTGCCACTTTAATTAAAAACGATATACTTGACAGAAAGCAGCTAAGGCTGGTGTTAAATATGTACACCAGTGAGTGGGTGTACATTTGGATGGTTCTCATATTGATTGTTACTCACATGCGAGACTGAAATGCCAGTAAATAAATTAGAGCGTGTTAGGAGACAAGCTGTTGAGCTCTAACTAACTTCATACTTGGCATGAAGCATCCAGCATGACCGTCGAACAAATTCGAATCGGATGTCTGGCGCTAACTATCTCATTGTCTGGATATTTGACTAAGATATGTGATCGTGAATGAGAATGGGTACGATTTAATTGGACAGTGGAGAGGACTATGCTTTGTGGAATACAAGACCCACTGTTGACTGGCGATGGGGTCCGACCGCCAAATTTGAATTGCTCGCTTCGATTTGTGAGGTAATTTTGTGGGAAATTGGCAGTTGACGTTCGAGCGCCCGATGATTTTTAATGACTTGAAATAGCATACATATCTCAGTGCTTCCAAACGAATTGCTGGATCATATGTGATGGTTGTATATTTTCTGGCGGGCGATTACACGCTGAAATATGTCTGATAGGCAGGAACATCACAGACTGAGCATGAGGAACTGTATGTGATGTAACTAGAATGTGTTTTTAAGAATTTAAGTTTTTACTGCAGCGAATGTTCCTTTTTTTCAAACGTATATAATCCTAAGCGTAATTGACTGTTGTCTTCAAACAGACTGGCAGTGTGTATCAATTCACGTTCGCCAGTGATTTACATAGCCTTGAGCAGGTTAAGAAACCCAGCTGCGGCTTGACTTAAATGCACAGCTTATAAAAGAATGATGATAAACTACCACTCTTGCTTGTACTGCTGGACTTCTGCTTGCTGAGTTCTCACTTGAGCGTTGTAGCCGCAAAAGAGAAGCAGGTAATAGGTGAAGACGAAAAGTTTTCGATCATTCCAAAGTATTTCTCCACAATGTTAATGAGTTTCTTCCAACCAGCCTAAAATTTGCTCTGCTGGGGCATCATTATTGCGAAAGCAGAAACGTTTAGTTTGCTAAGCGCACAAATTCCGTGACGGGGTGCGACTGTCGTGCGCTGGGGCAACTGAACTCAAGCATATAACATGGATTGATTCATCTGACCCATTAGTCACAGTACTTTTTTATAAGCGGTTTCTGAACACAAGCGGTGGCCAAAAGTACATGATGATGTTCCCTACCTGGGTCTTACGCATAGCTTGAGAGATATAGTCAAAACATCAACTCTATGATTCGTCCAATTGGTCGTAAACAGACGCCGTCAGTTGAGAATGGTACCGAGATAACGGAATCGGTCTTTAAACCCAACTAATCGGAGTTAAAAAAAATGAAATCTAATCGAAATGAATATACAGTCTTGCTTAGAAGACTGAGTGATTTTCGTTGATCGGCCACATTCTTAACAAGCCACATGCGGTTTTTGTACTTCGAAGTTCTGTAGATGCTGTCGATAGGAAATAAAACAAACCATCCGCATAAGCGAAATCCTCAGGTGGTTCAAGAACATTGAAGATTACTGTGGGGAAAGAAGCAACCTGAATAATCTCCTGCAGTGCGATGATGAACAGAAATGGACACAAAGTGCTCTGTAGCGGAACGTCGCATGACGGTTGCAAGATTCTAATGCAGACTGCAGAATACGTGTAGTTCAGCCTCGTCAGGGGGGCTGGGCTGTAAAATTTCATTGCGTAGCTTATGGCTGTGCTAAGTGTTGCAGAATATAAGTTTTCGGACACATTGATATCTGTTATCGCAAAGTCGGAGAGAACCTGAAAACCATTAGGTAGAGTGCAGTGCAGCACTAAATGGAATTGAATTTCAAGGAGGAAAGGCTTATTCTTTTGAGCTGATGTATCGTCTATGCACGGTGAAAAATATATATAAATGTCAAGGATACTCCAATCTGGCACAACTCAAGTGAACCCTAGGCTGGTCCGGTTGAAACCCTGAGCAAACACTTGACAATCTGATGAACTGATGATGTGGCTAGATTGTGGAGGTTAAGCCCATTCGTGGTTCTAGTTTGAACGGTAATGGTCGGACCTTTTGGCAAGTGTAGGTAACGCATTCCGACTTTCACTGCTTTATCAATCCACAGAGGGGTAAGAGATCATTTCAGCAGATAAAAAGCTTGCCAAGAATTGGGGTTTCGAACAGGCAGGCAAGTCGTACACTAAAACCAAGTAAGATAGCGAGAGCCCGGTCTTTCTCCCTGTCGTGTTAAGTTTTAGCCGTTACCTACATAGACCCCACCATTGAGATCTTTTGATGGTAGCAGATTGAACAGCAACGACGATTTCCGTTCAAAGTGCAACTGCTTGTTAAAAGTCTGGGGATATAGATTATTCCGAAATGATTACCACTCATATTTAATAGAAGCTTCAACATTCAGTTAAACCCTCCAGTTATTCATTTCGAAAAGAAGTACTAGACTCGGGTTCCGCTCTCATTAGAGCTCATCACTAGTGCATATCCTCGTCCGGACCGAAATTTTCACTGTGACCTTTTTTCTTGTGAGAGCACTGTGTTAACTACAACTCCGGTAACTTCACATTTGGCACAACTGGGCATTCATCCGAGCCACTCGACCACAACTTTGTTCAAATAGTGCCCAGCTTGCAGATTATTAAGAATGGAGAATCATTACTTAAACTATGCTCATTTGGTTCAGTGTGGTCAGTAACTTCAGCCGAACTGAGAAGTCCTTATCACAGACTGTCGACTGGATAGAGAAGAAAGATTCCGCTCATTCTACTTTCGAAATGATCAAGCAAGATGGACACTAGTCGCCCAAGATTGTGCTAGGTGGTTGGAAATGATTATTCTGTCGTGCAAATGGTGAGATCACTGGCATTGTGGTTAACACGCTGGTCTCACAAGCACGATGGCTGCAGGGCAACTGTAGGTTTGGAGAAGGATGTGCATTATTGATGAGCTCTAATAAGAGCGAAACACTGATCTAATGCTTCCTTTCGAAGTGGGCAACCTAAGAGTTTATCTGAATGCGAGGGTTTCTAACAAGTGTGGGTGGTGTTCACTTCAAAATGACTGGAAGCTAACTGTTACTTCGAGAACTGCGTGGCTGTCTCCTAGATTTCAATGCTCTGTCGTTCTGAACAAATTATGATTAGCTAACACCTCCATTTAACATCATTTTAGAGAGTAAACAAACTAATTTTCGACCATTCTGTAGCCTAACAGTCGGACAGGACTTGGCCACCGACCAATTTTCCTTCTTAGATGTAAATGTGGAATTGTGCTCAGAGGAAGAGTTAGGCAATCAGAATTTACGCAGTGAAGATAAAATTGATGGGTAGTCGGGATTTGATTTATTTTCAAGTTGACCATCACTCACATTTGATCGCAGCGTTCGCATTCAGATAGACTTTCCAGCCAGCCTCTTTCGAAAAGAAGCACTAGACTCGAGTTTCGCTCTCATTAGAGCTCGTCAGTAGTGCATATCCTTGCCACGGCCGGGATTTGAACTCCGGACATTCCAATCATAAGGCAACCGTGTTAACCACTGCGCCATTGACCTCACATTAGGCACGACCGAATCCTCAAATCTGAATGCTCAACCACTCTCACTTGTGAGCAATGATCAGGTTGCCCGATCGTCTCGAGGGGAGACACAGTTACTGCCTGTTAACTCCAATCGATAACCCCGCGATTGGGACTTCCGAGACAGGTCGAGATCACAGAACTCATTAAACCTGCAAGGCGATATTTTAGATTACTGAATCTTCAAGTACCGCTTGAGTTGTTTAACCGTCGAGGGGCCCTTGGTATGTTTCAAATGATTGAAAATCCCCGTAGAAATCATGTAAAACAATTTCGGTGTCAGCGAACAGAACTGTTTTCGATAAATTCTCGTCTTAGGCTGGTACAATTATATATCAAATCAAGTAACAATAAAGGAAGTTATTGATAAGAAATGTTACGACGGTAAGGCGATTGGGTAAAACACAAACATGACTTAGTTGTGGTTATGCTCACCAGGTTTTACGATGTCAGTGTTAATTGGGGTGAGTTGGGGGGTGGGACGGGATCAAATTGCCTCGTGGGCTGAGTGTACTTATTTGGCCACGGTAATCCCAAGGCGTGAACGAACTGCTTTTGAACACACAAATCCGGTTGACGTAATCGGATTGTGACCGCCTCGGCTATAGACGGGATGCGCCACTTGATCTTTCGTGACGCAGCGGCTGGGGCGCGGTAGACAATGTGAAACGCCCTATCCGTGTCCGGGTTTCGGTCACAGTCGACTAGGTGAGCCAGAATGGATGAGTTAATGTTCTTTGTTTGTCCAGAGCGAAGCCACGCTGGGCAGTGTTCACGAATTCTTTCCGATAAACGCCTAGTGGTGCGACCAATATATGCTGAACCACGGGAACAGTCAAATGAATAGATCAAAAATGAGGCTTCCCTGTAAGACATATTATCTCTCAGATTAAGTGGCACTGTCCGTTTTGAGTGGAACATTATGACAGGACTTGCAGCATAATAGGTACTGCCAATCCGAAGTTAAACACAAGCTACGTGAGGCCTTTTTAAAAAAAGTCGGTCACGTGGATATGTCTGTTGTTCTTGCAGCTTCTTTTTTATATACTTCAATTTTGAGAAGCATCTGCAGGTGTTGCGAATTCTTTGGCAGGATATATTTGGAATGCAAAACATAGGCTACCGACTGCTACTCATGGTAACAAAACTAAATGGCATCCTTTTTGGAAGTAAACTGTAACAGACTGACGAACAAAACTGATTACTAAACCCGTGACACATTAACTAAACCGTGAGAGTTGCTAACCGGTTTAGACTGAACGATTCACAAGTTACCGAGAAACGTGGAACGGACCAACAATTGCTTGGCATTACTACATCAGACTGCTACGTTTGATCCAGTGATAAATGGCATGATTTCCATAGTCACAGTCAAGCGCTGAACTAACTGATATCGCCATATTATGCCATACATAAATTTCCATGTTCATTATAGCCACGTTCAATTTTAGATAACTTTCGTAATGATTTTTGAACGGCCAATCGCACACGAATTCCACTGATGAATTCAGAGTTTTCACGCAACTCTCTCTTACACATAACCTGAATCTATCAGTTAGTAACTCTGTGATAATACAAGAGTGATCATGTCAAGTTATGACAGCAAACACTGGAAAAAAGAAGAAGGGTTTTGAACAACTCATTAGTAAGTGGCAGTTATCGGTGTCGGTTGTTCGACGAAGCTCAGAATCTCAACACAAAAGCGCACTAGTCTATACCTAGGCTGGTTGACCGGATCATGAAAACGAATTGATGCTTGCACTTCCGCTAAAACCCTGTGACTTTAGTTTTCAATCAAATTCCATTTTATTTTTCCAAGTTGAGCTGAACATTGTTCACTTCCATTCGGGGTGACCATACTAGAGACTCGAAGTGAACGGATTACTTGCGAATCCCTTGTAAAAAAGTGAGATAATACGTAACATTGAGAATAACTTTCACTGTTGTGAACATAACTTCTCTAATCCATTGGTTTGACACCAAATTTGGCCTACATTCCAAGTTTTCACTTGAATTTACTTACCAACTGTTACATATGAAAGAGTATTGAAAATGTGATGGATTCACTTCATATACCTAAAACACTCGAAAACCTAGTCGCAAAATAAAATTCAACGCAAATGGAAAATAGGGCTTCTGCACAATTAACGGTCTAACAATTGAAAGTCCAAACGGGACACGCTCACTGTGATAAAATACTAGCATTGTGAACTGTGGTCGATTAGTTTCTTGCAATAGAAACACAGCCGAGTGTCACTTGTTGGGTGGAGAGCTAATGCATATTTTGGCCTATTCTGTATAAGTTTCTTAATCCTGAGCTAATAGGTTCCTTCTGCTTTGTCGAATAAAACGTTTGCCCAACTGCGGAGAAATGGATGGACTGCCAGAGGAAATGGAATTTCTCCTTTTGAATGACGACAGAGCCGTGCTGGCTGTTGTCTGTTACATCTGTTTGTATGTGGTAATTTAAAGAATCAGTTCTCAGTGTTGCCGTTCAACCAGAGGTTGATAAGTACACTTTCAGAGGTTTCTCGAAAATAAGCCTCTCATAGAACTAGGCCTATTCCATTTTTGGGTAAACTCTTCAGAGAATTGTTGGCACAACTAGCGTCATAAAGTACTGCTCAATGGGCATGTTGTTATAACGTTGACTAGCAGTCCTTTGCATAAAACTGAAGAGAAACTATCAGAGTCCACGTGTTGGACTGCTTCTGTCGGTTCACTGTACGCTAAACTTTCGGTGGATCCACCTGACCAATGCCTAACTCAAGACAACCAAGTATATTAATCCGTCCCTTTGTTCCTACTGGTAGGTTCCTGTTAGGTTTGAGTAGCCACGCTTAACTTTATGAATTCGTTGCGTGCGTTCCCACAAAAATGACAGTCCACACAATCCGTCTTCTGTTCACACTGCACTGATGCAAGCTGACCGACTGAGTTTTGCATCATTGTGCCGTTTCCGCTGTTTGTCGACTGAATCGATCTTCTTGGCTGCCTTGAGTGTGGTGAACATTTGGTGATCACGGCTGTGCTGTCATATTATTTTCATTTCTACTTGCCGTTATACTAACAAGCTAAAAATTTACGACGGTGATCAGGTGAACCTTAGGGGCATCTTGAATTTGTTCACAGATTCTTATTTCATCTAATTATCCGAACACACAACTTCGTTGTACTCGGCGGTCCATAATTTGGTACTTTCCATCGTCTATTCAGGCCAAAAGGATTGTTACTGAACAGGATCAAGCTAAAAAGTACTCGCAAATTTTAGGAATGAGTTTACAACAGCTTAGTTCGATGGAACGCTTCGGTTGACGATTCTTCTGACATTATCGAAAGAAAAACAGAAACATCGGACAACAGAATCGTCGAGCTCGAAACTGGATGTCGGTAAATGACGAATCCCAACATCCATTTCTAACTCCGCTGCTGGAACAAAACCGAGTTATAGCATAAACTATGGTCAGCTTTAAGGGATCTTTTTGCACGTTCAGTTAAATAGGTCTACCACAGTATAAAACTGCTAATTAACAAAACGAAACAAATGGTTAATTAAACTTAATTATTCTACCAAAATTACAGAGGTTATTTTTTTGAATAAATACCTGTGGTCAATTCAAGACAGTCTGATTAAGAAATGGCGATACTTACATGAAAATTCCATTCAACAGTTGCTTCGGATATCAGGGAGCAGCAGTTCCAAAATAACATTTCTCTCAATCCAGAACACTGGATTAGAAAGGTCACGGGGACTAATCTGTTACGGTTCGCTTTCTTTCCACGAGATCACATGACGCACTCGGTCCGTCAGAGTAATGTTTGAGCATTTTCAGGGTTATACTGTAGGACGGAACGTCGTGGAGATATCCGTTCCACATTAAAATTGTACATAAACGTGTTCGGTGGAGGAAGGAGGACAATGTTAACTTTGTATTATTCCGCCAGCTGTTTTTAAAACGTTTATTTTTGTCTGTCACTATTGATCTCATATATCAAATATTTTTATTATGATTTCGTCGTTGTAATGTGTGAGGCAGGTTAGTAACTGTTCTGATCTCAAGAATGATACGAGGCGATGGTACTCATTGCATCACTCCTTGCTTACTGAAACTAAATCGGCAAAAGAAGATTTCCCGTTTGACTATGCTGTGTCACATAGCAAAGTTTCAATCTGAAAAAAGTGATCCGACCTATAGTTGAGTTCACGTGGTCCTGAGGACTAACATGTGTTGATTGTTACAATTTATATATTCCTGCTTTAATATTAGAAAACAAACTGCTAAACGGGCTCAAACATGGTGAAACCAGTCTCTATCAAAACGGAGCACTGTCAGATCTCAGACAAATTGTGATATTGTAGCTTTCATTCAGCTGTGTAACACAGGCAGTGAAGTGATCACAGTCTAACGTGAGTGGTGACCTGTCGTAGTGACAACAGATCACTTAGCAAGCGTTAAAAAATATGTCAGTTGGCGTTCATCACTTGTGAATCCGCCGACCAGTTAATCAACCTCACTGGTGCCAACTGATAAATGCCCAGCCCACACAAACCAATCTGTTCCATCGATCAGATTTATGCAGAGTAAAACGACTTGATCAAGGGAATGTCAATTTGCTAAATTGTGTCCGTGAGAGATGGACAAAATGTAGAATGTCTTGAGTTCAGTTTGACAAACCTACTCACTTTTCCATCAAGTGAACGCAGGTGAAATGTCTCTTCGTTTACATGAAGAGTCTGAACGTTTGACCCCCTTTTCGTTCGCTCATCAGAGTTGAAATGGCAACTTAACGGTCGGTAGGGATCAACTGGTTACCCTCAAAAGTAATTGGCCGACAATATTTGCTCATTTTGGGGATTGATTGTGGCTCGCACTCATCTGTTATCTAAGCCCAGTCATTGTTTTCGAAAGATGATAAATTCATTTGGGTGTTTTTCACACGGTCATGACTGAAAGTGAAAAACCGGCGGCGGAACTAGCAGTGCATTCCCTGCCATCGGAAGAAACACAATATCTTTTAGATGAACTGTATCAACGTTGAGTGTTGTCATTTTTCCATTCCATCATGATGATTTGTACTACTCGGAATTAAGAACTTCAAATAGCTCTAGAAATCGTACCTGAATGGGAGCCTTTCACGCGGCTGATAAGGAGAAGACCTCGTACTGGCTGCAGAAAGCAGTCCATATTCATGAGTCGAGAAGTGGAATTTAGGGATTTACATCTTTGTTAAAGAAATCACAGTCCGTCATAGGCTGGTCGTATTAGCACATGCAAAGTTCAACTGTGACTCGACTGATGCAGGAAGTTTAACGTGATGTTTAGACTTGTTCCCTGTTAGGTCTTTTATTGTGTCGGGGTTCGAATAGGCGGTGAACCATAGGATCCCACAGTGGCTGTTGCCCGTTCTATTTCAGACCAGTACCTCTGCTCTGTGGAAGCACTAGCGTCGCAAGTACAAATTTACCAATAACTGTGGTTAGCGATTACAGTTGAATTATCTTCATTAGAGAGATAAGTTGAAATATGTCGAGTATTGCAGAGGTGCGACAGCCGGATGGTTTTCCCATCTGAAGATGCAAGTTTATATTTTACAACCTTTACCTCAACAAAGGAAGCAACGTCAACAATAATATAACCATAGTCGCTCACGACGAAATCCACCAAGACCACTGTTGAGTATCGAAACTATATCACTAGTGAGTGACGTTGATTGGTTCCAGTGTGAACTGTCTAGGCAGCTGATCCCCTGGATTATTTTGTAGATTCCGCATGAGACAGTGGGGCAAGTGGGTAACCAAATTCGATTGCGAAATATTCGAGCTTCTGGTATAGCTTCGTAGCTCAACTGAAAGGGCGCTTACCCTGTTTAGGCAAGTTATTTCTGTGGCTGGTTCGAATTCAGCCAAAACCATGATCTTTCACAACTGGGTCTTGTCTGAAACATCAATTCTGTTAAACTACTCATTAGTAACTTATATTCAGCAGCGGATGCTATCTCTTTTGAGGAAGTTGGTTATAGGTAACTGGAGAAGATCGCCTAAACCACTGCCAGTCAAGTGTGTTTTAATTGATTCCAATAGGGCTGATCCGCAACATCACGATGATTAGAATATTATTACACCTGGTCCGAAGTAATTACTGCTTACACCACTCGTGCGTTTCTGTAGATTACAACGATAGATAAGATAAAATGTTTTGTTAACTTGAAAATCGAACAGCAACATTATCTGATTTGTTTACTAGTTTATCGTAGCAAAATGTCTTACTAAACAGGCGGATTAGAATCGTCCATATGCTTGTTGGAAATGAAATTTGTTTCGTTTCAAAGTCCGGTTACATTGTTGATTTACTTAAACTAAGCACCACAACAACAGGTGGCACAGCAGTCGGTGGTTTTGTGTTCGAATTTACAAACACTTTCCTTTCGAGATTAACATGATTAATGCGATAAGTCAGAAAGGTTAACCCAACTGAGGTCATTAAAACTTTTGGGCAAATCTACTACATTTTTCACCAGTGAATATGAACGGTATCTGCCGCTGCTGTTAATTAACAGCCTAACGTAGCTATGATGGTTTCGGTATGCTCACCATAGTAAGTAAATATATTTCGTATGAAAAATCCTAAACCTGCCAACTTTTGGCAGTCGTATTGATACATGATTGTAGGAGACGGCAATTCCTGAGAGGGTGCTTGTTAAAAATTGCCAGAAACACCACGTTACGTTTTGAAACGAAGGGTATTTAACTTTTTACTGTGAGGAAATCTTTAAATCAACAGTTGTGTTCTATGGCCACTCTGATAAATGAAGGTGATCAGCCTTTGGATATTCGCTTTCCGCCCAGCACCTCACTTACTCATACACTAAGATAAGTAAACAACGTTTTTACAGTACAACTCTACCAAAATACAAAAGTGACCGTGGGCACAGCAAGTAACAAATACAAATTCACATACACAGATGATGGCTTGTCATGTGATCGAAAATTCAATCGACTGGTGTTATTGATCATTTGGTGCTCGTACATTCAATACTGCACGTAATCAAATGGGTCACCAACTCTGTTCATATAGACGGACTAACAACAGCTACAAGTGAACTGTAAGTGAGGACTCACAATCAAACAAACATTTGCATGAGACCAATGTTGACAAGTTTGACTCCCACTGCAGTAGTTTAGCCAAACAGTCAGATATATCGATTTACTTGATACTGTTGAACAGCGGACCGAAAGACCAACAGACGACGAATGAAGGGAAGGGGTGATTAAGCTCACTACAGGTTTCAAATGCAAATTACCGCTGCGAAACTTGTGAACTATTGATTTCGTATGTATTGGTTGATCAGCAACTTACCAGTGCGAAGCACAATATGGAACCTGAAGATAATCCAGGCCTCCAAAGAACTAGGCTAGTCGACAAGCATTACATTGACAACGATCGCAGCCCTCCCAAGTTAAGAAACAAAGGAGAAACTTTGACAACTTCGGGGGATTTGCTTTGAAACAGAACAATTAATTTAAGTTTTAGGGATTGCTTATGCGATGCCACATGTTAAAAAACCGAATTCGGAGAGAACGGTTGAAATCTTCTAAGCAGTGCAACGATGTTTTCTGTTCATTCTGAGAAAAGTTAATTCACGAGAACGTGGAACCCAAAAAATATTGTAACAGGTCTGTCAACAATGTTGGTTACGATACCACGTTTGATAAGTATTACACATCATATACAACATGTACACTGGTAGAGCAGAAAGGACGCTCAAAACCAGGGCCAGCGGGCACACCCTAGAGTGGTTGAGAGTTTCATCGTCTCATTTGTCAATGAGTGACACTCAGCGAGTATGAAACGCCATTTCATCCATTGCAGGGCACTTATCGACCAGAGGTCAGGGTATCAATATCGCATCCTTGATAAACAAACACTGTTCACAAATTCTCAAATGTTGTTGATCGGCCATCGAGAGCTGGTTCTACGCGTGCAAAACAGGTAACTGCCAGCCTTTGTTTGTTGAGGTTTGGCCGTTAGTACCAATCACGATCCAGCCCAAATTGGGCTTTTAATCGTTTCGTATATCCCGTTGATTCTGGTTTCGTTAGTCACAAGTTTTCCACCGACGAGGGTATGCGAAATGAATTCCTGTCGTAAATTGTATCTTCTGACCATTCTGTGCAAGAAGATTAGTGAATAAGGTGGGACTCACCGGTTCAGAACCATGAGAAACCGTCCTGCGGTTAGAAAAAACTCTCTACTTGTTATGTCAATAGGGGAGACAGAAGGGCGCTCGCACCTTCTTCCCAATATTGTTAACTGTGTGGCTGCACAATGTTAACAGTATTCGTTTTTGGGTAAGAAAAATGTACGTAATTTTAGCTATCTGTTGGTTATACAAGATTTTCTCCAAGGCTTCCCTTGATTTGGTCCCAGATTGATTTTTGTAATATCTTTCCTTATCAGTGATGCAGTCAAATGTACACACTCGTCTAGCTTTTCATAACAGGGTCCCACCCAAGTCAAGTTTGTGCGCTATCACCGCTAACGAAGGAACCTGAAGGCCGTCTAATCCGCGTTGTCTTTTGGTACACAGTACAATTTCCTGCAGACCTTGAAGTTGTGTGAGCAAAGCTCATGAAAAACTTAGGTCACCTCGATCACTTGTTCGCAAAATTTTGTGAAAGTATGGTGAACACGAGTAGGATTAAAACGTGGGCTGAGATGAACTTCATCGGAGAAGCCGACTTACTGCCGGTTTATCGGTTGCAGAAGGTAACCTGTCATACAGCATACAGAATTAGGATTTCGAACTTTCGAAAGTTCTCAGTGCACATAAAAATTTGGCAACCAAGTTTGTTGATAGTGACACAGTGATGCGTTTTGATTATATGTATAAGTTCACAAGAAATAGGCGTCACGTTCAAATTACTCATCGACACCGAAGTACCTCAATTTGATGCAACCCACAGACCTAGTATCCAGATGCCAGTGAACCAACCTCTATAAAACATGATCTCATGAAATGTCAAGAAGGTTTAGGGTGCACAAGAGGAGTTGTAACTTACGTAGCGTCATACCAAGGTCAGCTTGCTAAGAACTGGCAAGCGCAAGTTAAAGTTCCACTAACCCTAAATTTTTCCATAATTCATACCGAAGTTCATGAAAAGTTTGTTAAATGTTGGGCATAGTTAGTGCTGATAAGGTAACACAAGATTGTTGAAACTCGCTACCTTCCGGATCGAAAGCAGAAGTCAGTCTTCGTGGCACGAAAGAAATCTCAGATTGTTGAGTTTCTCTTGGTTATTTTATAGACTAGACGCATCGGTAAAATGAAGAATTACAATTGGTGTTGACGTTTTTGCTTTCTCATTGGTCGGCTCGACTCTGCTTGTAGCTTGTTCGTTTCAACGCTTGACGCACTTTAACAACTTGTTTTACACAGGTGCTTGTTATAACAAAATCCGATGCTGGAGCACCGTGCCGTGCTGATTGGTCTCCGCGCTGACATACAAGTCTGTTCGTGTTTTCGACACCGACTGGCCGTAGACTTCTGTGAATCAATGATTTACTTCGTATCGATGCGTTTATCCAATCCAATCCCTTTACAAATATGTGGTACACGATGTCCTATAATTTACATGAACACCTCACTGTAAATACCGCACGCCTCAGAACTGATGAAAGCTTCTAAACACCAATGTAATACATGCATTTATGCAAAAAATAAGAAACGTACACCTTTTTTGCAAAAGTTTGTCCGATTTGATTTGCAAGATGCATACTGGAACTCTGATGATCTGTCCAGCCAGTTAAATTTGAAGTGAAACACAGTACAATGTCATATAGAAAACGACGGACTTTAGACACGAAAGCCTTAAGTCGCAGTGTAGTCAAGTGAAGCTGATAAGCAGTGAATTTTTATCATCGGAGTGACAAGCCAACCTGATAGCCAATCACAGACATGTCGATTTGGTCGGGCCTAATTTGGGGCCAGTGGCTCAGTGATAGCAATGCGTTCTGATTAAGGCATGGCTGAAGTTCCACTCTTATCCGTAGTAAGGATGTAGTTTCATTAACAAGACCAAAGCTGGACTGTAATTCTCCTGCTTAGAGCAAGATTTTTGCAAAATCAATTGGAAAAAATGTTGGCAATATTTAACTTGTAGTTAACGATAGCCTCATTCTTTTTCGGTGACGCTACATTTTGTAATCGACGCTGAGGGCTCGATTGTCACCATACCGCTCATGGCGTTTTTCTCTGTAAACAGTTTGAGAGATGCCCGCTGGGTGATATTGGAGCGATAACTAAATTTGAGTGGATACTTCATTTTTCTGATCGACGTTATTATTTTTCAGGATAAATATGACAATTCGCATGAAGTCTTTTAGTGGAGAACACGGAGGGCTCCACTCAAATTTATTCCATCATTGAAAGTAGATATTTTCTACGTATTTTGAAAAGAATTCTCAAACCTACTTTGTTCACAAACTGCAAATTTTCTATTTTCTATGCACAAATTTATGCAGAAGAATAAATTTCAACAGGAAAAATCTTGAACAAAATTTCAAAATTGATATTATTTTTTACCTTCGGAAAACTTGGTGCAATGTTTTTTATGACACCGAATGCATTATCATTCTGTTGACAAAGCATTCTCCTTTATTTTCCAACGTACACACGCACAGTAGATTACTCTTTTACGAATCTCCGGTGCGTGTCATCAGTGTTGAAAAACTAGAACACTGCATATCCAATTCTGATTATATTCTGCCTGTTCTGTCGTCTCAGAACTGACTGGGGCAAAAACAGATACAAATGTAAGTGACTTAGGAATCTTCCTATGGGTAAACAAAAACTGTAAAATCTCGTTAAATAAGTGAGCACTTTCGAGGTGCCTGTATATTGTTTACTAAATGTACTCATTGATCTGAAGAGAAAAGCTACTTTACGTCGACGTTTTCCATAATCCTTCAATCAAAAAGTAACTTAACTTATAAGATCGCAGACAACTTCTAAGGGAAGTGCATCAGTTGTGTTTTAGAAGTGTAGCGTACTTGTGACGATTGCCGTATTATTGCATGTTGTGTCTGTCGCTGGTTCCAATCTAAACCTAAATATACTCTATTGTCAAATAATCAACAGTGGCTTATTTTTACCCCTCTTTTTACCGAACAAGAGCGCACGGTTGTCGAAGTATGCGCCTATTAAACTAAGTATTTCAACGGAGCTTTTAGAAATACTACTGAGGTTAGCTTGTTACACGAGACTGAACAGAGGGTGCACTAAAGCCGCCCGGCCAGCTTGTTTCATTCAGTACTGTCAATGAATGGAATGGGTTTCAAGGGAACAACGCTTCCCACGTTTTTGGGGAGCCTCTCATCTGAAAATTTCGCTGATGTTTCCGTAAAAACCTGGAGTAAATAAACAAAGTTTCAGCGACTCGTAGTGTACAAGAGGATAGTAGTGATTTAGTTGCGAGTCGACGGTTTATTGTACCTCATGGAATGTACTAACAATTAGAAACAGATAATCAGTTCGGTAGTTTGAACCCGACTCATACGGTTACTTTCACAAAGTAAGTTTGGGAAAGTGACAGTGTGGACGGCTTTTCAAGTTTCGAGCCATTGTCTGAACATTCGATCTAATGGAAGCACACGTTTAGACACTTTTGCAAACTACCGAGATATCATGTTTCTTCAACAGAATCAATTAAATTGGCGGCAGAGCGCAGAGTGCGTTCACTACGGTTTGTGACAGAGCGTGCGTCCGGCAAAAATGACAGGAAAATAATGCAATTCTCATCGTGTTCCTAGTGGTCCGATTTTGGAATGCGTTCCGACTGGAATAATTGAAAATCCTAATTTCTCCAATTTTCAATGGGAACGACAAAATGGTTACTGAATTTTATTGTAACCCATAAATTCATGCTGCACACGTATACAATATTTCCCCAGTGTACGGATGTAACTGCGTGCTGATTAAAAAATATTTGTGGTATCACGGAGGTGATGCGGATTTTTATCTTCAAAAAGAGCATTGAGCTTGCTAGAAACAACTGTGTTGAATACACTGATTCTTAATAAAAAGTGTTAATGGATCACGTCGGACACAATTATTAGACACTCATTTGAAAAGATACATCTTCAGCCGGTTTTACACTTCACTCGCTCTTGAATAAATCAACATGAGTTAGCGAAGAGCTGTTTACGGATCCAGATGGAATTTGAAAAAGTTTCGGTTAATTGTTAGTTTACGGTCAGTTTACTAAACGTTCCATACAACATTATTGGTTGTCATGTTAGCAGAATAAGGTTTGCGCCACAGTCTGAGAAATTCCTTGTATCCTACACTACAGTTGCAAGCTAGAGGTGTGCTCAAATTTGTAAATATTAGTTTTCTGTTGTCGTCCACGCCCCTAACGACGTTTCCGATTTTAAAAGATTCCGCACGAAAAAATGTTTCCGTTGAAATGCAAACATCTACATCATTAGTACAAGCCAAGTAATTAGCACGAGAAACTGATTGTTCTTGATTGTGAAGAACCAGTCGGTAGGAGGTAGCTATGTCTGGTCAGCTCGTCCATTGTTCTGGGGATTCTACTAAAGTAGGTGTGTAAACGTGGGACATACTGTACGCATTTTTGGTGAAGTACGATTATCACCTACTTCTCGTGATTTAAAGTCTTCTCTGAACGATGGACGATTGTCTTAACAACGAACTTTCGCGAGTTTCGAAACGTCTTTTGAAAATTGTTAAAAAGAATTGAACAACGGAGACAGTCGACTTAATAGCCGTGAAATTATTGGTAATTATGTTACTATTAGGCGGCTACAATCTTCAATCTGATCCATTTGTCGTTCCTGCCAAACCGTTTACTTACTGTCAATCAAACTTAACCTTGCCTACGATTGTTCTCTATAAACAGATCTTTGAACAATTTATAGTTGTAACCGAGACGGAAATACTAGTTTTGTCAATATATCTATATATTGGTAGCCAAGAACTTCACACAAATATAGTTTTATATACACTTTCCCGTTGTTCAAGTCACCAAATGAATTAATTCCTTCGAGTACTACGGAAAAGAAATGGATATGTGGATAAGAAAGAAGTTTATTTGCGCGGCGGATAAATACTCATCAATGAAATGTGTATAAGTATGAATAAAAAGTAAGGAAGGAGCAGAGAATAATGTTAAGTGCTTTACAATCTCATGCTAACAAATACCGTTTTACTGTCGGTGTGCAGATAAGTTTGAAATAGCCAGTTGAGACAAGCGGACAAGTAATCTAAGCCGTTTCGGTGTAAACTTTTGTTGAGCAACGAGTTGCTTCCAATAGAACCGTTGGTTGAAATTTTTCCGAAATCGTCATCCTATTTGAAAATATTCCGCTGATCTCAATGAGAGGGTGGTTTTTCCTCAAGATTTACGGTTGAAACACATAACAAAAGTAAACGCTCCATGAGACGATACACATAACCGGAATACACTCACGACATCAAAAATCCGAATGTTGCCTTGAGATACGAGGCATGAAAAGAATTTTTGTTCACACTGCGGATTATAATTATCGCACGAAAACTCAGAGGAAATGCCTGGGCAGTTGGTATGAAAAGCTGTAAATTGGTTTGTGATCATCAGAATGCGAAGTGTAAGCGTCAAAATGACTTCTACGACATATGTCCTAGTGAGGAAAAAGTGTTAAAATTCAAACGGGAAACGTACGTGAGGCAATAGAAAGCAAAATAGATGGCTAATTATATACTGCCATCCGTGATGTGACTTTCAAATATCAGTAAGGCATTTACAACCAACTGCTGTATTATTGGCCTTAAAGAATAGCTTAATATCAGAAGAAAACACCAGTTCGCCCTATCGAAAAGAAAGGTAGTGTATTGAAAATGGCGGCCTGAAGATTTCGTGAGTTATGTTACGTGCTAATGAAAGTTTACTTAGTTAACTGAGAAAAATATTCTCCAGTGATTTAATGCTTAATGTCACTGACCATGGGAACATTTTGCAGACCTGCGTTAAACCTGTTGAAGTTCACTTGTAATGCAAACAGTATGACTCTACACTATCCATTTTTGTACAAACGGTGCGAAACTGACCGAAATAAAAGAGTGTACACAACCACAGAAACACGTAACAGACGGTACTTACCATTAGATCCACTACTAAGTACCAGTTGATTCAATGTTAATCGCGGTAGCTTTTACAATTAAGGAGGTGTACAAGATATGGATGCCTTTCCCTAGCCATTAGTCGACTATGTGATAATTTCAAATATTGTCAGGGTATTCATTCTTTCATCTTATCAGTCGCTTGAGATGTGGTTGAAGTGAAATGCGCCTGCACAAAACTAAATGGGCATACAACGGTAGATGCCCCAACGTCATGAGAAATTATTACTCAGAAGGCTGGCAAACTTTTGTCCCAAGACAACATGACTCTTGCAGAACAGTTGTTTTGCTGATTTTGCTGTTAATTAGCAAACACTTACGACAGTGGGGCTAACAGTGCCCGGTGAGCATTGTCCTAATCTCTTTTTGCAAGATGCATACACAATCAATGTTGCTTTTTCCACATTCTGCGTCAACCGTTGTCGTACTACCAACTCGTATGGTGAAAGATGTTTATAATTTGCGACCAAATCGGACACTGTACAGTGTTCTGTGTGTGCAGTCCATGAGAATAAACAAAATATTAGCTGTCAATAAAATGTTTTTTTTCCAGCCATATTAGATCACTGATTCCGTGCATCTTGGCTGTTACATACAATGAAAATGCTCAAGTGTTGAACAAGTATTTGATAAGGGTTTGTGATATCTGACACTAACTGGTCTCACTGATTATCATTTTAGACAATTTTAACTGGGCTTAAAACTCCAGGTACCTTCTGTATTCGTGAATAGATAACTTTTCTTTGTTCACTTTGACTTTTAGTTGGATTTTTTCGGTGTGATTTTTATATTGAACTAAAAAACGATTTTTATGGTATGCAACATGAAAGCAGATAGTGTTGTGCCGCAATATACTCATTAAATCACATTCATGTAACATTTAGTTTGGTATGCGTTACATTGCTATCATGCCAATATGTTTAACAATCCTGCAGAAAATACACGTTGATATACATAGGTTTTTGAATATAAGACGCACTGAGCTATTTTACGATCGTCGTTTACATTTAGTTAAAGGCATGATCCTATAGCAGGCATTTGCTACCAAACCAATAGCTACCGTAAAGTTTGTGGAATGCAGTCGACGACCTGATAAAGGTAGGGCAAATGCCATACAATGTTATGAAAAGAATTTTGTGCTTACCACTCGAGTATTTGTTCTCATCACCCCCTTAGGCCTCAGCTGGTGATAACAAGAAGCATAATGGCTGAAGGAATTCAGCGGCTTGAATAGCGTTATTTTTTGGCTGAGTTGTTTTCGACGTAATAGCGACCAACTAAATGAACCAGCAAGTCTTCAGAAAGTTGACTTGCAAAGCAGTTTCCCTCACACCTATAATTTGGCCATGTCTTCGTAAAGTTCAATCTGTCTTATAGTAAACGAAATAGTATAACCGTAAGAATTTTAGGAAATAAATGTAATCTCTCTCGTCATTTTTTATTTGTCAATTGCGTTTTTTTTTCTAATGGATGTATGACAAGCTCGTCGACAACCGATATGGCGCGAGTGGTACTAATGATAAGATGTGCGAAAACACCGCGACGTTTGTTGATTGAATTAACCATACATAGAGATGAGCATAATGAAGAAATGTTTTATATTCGATTACTTTCAGGGGCTAAATTGACTTTATTCAAAAAAAGAGGGAAGGCAAAAAATGTAATACATATGCCGTGGAAATTTAAAGTTTGTTGGAAAATATTGAAAAATTTAAGTCTCTCTTTGTCTAAATCGCAATCTTTCTGTGAATGTTAGACGGTCTTTTGTTTTGTGAAGTTAATCTTGAAGCATTATGAAATGACGCACTGGTGTGCTAGGAAAACAATTTTTGGCAATCCAAATGGATAACTAGGGCTAATGCTTCACCTTCACTCTTAACTTGAACGGGTAACTCGAACAAATGCAAGAAGCGTCCGGTACTACAGTTTGTCTGCAAACTCTTACTAGACCGGCATTATGAACCAGTCATGTAACTATAAAATATTACATGAACTAATTAAATCACGGATTTTGTGTACACCTTAGACTACTTTCGAGTCTGGACTCGACCATATAAAGCGTACTCAATGATTTAGCCGAGGCCATATGGTTGAACTTTCTGGACATTTTCGATGATCTATCAGATACATTCCCTAGCCGTCTTTTTTGTTTGGTCTTGGAAGGTAATGTTTGTAAGATGTGTATGTGTTGAGGAAATATGTTTGTATTCATCACTGAAATCAGCATTGCACTCACCGTTGTAAGGGTACACCTTAAAAACCTTTGGGCACTCAGCGCAATCGAACAAAACAATTTTGCATTATGATACAAACGAATAAACGTTGAACTGATTAGGGGGGCATATGCCGAACAATGGTGTGGTTGCAACAGCGAACAAAAGTATCGAGAGTTTGCCAATAATTCAATAAACTCGCAAGACAAAACTTACAGCACACAAGCGAGATAGTCCTTTTTACTGGTAGAATATATTAAACGATAAATAACAAATTACAAAGTTGAAGACAGCTTTGGTTACACTGGCTATATTTGTTGGCACAAATAACTGGCTTTCTGTTTTAGGCAGCGAAAATATTTGGATGAAACATTTGACTTCAGGGCATGTAGCAAAGTTTTGGCAATTGTGATGGAGTTTATATATTTTTGTGCCAACAGTTAAATGGATTTTCTCAACTCAACAGTATATTGATTCGGCGTTCTTCATTTACCCGACTTGGACCACTCGGGCAACCTAAGATTTATAGTCTTAACAAAAGGGTTACCGAACACAAATAGTTTGCTACAAAGTAGGCCGTGAGGTCGATTTTATATAAGCAGCTGATATCTCCTTTGATCACCTTCATAAAACGTGTTACAGCGAACTAACTTTAAAAGCGTAATAAAGCGACTGTCAATTGTTATCACTGGCTATACTCAAACTAATTCTATTATGGCTAATGATGGCGTCGTAAGCATGATCCTAGAAATATTCCTAACAAGAGAACTATACTTTCTGTTTATAAAGCTCCTCTAGGTACTATTCGAGCTGAGTTGGTTATCGTGGGAAAGAGATGGACTTTAGTAATGAATAGTTAGAGATTTTCAGTTTGGTTAGAATATTATCAGTGTTGCATGGTCGATAGAGCTTTCGGTCTACTACTTTAGTTCACTAAATGAAAGGCAATTATAGCTAACTTTCTGACTACCTCAGTTGTGCACAGTGTGAAACCACAGTCACGGTGGAGAGTGTGACCACCTCACCAGCATGTGATCTCCAATATCACCTTTAGGAATGACTGAACTTTGTAGACCTTAACTTTCATTAACAGGGTACACAAGCATATTTTGCTTCGTTGATTGCATAAACGGTTCCAGGTCTGTTTTACAGTGGTCGTTGAGAGATTGTCAGCGTATGACCGGTTGAAATTATCAAATAGAAATTTTCTGAACGGGTTTCCGGGCTATACTCTTAGTACCATGTATCAAGCCGCTAGTAAATAAACCACACTCCCTATTAATTACTTTTATTAAAATATTGTATGACCTTCTCCTTCACAGTTGGACAAGGCGAGTAAGATGCACTTCAGTTGGCTAGGTTGCAGTACATTAGTGAAGATGGATTTTTGGCAAATCAGACTGCAGACTAAGGTTCTAAGGTTAAGTCTGTTAAACTGTGGCCCTAATCACTTCAATCTAGAAAGTTGATATAAAGTGCATTTATGTGTATTAAAGAGACCAACATGAAACGCTGTAATGTGTTAATCGCCGTAGGTATAACTATAGAGCGCAAACTTGAGCGTTTTTGTTCATCTCTGATATTCCAATAATCGCCCTGTTGTTGGTTATCTAGAGGCTTCGACGCCTTCTCATTTGGTAACCTGTCTCTCTCTACTTCCAAACACAGCAGATTTTGAGAAATTTCTGCAAAAACATATCCTTCCCATTCACTGCGTACGGCAATAGGTCTCTACCGCATTCACGCATATTCTTTATATACATAAACCACAAATTTTAGCAACAGAAGTTAACAGACCTCAGTTCTTCCTGGATAGCCGTGTGTTTTTTCAAAAATAAGGGGTAGCCAAAGAACTTAATGAACGCTCAGTAACATATTTCAGAGTACTTCCTTAATAACCCTGTTCTCAAATGCTATTTTTGCTTATACCTTGCACCAAAAATCGAAAAAGAAACAATTTTTCAACCACATGAACGGATGCTATGTGATCTCCAGTCAAAAAAATGATTAAATTATGGTTGTTGATTCAAGGGGTCGGTATAATGAATGTTGCATTAATTACTTGAGTTAAAAACATTGGATTGATCGAGTTTATAAGCCTGTAGTAATTCTGCATCGGTTGGCACGTTTTACATCATATTTGTGCTTTGGGAGACATTACTGTACCACCTTCAAAAACAGCTTGTCAGTAATTTTCTCTTGGAGAATGTGTAATAGTTCAACCGTTAAGTTTCCAAAATCTACCCGCTCGTCGTTCTTCTTTTTGTTCTCTGATAAACATGTAGTCGAAATACTCACGCAGTTACTGCCATTTAGAGCCCCACATTCAAACGACCTTGAAATTGCTCAAAATTGTTGTTTTCGATAGCTAAATTATAACTTGTAACGCAAGCGTCACGTCCATTAAACTATGACACTACTGCGGCGAGCCTTAATTACTTTATAAAACGGAACGTTTCATGCCCGGAAAGAAATGACTGTTAGTTTGAAATCAGGATACTGACAAATACTTGAGTGTAAAAGTTGCAAAAATGACAGGGTAACAGTGATTTTTTAATGGGAACGTCACCGAAGCCGCTTGCTATTTAGTCGGATTGGCGATATATATCCACTATAAAATTTCATCTCGTGTCAGAATGAAGAAGATGAGCGGAAGTGTTCCAAAACATCAAAAATGATGGAGATTGGTCGGATTTGAAAAACGCTTGAAAATAGGCTGTATCATCTTTATTTTGTTCTGACTAACACTAAAAAAGTAACTCGCTGATGAATTGAGGACATTAACAAAACAAAATTAAACACTGATTTCGCGTTTTTGAAACTAAAATGAATGTTGCTGAGGGTGTTTTAGAAACCGTAGCTGAATTCCAATTGTTGACTCAGATGCAACGTGCAATCCGCGTGACTATAGTGTAAATTATACAGAGGGATTTTGAAAAAGATTGAAGCGTTGTGTTCCCACACGCTTACAAGTAAGTTAGACAACAGGTTCAGCCGTGATCGCTTCGGCCGAAAATTCTGTTAGTGAAAATTCGCCGAAATTTAACATTCCGTTGTACAACTGCTACATTAGATATTTAAAAATGTAAAGATATAAAGTAAGGTTCAATGTGAAAGGAGTTGGATGGTTTTCTGATTAGTAATGCGGGATTTTGGCTTCATAGATATTGAATATCAATCACAATCGGTCACAGTTTTCTTATTCTGATGGACTTTCCGGATGGACTGTGTCACCTACCGAAGAGGTCGGGCAAACTAATCAATACTCACCAGCCGAAGTGGTTCAACGTTCACGTATAACAATTCGATCATCCATAGTATGATACCATCGGAGCGGTGGTCAACACGGTTTCCTCATGAAAGCCTGATCAGTGTTCATATCCCGGCCGCGGCAGGGATATGCACTACTGGCAAGCTCTAACCACCGTAAAACTCGTCTACTGCTCCTTTTCGAAAGAGGCCAAATAGAAAATCTGTGGGAATGCGACAGTTGCGATCACTTGCGGGTGCTGTTCATTCTCTATGGATGATCTTTCTTGGGAGTTTCTGTAAAAGTAGCTTGAAACTACTTTGTTCGGAGAAACTGTCAGAATATTTTAGAGTGACCGTTTCTTTACTTGAAATTTGGGAGGTACGGTTGTTAGGTAACGAAAGCTTAAGTGAGGGCTTTTATACCGACCACAATGCAAACCGTTACTTGGGTTCTATTCTGTGGGTTGGTATTTGTGGTTAAAAATTCGTTTGTAGGGTTTGCCAGAGCGTTGTCGGATGCGGTATAAATCAAAGATCACATAAGTTGCAGAAGAAATTTAGATGTCCTAGTTTCAGATATAAAGGTTAGTACCGTAGCCATCTGGCACTGGGACATCCAGAAGCCACTTAATTTATTTCTCAGTGTCATGCCAAACATTGTTCACTTATTCAGCCCGTTGATAAACAAACTGTGTTTCTGCCCCGAGGACATTTTTTATAATGTCTCAAAGATCCTTGTTAAACATACATCCCCGTCTTTACAGGTTAGTGAAATTCCTCTGATTCAATAAACCAGGCCCAGTAATCTCAAGGGAAATCACTCGGGTTGATCATTTAATTCAGTGGATCTAATAACTTCATTGATGATATAGTTTAGCTGCAAACAGACAGCTCAATAGAATCGTCAAAGATACAACCAGTTACCTCTTACCAAAACTGAAAAGTTTTCACCTGAAGAAGAAGAAAACGCAAACGGGGAAAACGAAAAAATTGACATTTTGCACAAATTCTGCCAGTTTTATGCTGATGAGTGAAAAGATCCATCAGAGTGGATTTCATCTCGTGACAGGTCACTTTTGGTTTACATGGATTAATTAACTGAAGGAAACTATTCGGAATAGCTAATACAACATTTGCGCCGATCACATCTGGAGGCTAACCCATGTTAGAATTAAAAGGTTTAACAAAGGCTACCAACAAAATATGGCGTCATCTAGTTGCTGGTTAGTACTGTATGCACTTGTTTATAAAACCATTGTTAGTTGATTGTAACAAGTAAACATTTCAGTAGAGAACGTGAAGTCTGAGACGCTGGATTCTCTCGCTGCCTGTAAATCATCTAATGTCTGAGAGGAAGTAATACGAAACCACGGTCTAGAAGGACAAGGTCCCTCGGAAGATATCTTAACTGATATCTCTCTCTCTAGAAGGCAGGGTAAACCGGACCAAATCTGGACGCTAAGCAACCAAATTTTAGATTAGTTTGAAAATGTTTTTAAAGCAGTTTATACAGGAAAACATAACTGCCCCGTGTGTCGTGTAAGTCCAAGTTGCTGCCAGTAGAAGTACGCATAGTTTTCAACCGTACCGCGCTGCCACTGAGGGGACAATAGGCTGATTTTGGTGAACTTTCTCACTCGTCACTTTTCCCCAAGTAACTGGGGAGTTGATAATTTTAGCAACTTAAAATGACCACAAGGTGAACAAACTGGGGTGAGAATAATCAATATCTGCAAGTTATACATAGACTGAGACGAGCAGGTTCAAATGAAGTGTGCACTCGGTAACTGATCTTGATATCAAAAGTAGACGAGTGAAGAACGAGTGACGAAACAGACAGGATAATCCCACCAGCTACATGGGATCACCAGGGCTATCTGCATAGCCTCCAGGCCACATGTCAAGCACGTGTGGGGCTGTAGTCTCTTTGGTGAGATATCTGGAATAAATTTGGCCCATGGTTCTATATTTGGTTGGTTCTGATTCCTCAATTTTTGAAGAAGCTGCACACCGCCAGCAAAAGTTCTCAATGACCAACTTACCATAACAGAGATTGGCCATATGATTAGTTAAATCCGTGTAGGCAGTTCGCGTTTTTTGGCTAGCTACAACAGTATGGATAGGTTTGTTGTAATCGGCTCAATGGACCCAATGAGTATAAGGCAGGTTAGCTTGTCGATGTGTCTAAGTAGTACGACCTTCTTAATGGAGGTCGGTTTGCAAGCGAGCACGCCAAAAAGCTTCTGTTTGCTGCGATCAATCACTTGTACACAGTTTGAATCGATATAATGGGCGAATCTCGGTCGGGTTCCAAAAAACTGCGTAAGAACAGCTTCGGTTTCTGATGGTTGGGAACAGTGGTGGTGTTGTTTGTAGTTCGGGTTGATGGTTTTGGTACTGATATGTTCGTCGAGCTTGGCAATTAGGTTGCAAACGTTTCATCACTAGGCGGGGTGACATCATCAGTGCGTGAGTGATGATGTTACCTCGTTTGGTGATGAAACGTTTGCAACCTAAGTGCCAAGCTCGGCGAACATATTAATAGCAGAACATCTTCGGTTTCAAACTTTGGCTTCACCGATGAAGTTAGCTATCATTGCACTCACCAGATTTATCCTGGGGCCTTGTACACACATCCTACATTCCTTAACTTGATAAGACAAAATTTCGGAGAAACAACATTCTTCGGTATTGCAAAACTTTACGGATTTCTTTGAATACAGTGATAAGGTGTGTATACCCATAGTCTGAATGCAAATCCATGCCCAGATATTCAGTATTGTATTTTGTTGAACTCTTTCAGTGATTTACACAATTCAGAGTTGTGCAGACGTTGTGTTGAGAATATATATATATACATAATTGGCGGCGAAGTGAAAATCTTTCAGGTGTTCAGCTCAATTAACCGGTGCATCGCGAGAACCTTCGTTTATGGTATCCTTTTACTATCTCGACCAGTTGATACCAAAGTGCTTTGATGTACGCTCAGTGTGCATCAAAATAACACAAACTGGAGAGTAGACGAACACTGGGTTACTTTTTGTTGTAGGTTTTATTTTTGAAGTATCGCGCGTATTCTACAACGATGGACAAGTTAGGCAAGCTGTTTTGATGGAAACATTTGAAATCAACAAATTTGCAGGAAACTTCACCGAGTAGAAGAATCAAAGTCACCCGTAAAATTACCGATTTTGAACGTGATGGCAAAAATAGGTTACGCCGAGTTTCTCTTCAGAGGATATATCCTGATAAAGAGATATTTTTGGCAATAAACCAAAACACAATTCTACTGCCTAACTCTCACAAACCGATTTGTTTTCCGTGCTCAATGTCAACAGAAGACTTTCCGTATTCTCAGACACTTTTGGCCTATGCTAATTTTCCAGCAGATAAGAATACATTTACAGGGGTTGAAAAGACAATTTCCTGAAGCCAACCTCAGGAAGCATACGCTGTAGTGTCAGAGGGATGGTGGAAGAAGCGTGCAAAATGAAGCACATCGTCCTATCGATCAAAGGACACAAAGCCGGTCAATATGATTTTGACCTTTCTTGAGAAATAACAATACCTCATAAAGTTAGGGTACTGCGAAATTTTGTTGTATCGCTGTGTGTAGCCTACACTGAACGCTAAGTTTAATTTTTGTTCGCCCTAAGTTTACTCTCACCCACAACTTCTATCGATCTGTCCGCTGACGGCGTCATTTTGAGATCGTTTCATTCTGAATGCCTGCAAGCCAGGTAACAATTCGAGTTAGTAGTTTTGGTGGTTGAGTTGGCTATCTACTTTGTCTGCAGGACGATAAATGTATTGTATTAGATTTGATGCGGAAGCGAGAATTGCTTTACCAATGCTTACATATATACACCATTGTAAACCGGACAATATAGGACTGTGCTATCAATGCTAGCCCACATGTTGGCAGAGAAATGTGTGATCAGTTGTGTGAGGTTAGGTGTGCATAAATGGAACCAATTTTTATGAAGTGATATGCAGAATACCTTTATTCAAGCAGAACCACTCGGGAGATATTGACTCATTGAAAAGCTCCAAACATGAGACCACGGAAAAAACTAAACGGGAAAGTTCCTGCATATCAGCTTTATAGCAGTCGGGTAATCTTTGGATTGCTTCCACAAACGAATTTGGGTGACAGCTTGTGCTCAATAACTTGCTGATGCCTACAGTGTGGTCGATGATACAGTGATTTACAAGATTCCTTTACGAAGATGTGTTTGGAGTTCATCTCCCGGCAATGACAGTTATGAGCCCTTACAACACAATCTAAATAGAACATAACTTGTTAAAAGGTCTACGAAACTGTAACAACTGAATGCATTTGTGGGTGCTGTTAAAAGGAGTGAGCTTGGAAATTGCTTGTATAAGTGAACAATTTTTCAAGATCGGTCTAGTCATCGCGATTTAGTCTTAAATTCGTTTGCTACCTTTATTCAGTAAAAAATCTATTTTTGGGGTAAGATATTCGGGTAAGTCTTCGATTAAGAATCCCTGCATAAAGGGTTTAGACTCTGGATTTTGAATCCACTTACCTATACTTGTGACGGTTGATAAGTGTATGACTTCAGCACATGTGCTCGTTACGTATGCGTGCGTTCGCGAGTTCTGGGGATCGCCGGTCTACCAGTGTTGCACTCAGCAGACGCCTATTTGACAGGGTGATAAAGTCATGGTTGCCAAACGGATGAGAAATAGACGGTACAAGTCTCTTTCCAGGCAAAGGTTTCTGATTACTGAAACGGCAACAACGGAACATTTGGCTCACAATTTTTAGAAAACCGATGCAGCAGAATCAAGGCGAGAAAGGGAACATTTAAGACAAACTGCCCAAAACCCCGAAGGAGTAATCACGTAAGACAGCAAGACTTTGGATTTGAATATTCACAAGAAGAGCAGTGCAGGACGGAGATGGAATGGCCAGGTCTAGCGTACACTGAGGTATTTATCTCCTAAGATAACAGCAAAATCGAAACACATGGTTTTCGGTAGTAAGTCGCATGGTTCCACTTTTTTCGAAATAATTTTAAGGGAAAATTGGAACCAACACTGGTGATTTAAAAAATTTTTATTGGTGGAAACCACTAGCATTTCGAATTCCAGGCACTGAGTAAAAATGCAAAATACTGGTTGTCGTGTATGGAGTAACAAGAAGCACGCTTGAAATAGTGGCATTTTTTGTAAGTGACGGTTAAAAGTTGTGACAGTTACTATTAAAAGGATGTTGATGGAGATTACTACGGTGAGGTTGACAGGATGAAACATTTGACTTGTAATCAGTTTATAGGCAGTTTCGCAAGTTAGTTATGAATCAGTACGCCTGGCTTGTTAACAGATCTAGAGGAAATTCAGTACAGATGGACAAAATATTGGAAAGTTAAATATGAAAGTATTTCAGAATCAATCACTTTTACGAAAGATTAAACGAACATAATTCCTTAGCATACCTTTTATTTTTACCAAGAATTAAGGAGTCCCAGTAAGTTGTAAAACGTTTTAACGCGGACATGTCCCATGCAGACACCAGTTCGTGCATTGCTCGATAGAGGGTACGTGGGAATACTGGTTACGCACTCCTCAACAGTCGTAGGTTGTACACCCTTCGGATGTGTTTAGGTCCAAATAATTGATGACCGAGAAAAATTCTAGTCGTTGTTTTGCGGCAAAGATTTTCAGTGAAGTTATAAAGTACGCAAGATGTCACAGCAAGTTGAACGAGGTTGGTTCAAACCAGAAATAAAAACAGTCACCTTCACTGAAAAGATTAAGACGCACTCATTCAGCCGCTTAGCTTTGCATGTCATCTTCAACTCAGCATGTGAACACTAAAGGCTCCAAACTTGTCGCAAAAATCTGTTTTCCGTCTTGTTATTTGTCAAGGAAACTTGTAGTGATAATGTCAGTTGCATATGTAGTAAAATCACATCAACGTATGTTTGTACACTTGTGAAAGAGATCAGTCAGACTGCTCACATAGCTGAGTTGACAAACATAAGTCAGCGAAAAACGCTAACTCAACGATATTTCGACTCAACTCATCAGCAGGTGTGTGCACTTCCATCGGTGACCAAATTTATTCACATCCCGTGAGATCGCGCTCAGAAGGTAACACGAGCGCGAGTGCCGAGAAAAGCTTGCGCATGCCATGTGTTTGTTTTGTAACATATGTTTTGTTCGCACACCGGTCCAGTTGACTGTTATCAGCTAAGGGTAATTAAACAGTGTTTTTAACTTGCGACCGATGAAATGAAGCAAAACGTCAGCACTTCACAGTTTGGGTCATTACGCCACATTGGTCAAATAACTAAATGAAGTATAATGTTATTTTCCTGATCTAACAGTTGGTGACTTCTTGTGTAAGGTCACATTTTATACACTGACAATCGCGAGTGATAAGTCCTCTTCGTTGACAAAACGTAGAGTCAATTTCAGAGCAAGACTGGCGAAGGCGAGCTCAAAGGAGCGCAAGGGCATGCCACCCTTCTGTAAACTTTCGGTAGCTGATGTAACCACTCGAGATAAAATGCACCCAGAATAAGCCATCGCATAATGCTCTCTGTTAAACCATTCACAATTGGACGGTGTTATTGTATTCAACGACACATTCGCATCTTCGGCTGATTGGCCTTAAAACTGAAGGCTGAAAATGCTCATCGTTATTTATTCACAACTGTTTGGGACGCCTGTGTTATGATCTGGATATGCTTCGAGAAACTCAAGTGCCCCCCCACAATTTTAAAACCCTGAGCGAACATGTCACGAACTAACTCGCGAATTATACAGTTACTGGCCGTGAATACTACGAATGTAACGAGACACACCAGGTAGGGCTGACACTATGTGGGTCACAGATCAAGTGTAGAGAGCTGTTAGCCTCTGGTGAGGTTTTGGACGAGAAGGAGAGCAAACAAACACAACGGGTGAGATAAATCGCAAAATATTTTGTCGGAAGGTGTTAAAAGTGACTTGGATTATTCACCCAAAATACCTTGTTGGATATGACAAGAGAATGTCAGCGTTTTTAGGCGAACATTCAAAGTGAGGGCTTTTTCAGCAAAAACATGCAAAATAAACTGAAGACATTTCAGCTAATGAGGGGAAAATAAACATTAATCATGACGCCAGATTAAATTTGAAGTTGGTTTTTAAAAATTAGAAAGGCTTGTTAATTTAGACTTAAACGTTATCCCTATCATTTGGTAACACCCAACTATACTTAAATAAGAAACATAACGTGAATATATACTTCATAACTAACTTGCTGTCGCTTATAACAATGTTCGGCACGTCCATATTTGTCAGTTACAGTTTTGTAGATTTATATCATTTGATACTTTCTTCACTATTTACCATGTTACTGTATGTATAACTTATGTCTTTTAAGGGTGGTTGTAATCGTTGATGCATCATGTAATAAAGAGAAGGTTTTATTTCCACTTTCGGAAAAACAAGTGAGCAAACTAATGTATGGTGCTAGATGTGTTACCTTGTCAAAAAGTACTTTATCAGAATTGATAGATTTTTCAACAGTCGTCTCAGTTCTGTGGTTCACGCACAGTCAAGCCGAACAATATTTAAAATGTTCATCTAGGCAAAATCCGATTAGCTACCTACTCACATTGTGTTTGAACAAGGGCCGGTGAGTAGCGATGACCCAACCCCGAAAGACCAAGATGACATATATACCATATCCTGCTGGGTGCTGTTTTCGATTCAATCTGCTAGGTTGATGGCCGGTAGTGTGGGGTATGTTCACACCTTAATGACGTTGTACCTGTTTGACAGATGACTACTACTGACCATACCGTTAGCCTCCTTCATAAATGCCTCGTTAACAGAAGTTATCAATTTCTTAAGGTTTTCACGACAAGAGATATAACAAGCCAAATGGGTGGACGCCGTCACACAACCACTTTAATTATCAATATAATTAATTTGCAGATTTTTGTAATTTCAGTATCATTTACAAACGGTTGTAGCTTCTAAGTTCAATATGATTTTGCAGCCAGTCTCGTCGAGAAAGATGTACCAGAACTGAGTTTCAAGATTAGTGGATCCTGTCCGGAGCGCACACACCTGCTCCGGTCGCTATCCGAAACGAGAGTATGTATTCACAGGGTAATCCTTTTGACCGCCATTCTCTTATTCTTAGGCACGACTTGTGAGTTCTGCTTGTCAGCCGGTAGAGTGTGCGAAGGAAACCCCTCTACTGGAAGCTTGAGGTGAGTCGCTCTTAGTAAAGTGTCTGCCGTAGTTTGTTTATCGCGTCTTTTGCACAGAATCCGACACTGTTACATTTGTAGCAAGACTATTTTTCATGTTCCCGGTTGATGTGTATTCTTGATTGTGACGTTTACAACGAGGTAACACAATTGCGGTTGTTACATTGTTATCAGAATTCAAGGTAAGTGGTTCTGATAAACAGTAGATCAGTTGATCTATAAATGAAACTGACAACGAGGTGGCATTATTGTGAGGATTTCTGTTTAGTAAACTTAAGTAACGGTGCTACCCATGTAATTCGCACGGTTTGGAGTTCCAAGTGATTATTGTAACCCGAGCGCCTTGAAAGTGAAGTAATGTAGTGGAATTCGGTAGTTCGATACGCAATCCACACAGACCAGCCCGACATTTCTAGCTGTTCAGCACGGACAGCAGGCATTCGACAAGGCAGGCAAACAGAACAACGCCATCAACCCACGTAACCCTCCCCACTAAAATACCCGGGAAATCCTCTAAGCGGAAGTCAATGAATTCTTCACAGTACCTTTTGGAATGTCGTCGATGAATTGGCTGGAAGGGATCAAACAGTCTTGACAACTATCGCGGGCAAACATGAGACGGCTGTCTGCAAACTCTTACCATGTCCGCGGACAGTACACGTGGTTTCGTGTGCTGCTTTACGAAAAAATACAGTTCCAAATGACCATATAATCGGACAAATCCGAGGGAGACTTTCGGTCTAAAAAATCGGGGTCATCGACTATCTGTAATACTACCGGTGTTCCATGGCCTGTCATGCCGCGGAAATACAGTTATTTTATCTTGGAACGTATTGACACTCAGTCTGTTCCTCATTCATCTAGCTCCCCCTGTGCCCGGCAAGACGGTAGGTTGTAGGTTCAGTGAAGAGCACGGGCCTAACAGAGATTTCTATCTGACGGATGAAACACGGAGCCATCTTGACTTTGCCTTTGTAGTTCATCTGGTAGAGCACTTGTTGCGTCTAGACTTGACGTTTCTCACCGGATGTTACGGACATGGGTCTACCTAACTTATCAAATCCGCCGTACTACTCAGCAACCAGCTATTAAATAACCTTTCATAGAAAATTTTATGTAATCGATGGAAGATTAAGCTGAATTTCAACGTTGAAATTCCACAGCGGTGCACTATGTGTGAACGAGGGAGCCTAACTAGCCAGAGAGCAAATGTCAGTGATGCTGTAAAAAATTTTTTTATTGTTCATCCAGATTTTTTTGCTTTAACAATTAGTCAGTGGCATTTGAAAAAATGAAACATGCTTCCGTCACAATCATCTTGCAAGAGCCATCGGTAATTAGTAGGCATTGAAATTTACAAGCAGTTGGTTTCAGTCATTTACACTAGGTGTCTGAAGTCATGTAAAATATGTAAGTCACAAAGCATTGGAAGGATTATGATCAACGGATGAGCGTTCATGGCAGTTGTGTGTGCTAATTGAAGGCGGTCAAATCTGTGTTGCAGTGTGTGGCTATCGGTCTCAGTTGGTTCTGTAATGCAGTGAAGGTTTTGTAGGAAATGTGTGTGCAAGCAAACGGACATGAATGCTAATGTATAGTAGGGATGATTGATCAAAAACAAAGGGTGACGGGTATGTAGTAGGTCTGTTGTCTTATCATACAGTATTCTGAAACGTTTGCCTGGTTCAATTTGATAACCGACATTAAGCACGTGGACAACGGGTACACATAAAATAGACCTTGGCAAATAACTGTAACACCATTCCGGCAGATGTTCGCCCACTAGTTCTGATGGCTTGTCACAGCAAACTGCGAATTATCTGATCCAGTGGAATATTTTCTGATCTAAGTAGTGCTTTTAGTTTCCTTATATGTGACTTTTGTGAATGACGCGTGAAAGATTTTTATAGAAATATACTTTTAACAAATCCTTCTGAGAATATAGTAACGGTGGTAGTAATAGTGACAGTCATTCCACACTACGGAAATGTTTCCTGCTAAATGACAAAACCGATTTATCGCCCGTCAATGCGGTTTTTAATCTAAAACAACAAATTTATGCCAAAGAGGAGGGACTATTTTGTTCGCCTAAATTTATTCGACAACATTCACAAAATGATGCCATCCCAACGTTTCCATTCTGTTTTTATAAAAAACAATTTTCTTCGTGCATCAAAAGTTTGTTGGTCGATACGCAAACCTATGAATGGAGAGTGTGAAAGGCAGCCTCCATTGAAGAACACAAAAGCTTGGGATTGCATCACAAAGTCACCGTTGATAACGGTAGACACGTTGGTGGGTCAGAAGCTTGACGTAACGTAAACAATGTCAATGGTTGCCCCAGCGAAAACTCACCGTATAGATAACCCCCTGTGAAATCCAAGGCAGTCACTAAGTTTTTGGCACCCGCGTTATATTCATTGAAATCCTTTATGATCCGATGTCCAAAAGATAAACGAATATTTTCTGAGACGCTAATCATATAACAATCACGTGTTTATAAAAAGAGGATATGCTCTTTTTTGATTGATTCTTTTAGATTGTATGAAACGATGGTAAACACGTGAACCTCAAACTACCTGTAAGTAATCAGTTTACACTCATTAGTTATGTTTCTCTTCAGACACAGAGGTGGAAGTGGATTCAAGCGGAGCAAAATCAATCAGATGTTCCAAGCGCCTCAAGTAAGTGAACTTAAAGCTTTCGTTATACATACATGTCTTCAGCAAATACTGGACATTCAGATAAAAATGCCTGAGTCACAGAATTATAGGTACAGCGGTGAAACCCAAGCGTGGGTTAAGGAAGTCGGATGCAGTCATTCTCAGTTGTGAAAACTATCTATTGAATCAGTTTTGAAGTAAATTTAAGGGTGCGGGGATTTAGTTTTGGTGGAAAGCGGGCTAAACAGATAATACATGGAGAGCGACAAAACTGGATACGTGCAAATTGAAGTTTGCCCAGGGATCTATTGGAGAATGTGGGAAAATTTAGAGAGATTCAAATAAAAAAGGGTTGTACTTTCGTCCAGTAGGATTTTTGTTGAAAATTTTTCGAACATATTGAAATGATGAGAAGTGTATTTGAGCTATAGACTGTTTCTAACTGGTGAGCTCAAGCATGGATGAAGCCGACTTTGGAGTGCCGGTTTGAGGGTGATTATTGAGAAGCATTACAAAAATGATAGTTTTGAGACAGAAGCCAACACAACGGGCAGGTATTTTGAGGATCCGGCGAAGAGTTCAACTAGGGAAACCAACAACGGCTGGTAGAATTACAAGCTTTAATGAAACGACTAACCATGTGGTGGAGAATGTTGAGAGAATTTTTGCATAGGCTTTGGTAAAACCTCAATACTATGGACTGTCCGTGCCATGATTTTATTCAAAGTAATCCACAAATATCTAACAAAAATCTGCCAAGGAAAAGGTCCATTATTTACGTAAGACACAGAACAAGCAGCATACAGTTTACCGCGTTGGTTACACATTATGTGTCAAAAACAGAATTTTCACAAATTTGAATATGCTAAGAGACAAACTGCGATAATCTGATTAACATTCTAACTCAAACAAACTTCCCATCAGCGTGAGTAAAAACGTCTAGCTGAGTGCGTGATATCTAACATCACGTCATCTGAATATTCGTTTATATGTGTGAGATTTCTGTTATACAGGGTAAGGGTAGAAAGACGAGAGTGTTCTGCCTTGTAGGAAGCTAAACCAGCGATGAGTGATGGAGAAGCCCAACCACCAGAATAAGCAGATCAAGTACGCTCCATCAGATAATCACGTGAAACCTCGAAAATCAGGAAGTATAACCTTATGTTTGAAATAGTCAGAATGGTCAAGATTGAAGGACCCGTTTGTACGGTGAAGCGTGGAACGACCAAGTGATGTGTCATATTCTAGTTGATGGCTGCTTTGGAAGAGCTGGAGTTGAAAACAAACCAGATAAAGTGTTGTTACCCCACAGATCGTCGTCTTTATTTATTACGTCAAAGATACACTCCCATATACTGCCAGATATTCATGATGTTCATAGACCCACTAGAACCATTACGTGTTGAAACGTTTATCACTGGGTGTTCGTTTTCAATGACCTTGCAATACTTTCATAAACGGTGACCAGAAAATTAGGTCTCCCCATCAAGAGACTTGAGGTTTTTCAGCAAACATGATGTGATGCTCATCAATGTGTTTAAGTGTGCCAAGCAGTGTTGAAACATGAACGATCGCCATTAGTTGAGGCTACACGAGGTGGCAGAACAAAACTTTCTACCGCATAATGGTCGCGATATCCATGCACTTACAAAAGTCTCGCACTGTTTACAAATTTGAACTATACCGTCACTATATCTACGCATATGAATAGTTCAAGTCGAACAGCACTTCCAGTTGATCGCAGAATTTGCATTCACAAATATTTTCCAGTTGACCCTTTTGGAAAATAAGCACTAGATTCGAGTCCCGCTCTGGTTAGAGCTTGTCACTAATGCATATCCTTGCACGGCCGGCACTTGAACTCCGGCCGTGCTTTTGTGAAGCGACTGTATTGACCACTGCACCAGTAATCTCATGTTATGCACGACCGAAACATCATATTTGACCGTTCAGCCACATTAGACTGTGTGTAATGCCGTGGTTGCCCGATCGCCTCCAGAAGAGAATCAGTAACTATCTTGTTAACTCAAATCGACAAACCTTCGATTAAGACTTCTTTCCAAGTTGAACTCATAGAAATCGTTAAATTGCTGAGCGCACAATGAGACTCAGGCATCACACTGTCGAACTACTGAGTTTTGTTAGATCCACCTTGAACTAACCGATTTAGGGACCAGCATAATCTATCAAAATGTTGAGCTCCCTCAGCCACCTAGTACACACGAACAGGAGGCAAGTGTTGCCGGATTCCAAAATTTCCATTTAATCTCATTAATGTTTAACGTGAAATCAAAACATTTTTGCAAACTGCACGAGAAAACAGGAAATGAGCGGACTATCCAGATGTGTCTAAACTTTTAACTGCTACGGTTATTACAAGAAGACTGATTGTGTCTACACCGTCTGTGCACAAAAGATTGACCAAAGTTGTCTGGTTAGGAATGCTTCGTTAATCACTAGTAATTTTGGGTCAAAAGTGTGTAGAAAAGTCTCGACCTATTTCATCAGGTCTCCTAAGTGATGGATTGCTAAGGTGTGCTTGGTGATGGTCATAGCGAGGCTGCAAATGAGCTAGCATATTTTGTGAGGAACAGACTGATCGATCGGTTTGCATCAATCCAACCAACAAACAACTTCCAAATGTCTGAAATAACGCACAAATTAGCATTCGCTTTGCATCGCCAACGTAGACTTGGTTTGTACTGTTGTTCTCCTGACCATTATTGACTTGGGTTTCTCGCAACGCAGTTTCTGAGTTCGTTGTATTCTTTTTTACTGGGAGTATTCCTAAGCTTTTGCAGATAACTATAATCAAACAGGGTCTTTCTTATGAGTCCTTCATCTTCATCCAGTCGATCTTTTGTACATGGCTCTCTGACACTGTTTGGTTTGCGTTATAGCTGTATGCAGTTTCCATTAATTTGGCCATTCTCACATTAGTGAATTTTAGGAGTAATTCAAAATCTGGACAGCTTTCGACATGTGTTTTGACTAAAAAAATATTAAATCGGGCCTGGAAATTCTCATCAGCCTACCCTGTGCCCAAGACTCACGGCATAAAAATCGATTAACCGCTATCGGTTCTGTTATCATAATAGTGCCACTAGACTGACATTCAATGCAAAACTTAAACACACATGTGAGGCGGCTCGTGTCAGGTGATCTACCAGAATTCAGTCACTCAAAAGCATGAGAAATAAATGCAGATCACTGGATCAAAACGACTTACATGTAATAAGAATGCGCCCACCGGGTGACAACACGTCTTACAACTCCATATGAAGAAGTATTGGAAGACTGAACTTTATATAACCTGAACATCATTCATGGCGGATGGAAGCTGTCGCACTTCCATAAATGTTTCAGTGGGCCCCTTTCGGAAATAAGCACTAGATTCGAGTCCCGCTCTGGTTAGAGCTCGTCAGTAGTGCATATCCTTGCCACGGCCGGCACTTGAACTTCGGCCGTGCTTTCGTGAAGAGACCGTGTTGAGCAATGCACCAGTAATCTCATGTTAGGCACGGCCAACTTATCTTATGTGCACGCTGACCCATTTTCACTTGTGAGTAGTGAGTGACGAGCTCCAATTAGACCGGAAATCGAATATGGTGCTTCGTTTAGAGACCGGCTGAGAAATCTCTGTGAATGCGGAGACTGCAATCAACTGGGAATGATGTCCGACTCAAACGTAACCAAATCCCCGACTGCCCAACAGTAATCTGTAAATACATTCATGATAACTTTGTGATTATAAAGCTGGACAAGCCTGAGTCAGAACTAGACAGACCGTTAATAAAGTTGGGCACGAGCTATCTAGTAGTACCAGAGTGTCTAACTCTCAGGTCTATGTGAAGTGAAAAACCAGCAAACCATCGTTTACTGATGGGCTACTCATGTGCAAGCTAATCTTGTCCACATATCTGTCCACAATAATCACGGTCATGCACACACAGAAACTTCAAGGTTGAGAGCCGCAAACGTTCGTCTTTGGTCAGGTGGTTAACACAGAAACCAAAGTTTGTCTGATCAGACAAAAGTACTTTGAGGGAGTTTTCAAGTAAGAGCTGACAGACGCGCTTAATAAACACTTGAGGTTGTCGTGGATACATGAGCGAATATCGATTATTCTGTGGAAGGATTTCTTCTCCGTGGTTTTCGGTAGGCTATCAAGTAATGTAGGTACCAGGGCTTTTCAAAAAACCCTTAGAATTTTTCGAAACCTCATGAACCAATAGTCTTGCAAACTTGAGCACTGGATGAAAAACGTCTGCGAACACTGATCGGGACTTCGAAACCGAGTTCCGAAGGTCTCAGCAGCTGCCAGAATAATACTCGTCACACCACTAATGTAAACACCTAAGAAGCAGCCGTTTATGCTGGAAGCAACGCCCCAATGAATATCTTGAACCGAGTCGACCAGGGAGACAAAGTTGTGCCAACGACTTTCCGTTGTTGTCCAATTTTAGTGGTGCTGATTTTTGCTCTCATCTGAGCACCGGCGGGTGCTCTTTTTGCGATCGATACCATATATATTACGCGGTTAGTAACGTCTTGAAAAACATTTCGAAATACGCGCTACCCTTAAGGCTTATTGTAGGACTGGTAACTTCAGCGGACTCTTACATGCACACTCTATCAACAAAAAGGACTTGGAACAAGAAGGGATTAAGTGATAGAGTGATGTTTGATTCAACATGATTCACACAGGTGGGCATATTTTGCGCCATCATAATCGAAAACTGTATGGACAACAGGCGGTTGAGCTTCTGCGGCTCACTCCACACAAGTCCAAAGTTGTTTTGAAATGCGCCGTTTTGTCCGTTCGCAGGATATTTGACTGAATAAGTAATCTGATGCGCGTAAGGCACTAGTTTGGCTGAAAGTTGCGGTTAGTATTGGCGATTAATTACTTGGAACCTAAATACGGTTTATTAGAGAACCTCCAAGGGGTTTCGATATGTGTATGTTGGAATGTATGAGCCAGCTTACATCATTGTACTAATCTACGGCATCGTGAACTTGCACTCTTTTGGACTGTACTTGAGAGGGGTAGAGAATCCGAAATTTCTGAGCAAAGTGTAAACAGTCGGTTGTTGTGTTCACTCTCAACAACTTTACATTATGAACATAATTGAAATATTTGAGATGGGCATGAGTTCAATAGCTAACTACACAGTGACAAGTTATATGTCCTATGCATAGACGGGTGAAACAGTTCTATACTGCCTGTTGACGGCAGAGCAGTCAACACGGTTAGACCGAGATGGGCGTCAACGGAACTTATATAATACATTGGTTTCAACAATTCCTTAATCTAAACCCAGTTCCTAAGTAAATGATTGCATAACACTGAACAAGACCAGATGGTGGAGTTAACGTTAAGGCGGCACCTGAATTCTGTTTTGATGTTCGTATAAGTTTTGTTTACGTTCTCACGCAGTTAATAAGACGTAACCTTGAAATTTCATTGAAAGTCAAAATGAGGCTCGTTTGTTATGTCAGCCTCAGGCCAAATCCGATATACTCAATAAGAAATGGGCTGTTTATTGTTAAATTAGAGTTGCACTCTACAGTAGCAACTTGAATGAATGGGCGGATGCAGCTCAGAAAAACTGACGGAATGATTAATACAGTAGAGTGAAATAACATATTCGGACTGATGATACTCACAGTCAGGTTGTTGGCCGCATCATAAATATTGCTGGCAAATTTGTATCGAAATAAATTAATAATTCGCAAGACAAGACAGTTAAAACCACAGTGACGTTTGCTTTATGCATGAACTAACAATTTTAATTAACGTCTCTCTTTCAAAGATAACACGCGACTTGAAGGATGGAGTTGCTTTTAAGTTGCGGCGCACGCAGTGACTAAGGACTACAACCGCTGGTAGTAGATTGAATCCACTTCCAGTGGACGTTTTCATGATGGTGTTGAAAAGAACACCAACTGCTACCACTGAACATCCGTTCTACAGATACTAGATAAACCGCGGATTTTTCCAATAATCCGCGCCTGCTGACCAATTTGGACTGAATCACAACAAGCTGAATCCAATTTTTTGAAACAATTGAAACAGAACTAGATGGAAATCTGCCCTACCTTCCTATTCTCGTTAAAAACCGACTGGTCATCAGGACGAAAATTGTAAACGAGGTCAGTACGGTCTCTCCAGTACCAATATGGTAAAATAGCAGCCCCAGTTGATGAGAACGTTGCTCAGCAGAGCGCACCGACGTGATTCATCCGACCGTGTTCAGCGAGAACTCTAGTTGTGGCTGATCTCCATGAGTGTACAAAAGAATGAGTATCCGGAACATTTGGTTTAATGTAATGGCAAACGTGAACGAGACTATTTGGGCGCGATATGTTGACCCAGAAGCCGATTTGTATTGAAGTCACCTACAACTATCACAGTGTTATGATGTGAGTAGATTAGGGAATTGTGTCTTTAATGCTGCGAATATACCACGGTATCTACCAGAGAGTGCTTGATTAGGCTTGCAGACTTACTCTGCACTTAACCGATGTAGGTCAACATGGTGACACCAAATCGCACTTATAATCCATCGCATTTTACTGTGGAGAAATATGATTAGGCAAAGTTCGTAAATCTTTGAGTAGAGTGGGTCTGCAGATTAATATCACGACTTGAATGAAGTGGTCACAGGGAAGCGTCAGTCTCTGGTATCAGTAAATAAACGTTAAGTATATTAACAAGACATGGAGTGAGGTCACATTCAGCTTCTGCTGTCACAGTGTCTTATGTGTACTAGTTCTTTTTACAATTCTTCTCAAACGCGTTTTCGGTAAAACTATTCAAGTCAGCATTGTGTGCCCAACAGTGTTCTGTCACTGAATAATTGGTAACAGGTCATTATAATGTACAACTGTGTAGAACCTTACAGACTTCTACCAATTACTATTCAAGATGCTGAGAGCTAGCACCTGAATGTAAAGAATGACAACAAAACATCTATAATTGGACAAGTAAACGAGTAAAATGACCCCAGACACCAGGCCTTCAGTGGTTTTCATGCAAACCCGTAGTAGTGGAATGAATTAAGTAGACAGCATCAGGTAGAATTAATTAGCGTACGGAAATCTGACATTAAAAACTTCACAGCCCTATCAGAATTCGCTGCACACACTTCACAGCGTCATTCGTCCAGTTGACCGCTGAGTTCCACTAATTTTTTGGTTGCTCGGTTTTCACACTAAATTACTTCATCTATCAGTGTTACGTATGGTTTTGCACCAAAGCTGAATACCTCACTTATTGGGGTAGATGACAGCCAACATAGTCGGTAAAGATTCATTCTAACAATGACCGTGTTTGTGTGTTGAAAAACATGGGCTCCCCCAAAGGTTTCACCAATCAGGGGGAACACTAATAGTTTCAACTATCCATTTGTCGATGACGGAAATATTTTCAGCGAAATTTTGTGAGGCCAGCCTTTTGTAGATCAAACCACTAACGATCTGACCAGGAAGATCTGTCCAATCCTAACTGTCAGATAAGAGTTCGAGTATGGGATCGTTTACACAGTGCTTTATCCGTTCAACCTTCATCTGCCTGTGCCTCATTCTGAATTATTGCCTAAATGTTTTCACTTTACAAGACCATTTTCAACGTTGCAACTGTTTTCTAGTCGTTGGTAGTTGAAGGCCAGCTTGCCGACCACGACAGATTCAAGTTAATTTGAGTCAACTGTAAAAGGAAGGATTGGTAGTTATTCAGGGATAGCCGGATAATCGACCGGCTCCAAGAACTATACAACGACAATTTATTTTGCTCACTATCCTACAGACGTAAGAGTGCAGTGAGTTAGGTGTGTGCATCGTGATTTCTTGTCAAACCTGAACTAAATAATCCATGCTATGTGACATTGTCCATTCAGTTATCAATAGCGCAGATGCAATTTTTGGAAAATCGCAGCTACGTACCAGTTTCAAGTGACGTTCAAAGAGACATACAATTTAACAAATATGTATAGATTTCCATGAAGGAAAAGTAAACGTTTTGTGATAACTGGCAATTTGATAAACCCCCTGCGTCCGTGATTTGTCGCAGTCTGGATAGTAAACACACCTAGCCGTTAGCAGGTGAATCTCCAGTTGAAACTTCGAGTCGCATACGTATGCCACTTGGTGGCATTCACAATCTGTGTGTACACTACACATAGTTATCAACTGATGATTGGTTGAGTTGAGTAAACCCTTAGTACATTAACTTTTCCTTTCCACACTAGTAGTAGTATAGTCAACAGTATATCACCACTGCAATATACCATTGCTAGCTTGTTCTTCCAAATATTTCTCACTAGTTTGTGGCTAGCGTAGCAATGATATGACTTTGCATATTTCTAATCTGCATCCATCACATCGAATTCTGACCAGCGTTCCCTGAACGCTGAGTGAGTTCGACGAAATTGACCACACAGGAAGAATATAGAATCCTTTTTCGTAGTGTGAAGGATGGTAGTTGACTGAAACGGTGATCTTGTCAATTATGTGTGAACAGCTACTTCTTAGTGGCTAAAGAACGTTTAATCGTGAGTTAATCGTTGAAACGTTGAATATTCCACTTGTTGATATACAGGCAATTAAAGTTTTAGGGTTTCAAACGTGTGCTTCCATTGCGAATGGATACACTTTCAGGCACACTTCAAACGAAGAGAATTACACAGTCGCATTACAACAAAAGCAAGTCTACGATGTTTTTAACATCAGCTGGATTTTACAAGTATGGCAAGTAAACTCCAGTTCGCTTCCGGGGATAAATAAGTCAACCGTGAGGCAGTCAGACAAAACAATGGTGCGCTACTTTTACAGGCGAATGATAGGATATTGAAGACAACGAAACATGGCGTGCGTAGGCCTTCGTAAAATTCAACCAGCTAGCCAACTTTATAACTACCTTGCTACACATTTATAACATCACCCGGATTTTCAGAATATTCGTTCTCTTTGTACACAGGGCATCCCTACTTGGAATTTAAGTGTTGATATCAAATGAATACTTGAATTTTAAAAAGAAAAATTTAATATTTTTTGTCTCTCGCGAAGCTGTTGACAAAAATCTGGCAGGTAGCAACAATGTAAATGTTAGTCCGTCTTAAGGGACACCTACCACACAAAGCCTTCTCCATTCACCTGATATATTCAGCAGGGAGCTTCAAGACTCAAGAGATCATAGCCGGGTTTGGATTATGCTATTATCGCCTCGGAATAGCGTTCGTCTTAGTCATGATACCATGCATCTAGCGTCGTTTCAACGTTGCTGGATCGGTGCGATCAATGAGCTTTCAAACGCTCTAAATTCGGAATCACAGATTGGTTAATTTGAAACATTGAGATCACGGAACATTATTCAACTACTTGTACCGTTAAGCAATGATGGAGAATGAGTGTCGTTGATACACGTTTTCATGAATGACAATGAAATCGGTTCAACATGCATCCTTAAAAAAGTGAATTTTGTTCGTGACTTAGTAAAAACAATTTACTCGGACCCGTAGATCTAACTGTAACTCGAAATGCTGCTCTTTATTAGAGCACATCACCTTCTGTAGCCCATCCAGAGTGCTTGCGTGCATTAATACCACTTAGGTCAAACTTCTGTGGCTGGCTAAAAATCGCAGCCTTTCTGGAATGTCGACCAACCAAGGTTTAATTTGAGTTAGGCTGAACTAAGCTTACCTGCAGAACTTTGAAAGTTATCCTTTGATATCCAAACCAATAAGGTTGTTTCGACTTTTTTCGAAAGGTCCCCTCCCAAACGCCCAAGGTCAGCGTCCTTAATAACTGACAGCTCGTTGCATTAGTCTTTAATCAGATGCATGTGAGTTTTCGTAGTTTAGATAAAGTTGCTGATAGTCTTCTTCCGGTATTATTCACCTGTGGAGATGAGCCTCTGGTGGAAATAAGGACATTTGTGTTCAACTTTCAAAGTAAAGGCTGAAGCTGGTATTTAGACCTAACTCAAGTTTGTACTTTTTGTCATGGCAGAAGTAACAATGTTCTCAACTGACTGACTGACTGTCCATTCAAACCCAAGATAACCATTTGATCGCTACGCAACATTGCTATATTTCTACATACCCAAAAACCTCTTGCAAGTGAGTAGCAGAAAGCACCAGCCCAGAGCAGAAGCTTGTTAATATGGTTATGATGTAATTCAGGGTACTAGTGTCAAATTAATGGGTCGTTGTAACGTAACACCAGGGATGGGCTTGTGTTGGTCCCATAGTTATTGTTACAAGTTTGATGAGTACACGGATAAAACAAACGCCTAATGAGAATGCTTCGGAATGTTACTAAACTGTGACGTCACTTTATGACAACGTTACGAAAGGTTTGTCCCATAATTATGCACCCGGGTTGGATTTGAATGACATACATACACAGATGCGAACAAATGCAGGTTCGAAGATGCATTACATGAAACCGACGTCTAACGTCAGTAGTGGAAAACACACCAAAGGGTGTTATCAAGATATGGCTAAAAGCTGTTTGAATGACAATATTCCAAATTTGTAGTATGGCTCCATTTTCGGATAAACTAACGCTCACGCATTGAGACAAGTGAGTTTCTCTGCATCAATCCTTGGCTTCCATCATATTACCTTACTGGTTGCATATGTATCTAATTGGGCAGTTCCATTAATTAAGTGGATTCCGATATACTCGATGCCATACTACTTCAAGTAATAAAGTGATTTGGTTTTACAAGAAAAAATGAAGCATTTTAACATTATTGACCAGTTCTTTGCAAACATTTTGATGCGTTACAACTCACTCATTAATTAATCAACATTATCAGTCTGTCTGCGACAGCTTTGGCAGTTATGTTAACGTTGACCTACTACCACTACTGGTACAGAAACGTTTCCCATTTCGTTTAAGTGAACTGACATCCATACTCTCTACGAAATGGCCATTATTTGCTTTTAGTTATAGTGTTTACAACCAACTGAAACTATCAACCGACTGGCTACAACTGTTGAACAGCAGACTTATTTTGTACTTATGACGATCAATTAATAGTGCATTTTATCATACAGGTTATTTCACTTTCGGAACAGGCTTGCCTGTCGTGACATCAGGCCACTAAACCGTTAGATAAAGTCCATTGTTTATGGTTGTTTACTGACGGCTACCAGTCAAAACAAGTAATATCTAGTGGAAACCGTCTGGTTACAGTGGTTGCTGCAGTGAATACTTGGCATCACGAAGTTATCACAATTTCATGACTAAATCCCACAGATGCACGACACAAGACCTGTCATCCGGAAATCATGAGACTAGACACAGCACACGAAGCATTTGTGTGATAATCTGAGGTCGCGTGGATTGCACCAAAGATGTTGGACGAATGTTGATTAAGATGCAGAAACCTTGAAACAATGTTGATGTAACCCATAATAAAAATGGCAATTACTGTGTAACCACTGGACTCAGCTGATAAAGAAATTGTGTCAATTGATTTGAAAGCAGGTTTATAAACGTATTCAATATTTAAGAGTCAGTTGAATTAGATCACGCGTTATATGATCGCACAAACTCTCAATGTTCCACTGAATCACCTACATTGTTGCAAAGAAAAATTCAACAGCTACCAAAGTTTCATCGGAAGTCTATCTAAATGCGAAAGCTGTGACCAAATGTGAGTGATGTTCAACTTGGAAATGATGATTACCAATAATGTTTAACTGGTTTTCACCTTCCCAGGGGCTGTTAATGTTTTTCTCTGTAGAGGATCAGCAACCTGAGCATGACAAGTGAATAAAGCTTACTATTAGGTTCGACAAGTCAGCCGTGCCTAACAGGAGATCTATGAAGTAAGCGTCAACACAGCTGCTTCATGACGTGCCGCAAATTCTGCCGAACAGTATACCATGCAGTGAGCAAGGAGGTGTGCACTACTGACCACTCCCTCAGAAGGAATTGCGTACCCAGCAGTACTGTCTGAAATGGGCTGAATTAGTTGCTCACACCATTGGGTGGGTGCGCAGCTTGCAGTATCGCACTTCCCGGCCTATACTGGGTTAATAATAATTTCAGCCAGTCCCTCGGGGAGTAAACGAACCTACGTGGTAAAATAAAATGAGCATTACTCCAGTGATTTTAATTCAACAAGTCTTTGACTATGCTACCACACAGTTGAACCAGAAGAGTTACAGGGTTCGTGAAATCAAAGACCACCCGAATGGAAATCTCCTATCAAAATCAACAGCCATTGGAGAGCTACTTTGCTCGGTCGTAAATATGGGACATGCCTGAAGACCTTGGACGAGAAGGCAACCGGTACAACATGAAACTAGCTCCAGGGTCACTAATGCATCATGAAACACTTATCCATTCGGAGCCACACGATCAACTATGAAGATATCAGGCTAGAAGGACTGGATCAGTCACGAAAGTTGTCAGACATCTTATGCTGATCACTACGCCTTTAGAATGTATGCACACACAACTATGCAGCAAGTTCTTCTACCAGCTCCCTCTGGATAAAAACCTGAGAATGTAACTTGTTCATTGCTACACACACCATTTTCAGTTAACTTCAAGAAGATTTTCATCGGCCAACCGCTTTGAAAACTAGTTTTTCAGTCACAAATGTGGTCTACTAAGAAAACATCTATTGGTCGCGGACATGGACATGCAGTGGGCTGATCGGATAGCCCGGAATCGTTAGTAATCTGGCATGACCGACTAAGTGAATCCAAACGAGAAGGACCTAACTATAGCATCCACCCATTGGCGACCAGCTCTATTCGTCCAAAAACACACAAACACATGCAATGAAGCTTATAGCCTTATTTTTAAGTTGGCTTTATGTTCTATCCTCATTTAATATATAAAACTATCTGTCATATAGGAAATTCTATTAAATACCACAAATGAAACATACCAATACTTGACACTCAATGAGTACTTCTTACAGAGCCTGAAATTCATAGATTTAACACGCACAACAGTGGCTCCCTTAGGGATCAGACAGTTTTGAAACCTAGTTTTTAGTTGAATTACTTTTCTTTGACATTACATACATTGGATTGAGAAGAATTTCAGTTCTGAAAAATTAGTTGGTAGAACGTTTGTTTGAAGGTACAAAATTGCACTTCTAATGGAATCAGCTTCGCCTTTGTGGCAGTACATTGATCGGCCGTAGTTAGAGCAGCTCTTTATGTTATAGTCTACCTGAATTCTGACATTGCGGTTACGATATTCAAGAATGTTAACTACGCGTAAGTCCAATTTTGTTACAAGCCACCCCTTCCAAATTCGGTTTCTACGAATTTTGGTTCGAAAAGCTACAGACGAGCACATTGAAGATCTGGCATTGGAATATCCGAAATAATATTTAGTTAGTAACTAGGCGCATGGTAATCACGCCCATTTGTTTTGTATTTATAACCACAGTGTGAACCTGAAAGGTGACCGGCTACATTGCTATTGACTGGTTCGTGTAATTCAGTTGCGCTAGCTAACAACCCACTAGCCCTAAAGGAATCAGGCAATTTACTGTTGCCGTTTCGTTAACGACATTTTGAAAGTTCACTTAAAGCACCCGCTATAACTTGTCTGCTACAATAACTTAAAACCGATTTATGGAAGTTGATTAACCCAAAGTTTATACAAATTAGGGAAATATTTACCAATAAGCGCGCGTAAAACTTGCATTTTCACCAATCCGCCGTGAACGAAATATTCTGTAGCTGTAGTAATCGAGACAATCAAATTAGTTCAACAACCATCACTTTCTTTAAGAAGATTCTGTTACTCGAGTGCAATACACTGAGAATTCCGGCCAGTAAATTATCTATCCGTGTCAGTCAAAATGTAAGAACTAAACCACAGATGATTTAGAAGACGAAGCTCATATCACGGATACTTTATATATCAGCTAGAAAGATCCCCAAACTCAGCTTTTTGTAATAATCAGAATGTCAAAATATTTTTAGCAAAACAGGTCACACTTGAATGCAAAGTAGATACGATTTGTCTAGTGTCAGGAACAAAAAAGTACAAAACGAAATCAAGTATATAATGAATCCTCAGCGTCTGAATTAAACACTGCTCGTCTTTCCTCAGTACTTATCAAACGAACAGTTTCCGTTCAACAAACACAAAAATAGTCATTCCGTAGTAACAAATAAAAATACCTACGCAGCCTTGTCTTCTTGATTTACCAATAGAAAGGTAAACTTCATCTATGGATTCAAGTGACCCTAACTTAAAATTCCTTATCGTGCGCAAGCTTAAAATAGTTAACCTAGGTGCAAGGTACAGTTCGATCACAGTGGCCACACAAACACATATGAAACTACAGTTTTCCGTAGGATTTTTAAAAAGTTGGCGATCGCAACGCCAGAGAGAGAGAGAGTTGGAATAGCTTTTTGAGGAATTTCACTCCGATTTGTTCTTGGATTTTGAGAAAAATTGATTGCTAACTCCGAGACCTCCCAGCATTCTGTTTCCGTTCTTATAATTACGAATAAAGGTGGTCTACCACAATACTTAAACTACTACATACAAATGCGATCATATACAGTGAAAAGTCACATTGACGATTTAAAACATACTGTGTTTATTACGTCATGTAATCTTATAACAAAAATTACACGTTTTTTTAATAACAGTGGGAAAGGTTTTGAGGCTCACTTAATTTCCGTCCCTTTGACGTCCTTGATAAAACAAAATCCGTCATTAGATGCAGGTTGCGATATCAAGTTCCAGAGGCGTGCTCCATAAATCGAGGACATTTTTCTGTCGAAACCCTTCTCAGCTCACTAGACGAGTTCACGCAACAATTCAACACGCATTACGTGCCCTCAAAAAACGACTACAGATGATTAGTTGGAGGTGATGTTTTTACATATGTGAACCCTCATTTCATAAAGTTACTGAGTTTTTCATAGGTAGCCTGGATACTGTCCGTTAAAAATAGGAGTGCTAAAAGCACTTTCGGGTAGTTCGTAGACTAGCTGATGATACGGAACCCTGAGGTCCGGTACCACATCGACATTGTGCAAAAAGCATGCAACAAGTCTGTCTGAATTTAGCAGAAAACAGGGAGTAAAACACAAAATTCATTGCAGCGTTGACAATTAGCAGCACGTTGGAGACGTTTGAATACAGCATCATATATTTCTTGTTGATTTCTGTCTGAACTAGTATACCGGCTTTCCATAGGCTGTCGGCTATATTTGGCACTGTGCTGGGCAGCTGAAGCAGTACGAAGGCCATTACGATGCTAATTAGCATGATGGTTATGCGCTGTTGTTCTCCAAATATTGGACGTCTTTGATGGGTAGGCTGTAGTACAATGGCTTTTCCTGACTGGCTGAAGGACTGTGTGATGCCAGAGGTCAAATCCACTGCAGTCTTCATACTGGCTTCCAACGCCTCCTTTACCATTGGCGTTTGTGTAGAAGATTCAGCATTGAAATCACGTTCACGTATCGAGCTTACCTGAATGTTCGATCTACTGCCATTTGTATGGCGCACCAGCCCTCGACGTCCCTTGTTTGCTTGTAAAACAGAACGAACTAGCAAACTGTTGAATATGATCAATAAAACCATGGGGATGAGAACAAATAATACTTGATTTATGTAATTATATCCGATAAGTACCAAGTATTTGTAATAAGATGATTCCACTAGTCTGTAAAGAGGCACTAAGATGGAAGAGTTTGTTGGGTGAGGTGATTGTTCAACTACAACAGTGCGTTTAAGATAGTCAGGAAAGGTGATGAATAGACTGAGTAGAAAAACAACAGCAACAACGTAACGAGCCCGTTGCTGGGTACAAAATCGTCTACCTAAAATGGGTGAAGACACCGCGATATAGCGTTCCAAAGTGAAACACACTGTTAACCAGGTATTAGTGTTGCTGAACAAATTGGCTGTTCCCAGTATGAAAGAAATGGAATATATGTAGAATTTTGCCTCACGTATTGTGTCGTATGCATACAGGGAGAAGAGAAAACAGAACAAAAGATAAAAAATGTCACAGACGGCTACAGCAGTTAAATAAACGTTGGTTGAAGAACTCATCCATGCCCTGGTTAGCACAACAACGTTGAGTGTGTTCGCGATCAATCCAACGAAGCAAAAACATGGGGTGAGAATTTTTCCGCAAGTCAAACGAAGAACTTTGTGGATCTCATTCAGCCTCAGAAGCTCCATTGTATCGTTTGAGTTCATGTTTGATTCAGATCACATGGAGGGGTTGAATAATTATTCCGGTTTCTAGGATGAAGAGAATACTGATATACCACACCAGACAGTATTACTAATAAAGTGATCACTTTTGACAAACATTACCTTATGTATAAAACATTCGTTCATAAGTCTGGGGGAGTGCAATCTGGTAAATAAACGCCTGTGTCCGCAACGACCAATCGGATACAGTCGGACTGTGAACCAATAAAAATCTGGCTTTTATTGGTGAAACTTTTATCGTCAACCATCGCACACATCTGAGGTTAGAAGCTTCATTTTAAACTTAGTGCAGTCATGAATGTTTGCCTGTTGTATTAATATATATAGTGACAGTGCATTATCTCTAAGTAAAAGACTTGTGACACAGAACTGTTTTCAAGAATATTCTCGGGGTCACGGAAACGATAAAATTCCTCGAGATTTCACTTGTGTGGCAAGAATGAACAAATTATTACCAAATTATCACAAACCACAAACATAGTTTTGTGTAATTATTACAAAGCTTGATTTAAACAGCAAAATCATTTATTTCTGACCTTGTAACATTGGAGAGTGTGGGGCCTATGAAAGCTGAAGCGTATGTCACTGGTTGGATTGTCTATCACTTTTGTTTTCCAGCTCATTTTTCAAAGCTACGCTGTTAACTGCAGAGTGTCTTCCAGAAAATCTTAGACTTCTGGTTGAAGAAATGCGCAAATCCTGTCTGAAGACAGTCCTACTACGACTTTCACTCATCCAACCTTCTATAAAATATTCATGTTTTCTTAAAATGTTATTGACTCATAATGACAGCAATCTTTCGACTGGCCCCAAATGCAGACATACGATAGAAAATTTTTAACAATATCCTCCGATATCACAAAGCGTTTACAAACCGTTTGCCAAAATATTTCTTGCTTCCAGATATTGTACATCTGATTTTTTAATTTACGAGCGTCAAAACATGGTAACTATGCATGCTCACTCTATTTTAACAGATTTGTAGCCAAGGTTCTGGATTTAATTTAGTGTTGACATTTGGGTGCACGACGGCTTATCCTCGTTATTGTCGCCGGCCAATCAGTTATACAGATCTCTGCGTAATGAATGGAACCTTTCTTTGCTAATCAGTACTTACCTTAGCCTCAATATGTTAATTGCAATTTTATTACTAATATGAACCCGAGAGTCCATCCATTTTTCCAGTGCTGGTTGTCCTGCAATTTGATGTATACCTTGGAGAGATCCACTAGTCTGTTTTAATTTCTGGACATACAGCTAATGAGATACAGATATGGTGGCAAGCCAAAGGCTGCATGCCTGTCTTAAACCAGCGTGAAGTAATCTACTTGCCATAGATCACAATTTTGAAGCCCTCAGAAAGAACAGGAGGTTGTATACTACTGTCTGCCACCGTGGAGCAGCGTTTTATGAGGTGGTAATTAACCAGTAGGCAAACATAATTGAAAACAAGGACCAGGAGCAACTCATTATTCACAAATTATTTAATGAAGTAGTTTGACTATCAGCAAAAGGTTGAGTTTTTCCAGTTAACACAAAGAAAATCTTCCACTATTTAAAATTAAATACCAAATCTGATCATTCAAGAGTGGAGTTGCAAAGGTAACGTTACAATTTTGGTCTCTATTTTGACACAACCACAATTCAACGTAAACAACAAGCCGTCAATTAATGATCTAAACATCCTACTTTCTCTGGTTTCGTGTTATTTTTAAAAAAACAAAGGTGAACGTTTGCAAAGTGAAGTTATCGAGGGTGATCAGAACTAGCCGTCAAATATAACTACATCTTAAGCAGTCATCACAGAGTTGAACAGTTCCCGCACAACATTTCTTGAATCGGCTACCTAGCTGACGTTTACAATCTTCCTAACTGATCGTCATCTGTTTAACAAGCCTACTGTGGTTTGAGTTTCAGTGAACACAGCAGCAACAAACAGCTTTGAAAAAAAACATATTCACCGACATTACGTTTGGGTACGCGCAATTTAACACAAAACATGACTCGGTATGAATAGTTGATATTTGTCGAATAAGACCTATTGCAATGGACGACAATGCTATCTTACTCGCTTTTGTAAGGATACAAATACAGCGGCAGCCAAATTTGTTGCAGCTCCAAGCCATTTTTCATCAATCTGAAGAACTTTGATTATAACATTATGAAAATGACTGAAGCTTCAAAATAGGCCTTCAAACTGTATCGTCAGATGGCTTTAATTACTAGTGATCACTGGTGAGAACGACTGAAAATGCTCGGTTATAATAGTCAATAAGACCCACTCGCAAAAAGGGATTTGTCCACCGATTTCATCCTTGTTTAAACCCAACAATTACACTTGGTCTCAATATGAGTCCAATCGACCACCCTTCACATTAGGCGCCGACTTCTTTGCCCTCCATGTCACCACTACCATGAGCAGCACTTCTCAGTGATATGTGAAAAGTTCATCTTCCGCCAGCAGGATGGGTACGGTTATCAACGAACTGCCAGCTTGAACTGTCTGTCGCCGTAGCAGTTCGAAATGGCGTTTGCAGTATTTCAAAAGAACCTCATCGAACAAAAACCCCGCGATGTCATGTCCCTCGACCAATCCAATGTGCCCACTGTGCGTAGGTTAGGACAACATTTATTCTGCTATTTTCAGACTTAGCAATAATATGAATGCTTTTTTTCGCGCTTTGTACAGACAACTTAATTGGATCAACACTTCTAATTGTGTACCACCCAAGAGTGAAATCTAATTCTTTGAGGACATTTTGCTTTCACCAAAATTAACCAAGTAACCTTGAAATCCTGCTTGTGCGTTCAATGGTATTTGGGAATGCACATGAAACGCCTTACAAGTACATCAACTTCTAACATCAGAGTGTCATGTTCTGAAAAGTTTATTTTCTAACCTGTACTAGTTATTATTTCAAAATTTTGACTCCGATTACGCTAACAACTTCAGCTGATAAACTCCGTCCTTAGGCCACTTTCTTTAGCGGGAAGAGTCTAGCAAATTTTCTGTCTTCGTTAACAGTGCAAACCAAGAGGTGAAGATCAGGTGATTGGAGTAGCCGGGGCAAACTGCAGACTCCTTGTGACGACACTGATCCAGATTCTTCTGGCAGCCGACGCAGAAACGCGGCGCACAACGGTTGCAGTTGCTTGGGCTTTCCTAACGTCACTCGCATACTACAAAGGTATCTAGAAAGCGATCAGACTTTACGATTGATTCTGATTGTGGTTTCGATGAATCTCGCGAAAACAAGATTGGGACAACTTTGACGTTGTTGTATACAACCTAATTCAGGCTAATCATCACAAATGTCAACCACTTCTTTCTGCGGCGGTTTTTTTCTGTTCTCGTCTTTACGCCTTGCGACTCAGGCTAGAAAATAGCACAACGGTCTCTCTCTTTGGCGTTTCTAGTGATGTTGAAAAATGACTGTTAGATGTCATCACATACCTAATCGAAACAGTTCAGTCAATCTCAACGCGAAATCTGCTAATTTTGCTGTACATCGACTAAAAAATATCTAACTTGGCCTAAATGGGCGTTTGACAAAATTTCGTAGATGTCAGTAAATAAATGCCAGAGGACGAGGATCAAAATATAGACCTGTGTGGATGGTGACATGTGAGTTATCACGGATCAAAGTGAACAAATCAGAAAACACGATGGTATCGATAAGTGGAGGTAAACAGGATGGTTGTGAGCAAAAAACGCTGTCACATTAGTGATTGCTCCGTTTTGTGAGAAATTTTGAGAAAAGATATGTGTTATATCGTTGCTGAAAGATGCATTACAACTTACACACCGATGCGTCTGTATCGCTCAATGTCAGTTGAATCAACTAAACTTGTTTCACAAATTTATCTATGAAATCTAATCCATTTTGTATCGAGCACATTCGAATATTTAAATCATGGCATGAAAAAAAATCCGCTGAGCAGCGTGTATAGTTTCTTTCACCGAAACTACTTTGGCATGAAGATAACATGGCAGGAACAAACATGTTTGCTGCAATTTGAAGGGTAAAGAATGAAATCTTGAAAATGTGGGTGAAACTGAAGTTAAAATCCATTCCGGATTGGTCAGTTTAGCTGACTTTTTAGATTAACAAGCTTGTGACATGCTGAAGTCCAGAATTATAAAGTAAGCAAGAATACGGTATTTTTAGAATGTTGCAGAGTTCATATCAACCGTGAATCTGAATCAACAAGAAAATAAGTTAGCGAACGATTGACCATAGATCGGAGTTATTTTGGTTGTGAAGATGTAAAAAGCATTCTCCATATCTAGCTACCCGTTTGCAAATCGGAACGCGGATGAAGTAAACTCAGAATAATTAAGAAAGGACAGCAAGTAATATAAGATCAAGGTTGTTTGGTATTGTGAAGTGTAGTCGGTAAAGTTACCTGACAGTAAATAAAAGTCGTGAAAAATAATGCCTCATTCGTCAATTACCATCACCCTTAAAACACATTGGAGCCTGAATAAACTGAACGAACAAAGAGGTTAGCAACATCGTATTACAAACCTGTTTCTAGAATCGTGTCCCAAGGCGAAAAAGTAAACCTCATATATGTGAAAGTCCACAAGATATAGAATTGAGCAGACATCTATTGAAAGAGTTCACTTGTTGGCTTATCTACTTGTGCGACTGTTATGCTTATGCGGTGGAAAAGTTGGGCCAAATTGAAAATGAATCGTGGGTGTTGGCATCACATAACACATGTTGCAAGACAGAAGGTTATCAATTTTCAAACATTCATATTGTAGACAAGATAGATAGATATGCCCTATCAAATTCTTAACATCCTACTCGCCGAGGTAAGCAGGAATAGAAGAGGTGTGCTGGCGCGTAAATCTTCAGGAACAGTTATCAAACATGAGTTTCGAAACGTTTAGTTGGTCACCAGCAAAAATCATTTGAACGGGCAATATGGTAAGGTTTGCCAAACATTTTGCCAGCAAACAAGAAAACTAGCTCAAGTGACGATTAGTTTGAACAAAAGCCTATACCAACAGTTTATTTCAAACAATACCGCTTGACGTTCGGAGTAGACTGGAATGGCTGTCGTGTTTTTCATATGTCCACAAATGTAGAGCAAGTCCAAACTAGTGGTTATCTTTAACATTCCAGTTACTTATACGTCCGATAAATATAATTCACTAACACATTAAGAAGCCGTGACCTGCTGACTCAGCGCACACATGCAAGTGAAATAAGGATTAGTTGTTCACGAGACCTGAGTTCAGTCACTGGAAACCGATGATCTGAGAGGGTATCATGAAAAGGAGGACACCACTGTCTAACCGAGGTGAGTATACTCACTTGAATGCCTTGATCACGCTGACGAACCCACTCGTTATCAGTCATATCGATTAAGCACGCCAGGTTAAACGGGGTCGTAATTGCTAATCGGCCTCACTACGTTTGTTCCTTGATCAGTCCGTTTGTCACAAACATTTTTCTCATTACACGTGGTGGAAAACCGCCACTAACCTGTCCTGTTGTGAAATGCAAACACAACAAACGGAAAGTGCGGTCAGATGGAACGAAACTTTTAAGCTGGCGATTTCTCCCTCAAGTGGCCCCCAAATGACGTGGTATGAATGGACTTCAAAATGACTAATCAAATCTGGCCATTTGTAATAAATGGCAAAATAAACGAAACAAGATATCACACATTTTCTATTTACCTTGGTAAGGTAAGATGCAGACGATATGAAAGAGTCCGTCACATTATGATCTAGGTGTTGTTGGATTGCAGCATCATCGTGTGTTTTTCAACGTGGCGTGAATTTATCGCCAAACAAGTTTCCGTCAAACAATCAAAACTTATCATAGTTGGTAGTAGCAGAATAAAAGAACGGACGGCACGTCAAATGACCGGCAAACGGATTGTTTACTTCAGGTGTCTAGCATAAGAACCAAGCGATTTGTGATTTTCTGACAGGAAGGAGGGTGGGATCACTCAACTTCCGTCAACGCACATCAGTTACTTTTTGCACAGAGCAAATTCAAAATATCCGACTGTGTTTCTTGTCCTTGCATTAGTTTCTGTCCGCATCTATCTAGCCACTTGCTCAAGTTAGTATGAGTAGGATGCGCCTAAGGTTGTTGATGGTATTGCAGCACCATTATGTTCCATCCATTTTCTACGGAACTAACGACAGACTATAATACTCTACGGTACTTGGAATGTCATAAGTGACCAAAAGTTTGGAGGTAAATCTGATATTTGCAGAACGAACTAAATTCATTTCAATGCGTCCGCCAGGTTTTCTCACAGATGTCTAACTCGTCGAACTATCTGGACACGGTAAAAGTTTGTAGCTTCATTCTATTGAAATTTTACGAGAATATTCATGGCCCGCACCTGGTAGAAAGAACAAGAGGTTGCTACTGACCAAGAAACACAGCTAAGTAAAAAGCCTCTACAAACTTCCTACCAAGCTCAGATTATCTCATCTCGACAGAAGACCTCATTTGCAAGGAAGCGGGTCCAACCGCCTCAAATTTGAAAACTTGCCCAAAACTTTTATTCGTCAGATGAAAAAAGATAACGTCAGCTTTGTATCAGACAGCCGGAACTCGATCACAATGTGTGGGTGCGTACACAGGGCCATTTCTGACCCAAATGAAAAAAATACAAGGAAATTAAGACTGAAAAAACAGAGCTCATAGTGCACATAAAAGTCTGACAATATCAGCTGCAGGAACACCATTTTCGAAACTAGTTTGGTAAAACAAGTTAACATGAGTCGTTCACTTCGCTAACACATACGGTCGATTCTGTACAACCCAGACAAGAAATGTTAGAACCTATAATGTTATTAATTGTTGAAGTGCCACATGTTAAGCAGCATATGTTATAGCTTCTGTTGTGTGGTGCGCATTGTCAACGTGTAAACACAGTTTGAAATAATCTTCGTAATATGTTTTGAGGATGTTCGCTCAACCTTTCTGATCGTCTAACTTGATTATGATTAACCTTTGGTGTGTCGGGTTTACCGAAACGAATAGAATAAATTTCTACTGATGAAAAAGGAGCAGAACGGTTACGTAGACTTAATGAACGAAGCTGTGAAGTCTGTCTCACAGTTAAGCGCATATTAATAGCCAAGCGAACGAAAGAAGAACATTTTGTAAATGTTTTATAAATTTTGATTTGTACTTTTTCTCTTGTCTTATACCCTCGTTCCATTGTGTTACAAATGCTAACAACCGGACCAAGCCAGTGTTGTGAATCAACCATCGAGGAACCAGAAGAGGAAGAACAAGACGGGGGGAAGAAACAGCAAATGACAATTGTGATAATTGTTCAGTGATTGACCGTACTTACTATCTACTTAGCGCGTCATCCCTGAAAAAATTCCAGATAAACTCTCGCGAATCAGAATTTTTCCCAACCGGTTTTTAATCGAGCAGTCAAAAACGTTGGCGCACATGATCTGTGGTCTAGCGGATTTCTCTATATACTCAAAACGCGCAAGTCATGAAGGAGAAAATGGGTACCAAATGTAAGCACCAAAACCACTTCGGTTTCCGATGAACTGTCACCGGAAAATTTACAACTAGCCGCATAGTCTCTGTAATCCACAGCCGACTCACGCCACTTTGATTGTTCCACAAAGTGTGGTAATTCGCACAAAAAGCTGTCTTATCTTCTTCACACACACTCACTAACATCGTTTTGGGAGTCCTTGTAGCCAGAATTAGTGACCGACAGGAACGTCTTTTCCAGTCAGCTTAGCTCACTCGTTCTGGCAAGGCTGGCCGTCTTCGAGCGGGCTTTTCGATTGTTTGACTTTTGGCTCGCGATGGAGTCTAGTGGACAAAATGACACTTGCTCATAAGTTCCGTTAAATCAGCAAAACTACACTGCTGATCTACCTGGGACGTTCCTCTGAGAACAGATTTCACGGCAGGTTGGCATACGTGCCGATGTTCTCTGTCCAGCGCCCGCTTAGATTATTGCAAAATTATGATCCAGGCAGCTTCCTGATCAGTGCTGTTGAATAAACGTGCACCATTTTCAGTCAATGTCTGAATGAACATTATTACAGCAAGCGGCTGGCATCCTAGCAAACGACTGACGAAATGAGCCTGAACGGAGTACTGTGGATTACATTGGTTACTCCAAACATGACAAGAATAAGTGATGGAGTGGGTTCAGCGATAGACAGCAGTAGTGTGTTCATTGTGTGTTCAGAATTGGGCATCTTAGAGCAGTCGTCAACTGACCCATTATTGTCTTTTCCTATGAAATGCACATAGTTGTAGCGATCGGTCCCAGGCGCTGGTACGCCACAGCCGCACAACAAACAGTCCACCTCTCAGTTTCTCTCTGAAGCTTGGACAACCAAGTTTCCACGTTCATATTACCAGCGTGCAAAACGATGTCCAGACAATTAGCTTATCTCAAGATAAGTGCGAACATCCTAGGTTGCGTTTGAACTGCTGTCTGTCCTGACGTCAGTGTTGATAACCTAAATGTTGTCTGATAGCACAAACAACAATGCGCTTGGTTCAGGACGGAAGAACCTCGCTCTACTGTAGAGACCAACGAGATTCCTATTCCATCTCCACCGAAAGTTTCATATTGCCCGTCACTAAACCCTGAAGTAGAACCACTGGTATATAGCACCACCCGGGAAAAAAATTTACGTGAGTGACAGCGTTGGAACCATAAGGTACCGTTTTGGAAGCACACCATAATTCCAGTTCCTGGCTCGAAAACTTGTCAGGGCTTAACAACAAACCACGGATTCATATCCAGCTGAATTGGAAAACACCTCTTCATGCTTATATCCGCAACAGTCCAGCTGGTAAAGAGCCATCTGATTTAGATTTTAAGTGGTTCATCGGCGGGGAGATATCTCTTCGTACTCTGTAGTATCAGTGAATTTGGGAGAACTATCCGAGCATTTGGCACTATGCCCATTTCCCTTTTTGAAAATTAAATTGGACCACTATAGTACATAGCAACAGCAGTTACGTGCGTTGGAAAGGAGGAAGGTGGGGGTAGACAAAGTAACTTGCTTCAAAGCACAGAGACTCACAACATGAGACCATTCAATTCCGTTGGATTCAAAATGGGACAGTTCTGAATGGATGACGGTTTTTGACAGTCTGACCTAGTCTGAAAAGTCGAAATCTTACTGATGTTTACAGAGTCCTGCAGGGGAGTCCGTATTTTGAATGGTGTACTGAACACCGGGGTAAAACTCCGAACCTAACCAATTACTCATAAATAAGACGACACTGAAAATTTGCGCGTCTATCTTTGGTGAATATCTACTCGATCCACCGCTTATCCAAACCCCCACACAACAGAAGATCTGACACGCGGCCAACCCAACTGTCGCGTTAAAGATACATCAGGATTGGACAAACGGTCTCAGTGTTGTGCCTTCCGTTATTCGCCAATTCATCTGTTCCCTATTGCACCAATTAACTTACAGTTTGTAACTTTGCACGCGCTAATACGATCAGCCAGTGACAGACAGTGATTTCTTTAATACTGTTGTACATCCATAAATTCGGCTTCTCAACTCATGAGTAACAACCGCCTACTGCTACCAGTACCGGGTCTTATTACTTGCGTGGGAGATTTCAATTCAAGTTCGATGTCTAGGGCTAGTCAAAGTACCTAATCCCGAGTATCACACTATCCTAAGACACTTTCACTTCTGTCGAGCGAGTATTCATTCTTCATTTTGATCACGTGAGCCGTGATGCTAATAGTGCTGAACAAACCATGTAGCATATATCTCATACATCTAAAGACGTTTGCCCTCTGGTTATTTGCTTGCTTCGGTCCCCTCTTAATACGACGCCAGTTGTTTGTTTTGAACCAGTAGCAACTTCATTTCTGCTTTGAGCATGACCACTTGCGGTTATGGAGTTGAGGAGGAGGTGGGCTGATGTTCACTTGGCTGTGCACAAATCCTCTAAATCGTTGTTTACTTGTACCGAATTACATGTTGATCCTTACTGGGAGATGATGTACATTATATATTTCTTTGCCGCTTGTAAATTCTGCGTTAAAATATTTCAGGTTACACCAACCTGATAAGATTCGTGGAATCACTAGTTCCAGTTTGCCGAATTACCATATGCCGATATACACAAAAGTCGTGATAATATTTTGTGTTTTCCAATAACAAACGTCATAACTCAGAATGTGCGCGTCGCCTTGTAATTATTTCCAGTAGTTCGGAACTTATCACTGAACGGCCCCATCTACTAATTGGGCAAAATTCTATTCACCTCTCATGAAAGAATTAGGTCATCTGACACTTGTGTTAACTGGTTCAAGAAACGCCTTTGATTGGAATCACCAGCACTTGTTCTGCCCAGTTATTATTGAAATTCTGGGTCGCAGTTCTCACCCTCTGTCCACTTTATTCACATAGCTTAACTTGGATTTAATAAACCGAAAATATCACCCAAACAGCATAAAAACACTACTGTTGATTATTTTCAATGAGTAGTCTGCTATACATGCTACTTCACAAAGCAAGTGATTTTGAACGTTCATCGTAAAACAAAAATATCCATGTGAGATAACGTTATTTCTCGGGAGCTCAGATGCTTTTGGTTTCGGTCTACTCCATTTATTAGTATGTCGTTGAGTACCGTACCCTAAATGATGAGTGGAATATCTTTAGCATCTGACGCCGTTTTGCAGTTCACGGAAACAATAAAAATGTCCTTCTGAGATCTCCAAAAATTGTAAAGAGGTAGGCTTCAGAATACACAGTCATTTTCTCGAAATTGTAGAAACTTAGTGTAACATGTTAGTTGATCATCTGATACTGAATAGAATGCGCCACCCTTATTTGACAACCGAATTACTTAAAAGAAGCTTCAACTAACAGTAGATTTGACCTTTGACTAGCTAAACTACTTACTAAGGTATAGTTGGATTGTAAGAAATGCCAAATTCCGTACAAGATACATGAAGGAAGATCTATTGGTTAAATCTGCTCTGTAGAACTGATGTGTGCTGGTACCTGAGTGAGGAAAGAGGATTCAGAACAGATTAAGCAGAAAGGGAAAACAGAAGGCCAAAATAAGCCAGCTTTCATAACTAATCACTATCGGCACGCAATTCATATAAACTGAATAACTTTTCTAAGTCAAATGTAAATGATTACTAGTACACTTGTTTTCTTCCGTTATCATTTCATATTAATATCAGGTGGAGGACCAAGACGTCTTACAGTTTAACTTGTGGACAATGCCATGTGTACCGTCAAGGAGGTAACCAATGTCTGATGGTTCCACCGAGAAAGAGGCTTTAAACGATGAGGATGTGGTTGTTAAACGAGTCACCCAATAGGAATAGTGATGACTGAAGTAAAAAGTAGACAGCTTTTGTTTTATTCTTCAACCTAATGAGAGCTACATCGATAGATAAATTCCATAACTCTCGCAACATGCTGACAGAGGTTGTATTTGTACGATGTATATTGTTCTTGCGTACTAATGAAGGTGAACAATGACACTATTTCAAAAGAGAGCATAAACAGCTGACTTTCACAACCGAATGGTTGAGTTCTGTGTCAAATATCACAAAATATGAATAGACACGAAGTTGCCAGATGAACATGGGAACTCAGGACTGAGTCAGTGTTAATTTAAAGGAGAACCAGTATCGAATCGTAGATATAAAATTTAATTCGCCAACTGTGATTCCTAGTCTCATAAAGTAACCGAAAAAAACTGTACGCAACGCAAAATAATACCGACGTTAGAAACTTACATGATATTTTACAAAATTCTTTTTTAAAAATGTTGCTGATGAACAGTGTCTGAATAACAAACTAGAGATGGCGCTAGTATATTAGATACGTCCGACAGGAATTACACCCTTATTTTTGTCCAGCAAAACTAGTTTGGTTTGAAAAAAGTAGTAACTTCATCTTAAATGGAATTTCTTTAACACGAGGTTATCCAGTGGACTGGACGGAGCAATCCTGATTATTCTGCTTTCAGAATGACTGGGCGCGGCAAACACTACTCAAACAAGTTTTTGGTTAACCATCTTGGTTTGACTATCCGGTCGTGTCTACTTGTGGGTTTACCGGTGTTCCGGTCGGCACCTGGTATTAGAATTATGAAGACCTGAGTGTGAATTCTGGTCCAGACGAGAACAGCCAGTACTGGTGAGCTCTAATAGAAGTGGGACTCGAGTCTGGCGACTTAATCAGTGTGGGCCATTTGGAGGATTTATCCGAATGCAGCTGGCATAATCACGTGTGGGGTGATTTTTAATTTGGAACAGTCTTCTAATAAATAACTAGATGGGCAAATCAGATAGGAGGTAGACGATATTTGGTTTTAACTTTCAAATGCTAAAAATGCAGCTTTCTAGAAAAGAATAAAAAAGACTCTGTAAAATAGAAAACGACGCATTATATATTATCAAAATTTGCGCCAGCTATTGTACCAAATGAGCTCTAATAAGAGTGGGACTCGAGTCTGGCGACTTAATCAGTGTGGGCTATTTGGAGGATTTATCCGAATGCAGCTGGTATAATCACGTGTGCGTGATTTTTAATTTGGAACAGTCTTCTAATAACTAAATAGATGGGCAAATCATATAGGAGGTAGACGATATTTGGTTTGAACTTTCAAATGCTAAAAATGTGCAGCTTTCCAGAAAAGAATAAAAAATAACTCTGCAAAATAGAAAACTACGCATTATATATTATCAAAATTTGCGCCAGCTATTGTACCAAACTCACCTTAGCAATGAACGCAGTACACGGTACGCCGAAATGGCACACAGATGGAGGTTGTTATTGACATATAATGAAGTCTTACTCTATTCTGGTGCTAATAAGTAGGTTGGTAAAGCTGATCATTCAGCAGAAGCTCGGTCGTGTGTTTGGACTAGTAACAAAGACAGTGTATCCAAATGGGGCAATTGTTGTACCAACTGAACCACGTAGATATACCGAGAGCAAGGAAATTCCGCATTCGGACTCTGATGCCAACCCATTACATTGTCTTACATGGAGCCTACCAAAGATCCCAGATGACCCACTAGTCCAGCAGTACGCCTCAAGTAGCTTTCACTCGAATACATTACAACCGCGAGTAAGTAACGAACTCGCGTCACTAAATAGTAGTTTGGCAATATGGCTAGTAACCTGAACAGTTCGGCATTGTGCGCAGTACACGGTACGCCGAAATGGCACACAGATGGAGGTTGTTATTGACATATAATGAAGTCTTACTCTATTCTGGTGCTAATAAGTAGGTTGGTAAAGCTGATCATTCAGCAGAAGCTCGGTCGTGTGTTTGGACTAGTAACAAAGACAGTGTATCCAAATGGGGCAATTGTTGTACCAACTGAACCACGTAGATATACCGAGAGCAAGGAAATTCCGCATTCGGACTCTGATGCCAACCCATTACATTGTCTTACATGGAGCCTACCAAAGATCCCAGATGACCCACTAGTCCAGCAGTACGCCTCAAGTAGCTTTCACTCGAATACATTACAACCGGGAGTAAGTAACGAAACTGCGTCACTAAATAGTAATTTAGCAATATGGCTAGTAACCTGAACAGTTCGGCATTGTGCAACCGGACTGTGTAAACCCCTCTTGGTCTGAACGCCGTTCCAGACTGTGCAGAGCCCATCTTCTGCAGATTGACAATCTCCCCGATTATGGGTAATTTGGCGTGTGATACGTAAACGTTCAAAGCTTAATTGTTATGCACAACGTTAAGTTGGATTTATAAATTATCGGACTGTACATTATTGCTAGCATAGGCGCGAGCATCCACTCGCCCGTGTACGGGTAGTATTCACACAGTCGTGTAGACTATCTGGCAGGATAACCATCTCGTTGGGAAGCAATCTTCAAAATGGTCCTTCATTTGGGTGCGTAAAGTGCTAACAATTAATAAGGCAGCACAATATGAGGTACGGTATTGTGATTCCTAAAACAGCCAATAACTAAATGGTTACAAAAAACACACCTTAAGTAATTATATCCAAAACATACCGTTGTTAAACTGCATGACTGAAAGGTTTGTACCTGTGAAAGCACACAAGGTTTTCCGACATGTGACCCAAAATTGTACCGCATATTTTTGATAGTTATAATCAGTGTACATAGTATACTTTTACGTTGAAATGTTCTTTTTCATGTTCTGTGTTCATATGACTTTGAAAAAATGTCACAAACACCATATTTAAGGATTTGAAACGTGTTCTATCGAACGCAATACATTCTTTTGTCATGTCTAAATATATAACCAACATTACAGCATAAGTTTGCACAAATAATGAGTTTGCTGGACAGAATTCAGAGGCGGTCTGTGGTTTAGTTGGAATTAGTAGTCAGCCATGTGTATTCGGTAGATTTCGATTGAGAGTTGTACCAACGATAACGCGGATGTAGAAATTTGGTCGAAAATACCCATTGAAGTCATGAGAACGACAGAGTAACGAACAAGACTTGTTTTCTGTGTTTGATCATCAGGCTAATTACAACACAATAAATATGTAAAAAGTGACTAGTGTGAGTCAGAAAAACGGTCAATATAGGTTAAGGACGACGTGTTTGTTATCAGTCACGTGATCACTGTTCCAAACCATGGGCTTGACTGATTGTGGGCCAGGGGTGGTTAAGTGTCCTCACGAACTTTTTCTGAGCGCAAAGGTCAGGGTTGCGCAATCGGATGCTGATGGCTTCGGCAACGGTCAACATTCGAACTCTCACCATTTTTGATCGATTCCTTGGCACTCGGTAGACAATCCGAAAAGCATCTTTCTTACTGACACAATGACTGGAGTCGGTCAAGTGAGCAACAACTGGGCTTGAAACCGTTTTAATCACACCACTGTTCAACCATGCAGGATGGTGTTCACGCACTCTGTCCGACAATCGCCTTGTACTACAACCAATATATGATGCTCGACACGAGCAAACAAATGAGTACACACAATAAATGGTTGTAAAACATGGAAGATTGTCTTTGAGTTGTGAAATGTTAATAGGTGTTGAACGGAAACTGATGCACAATTGAGCAGCAAGGTAGGTTGTTCCGACAGACTTTCCTAGCTTTCTGGAGATGATTTCGGCCATGAGATCTCTTTTGAAAGGAAGACTAATAAACGCAATTTTCTTGTTCACATGGGTTGGCTTAAGTTTCAACTCTACCGCCTGCATCGCCTTCTTAATGAAGCGTATTGGGTAGCCATTCTGCATGAACACTCCTTGTAGAAAGTCTAGCTCAGCTTGCAAAGGGTCAGAGGTGCAGATCTTTAACGCCCTACCTGTCAGGCATTTTATGAGGTTTCGCTTTTGATTTAGCGGAACAAAACTGTCGAAGTGAATGTATTGGCCACTCCAAGTCTGTCGGACAGAGTGCGTGAACACCATCCTGCATGGTTGAACAGTGGTGTGATTAAAACGGTTTCAAGCCCAGTTGTTGCTCACTTGACCGACTCCAGTCATTGTGTCAGTAAGAAAGATGCTTTTCGGATTGTCTACCGAGTGCCAAGGAATCGATCAAAAATGGTGAGAGTTCGAATGTTGACCGTTGCCGAAGCCATCAGCATCCGATTGCGCAACCCTGACCTTTGCGCTCAGAAAAAGTTCGTGAGGACACTTAACCACCCCTGGCCCACAATCAGTCAAGCCCATGGTTTGGAACAGTGATCACGTGACTGATAACAAACACGTCGTCCTTAACCTATATTGACCGTTTTTCTGACTCACACTAGTCACTTTTTACATATTTATTGTGTTGTAATTAGCCTGATGATCAAACACAGAAAACAAGTCTTGTTCGCTATTCTGTCGTTCTCATGCAGAAATTTGTTGACACTAAGTGATGTGTTGTTTGTTGTACAGTTTGTCTAAGATTTATCATGTGTGCAATGATTTACGGACTTTGTTAGGTTTGAAGTCAACGACATGACTAATTTTCAATTGGTAACTTTCTGATGTGTATGTTCAACAAACCGGGTAGTGCAGTATAAAAGTGTTCGAAAACTGTGCAACTAAATGGTCATTGTTACTGCCGTCAGATTAAAGCCCCTTGTTACTAGTTACCAATATTTTTAATGAACGACTTAAAGTCAGTTCAATAGATATGTCACAAACCGGGGCTTGATTCCGGGTAAATGTCAGACTAACGGGGTTGAAGTTTGGTCACGACATCCTTATTGTCTTATGCAACCAATAGCATGGTCAAATTGACTGGTACTTCGCAAATTGTGTACGTAACATGGTTATACTATTGATTGTCGCGTCTCTTAGGCGAAAATGTAACAGTTATGAGAGAGAAATATGCGCTATAGATGTACTAAATAAATAAGTGAACTTCACCGCAATCTTGCGAACAACGCATTGTCTTGATCTTTTTGTAAAGCGCAACGCAATTACAGCAAATCCACAAAACCCAGTCATTGTAGTGGATAAGGATACAGTTCCACTCAACGTACGTCTCAAGTGAACTATCTCAATGGAAATGTGGTAACTGTGAACATTATTAATTCTTCAACAGCACATTCCTAGCACTGACTGTAAGTAGCTGATTCACAACATCGTCCTCTTTAGGTGACATGATCACCTTTCCTAATCAGTAGTTGCTCGTGCACACGTTAGTTTGACGACGGATGTTCATCAGTCGAAATCGGTGGGAAACATTGTAGTAACTGCTCTTCGGAATATGACTAGAAAACGGTATACTTTATCTTGTTGGAATAGCCTACTTAGAAGTCTATGAGAATAAGTTAATTGGAACAAAAGCGAGAAGACAGAAGCTCAGATGAACCCTGTCAGTATGAAAACCAAAAAACGAATGCAATGTTCTCAAAGCTGGAAGTTGCTTGCTGAACAGCGTCAGTCAGTAAGAAACACGCACAGACGCAACAAACAATATTACTGCTAGTCTATTTTGCTGAAGTTCCCCCGTAGTTACTGAACATTTTCCCGACGTCTAAGCTGAAGCCAGAAAGATGATAATCACTCTATATCACTTACCCAACATTGCACAACGCTGCAATAACCACAGCTAATCACCGAGCAGTCACCGCACAATTGGCTGATATTAGCCATCATACCGACGTCTAACCGGCCGTCAGTACAGTTTACAGGGTTTTAATCAGTGCGTCAGTCTAAGTTGGTTCAAAGGCAGATATTAACCATTTCTAATGTGACCGAATGTTGTCAACAATCACAGCTCCTTAATAAAACAAATCATCTGCCTAAGCCTCGCAGCTGTTTTGACCACACCATCTGGTTCCATGAACTGTCGTGATCTAGGTCCCATTTTTGCCACGCAACCACATGGCAGTCTTCAAACCACTTGGCATTAGTAGTCATTTGTCGCGTTTCTGAGCTGAAGCCGGGACTCACGATTTTTTGGTTGGCTAATGACACTGTCCAATGTGGGACTGATAAATTACTATTTCGGAATGGCACCGGAGGATCACAAATCGACTTGCTACTGGACGAGTTTAACAGATCCTCAATAACAAAAGCTAGAGGAAACAACCTAGGTGACAGTAATTAGTATAAACAACCGAAAGCGGTGAACACAAACTATGCCACGTGTAAGTTAGTGAACACAAATTTGTCACACAAGTGCAAAACATGACATTGTAGTTAACCCCATGTCTCAGTTATCATGACCGGAAATGGAACGAACTGTACGTGTTGTGAGCTGATTGACAACGACGGTTGACGAATCACTACAACTACATTATTTGGTTGGTTTATACAATAGCATAATAAAGAAATAAAATTGTTTTAAGCTGGTCATTAACAAGTGTCAATTCCGTCGGCCGTTCTATAAATCTCTTTTTGAAACAGTAGAATACAGCGAGATCACCAAGTGTTTTCACCATCAAGTAAACTGTACACAGGTAGTCTAACACACCAGATCCTCCAGAGTTACCAAAAGACCAGTTTGTCTCGTCTACGTACTGCACGAACGAGCCACCTAGAAGAGTACGCGCAAATAAGTGACTCAATTTGCGCCACGTGTGCGTGTTGTGAGCGATAAACTAAGTTCAATGGTGTTTCCATTTTAAGAGTCAAAACCGGAGAAAGTTTAAAATCAGTATAACTGACCTTCGAGCCTAGAAAAGAGGGCGTTGAAAGTCAACAATCGATGAAGTCCTGTAACAAGATACTTTGGAGCTGCTCTGTGCACCTAACCTGTTATTATTCGGCAATTAATTCACTGTGATTTCAGAGGTTGAATGTTTGCGCAAAACAAAACTTTCGCATGCAACGTAAGTTCTGTTTGATGACTAGAAGGCTTGCTTGACTTTAAAGGTTTTAATGTGGGATTTTCTGATTACCGGTTGCAAGCGCACGAGCAGTACACCAAACTGTTAGCGATGTTGGTGGTCAACTTGCACACAACGTTCATTCATACATTAGAAATAGTTGTAATATCTTCACTTAATACCACTGTCGTAATCCAACTGAGGGTAATCCGCGTAATCTGATAAATTCATTACAAAAATACAAAAATCCATGGAACATTATTCTTCTTCAGTAGCATAAAAAAGTCGAAAAACGATTGTAATACTGACGTGAAATTCGATTATAAGTGAATCGCTGTTCCATAGTAAGTGTCATTCGTCAAGTGGTCCATATAAACAAGAATTGTTCAACTCAACCGGCGTACGTATATGTGAATTATACAGCGACATGTTACTAACACTTAATCAGTGCTTCACAATTAGACAAACCTTATTTAAACGACGCTTATCGAAACGGAGCGCTAGGCTTGAATATAACTGTCGCATCGGCTCGTCAACAGTGAACACCTATTCAGTGACTCAGCTTACTCAGTAATCCACCTAACTAATTATCCCTACTTGTGGTGTCATCAACCGCGTTAACAGAACGATTACTGCATTTTCTATCAAGACTGTGAGGCATTCTAAGTGTCAATCACAACCAGCTGTGATTGATGGACTAGCTGCGGTAATTTGGTCTTGCTTTAATTGCGGCATGGCCAAACTGGTGTTACTCTAGGAGAATTTGGACCGGGGTCCAAATCAAGGTCGTAGCAATTAAATAAAACAGATTTGCTCCACGGAATATGAAACTCAAGTCTAGTGCTTTGTTTTATGACGTTCTAGCTGGCAATTTTATTCGGTTAACGAGGCCTTAGTTTGACAGTGGTGAAAACCATTTAGAATGCAACTAAACTATCGTGACAGAATAACTTCGACTGCTCCCATGAGACAAACTGTATTACACCCAGCCTATGGCATGGATCGGCTCTCGAATCAAATATCGTCCTTACTACAATATAGCTGAGTAGTGTCGCTGGTTGCCAGTTGTCCTGAACTATCAAGTGGCAAAAATACAAAACAACCACTACGACGACAACAATGATATATATCAAGCGCAGTTGTTTGTACCAAATACGAAGCAATACAGTGAGTGTTTTTCAGTGTCTTGTTGATAGTTGCAGTATTTCATATTATATTTCTGTAAAACACGGACCTTTGGGTCTATTCACAATCTCCGATTTTGTTCACTGGACTAACACATTCGGCAGGGTATTTGTAATCAGTTTTGTTGTGAAAATGTGCAACCAGTTAATTCTGCTTCAAATACGCATGCTGAGGTGTCTGTATGTAACAGAGTTCCAGCCGGTTTAACCGCCAGATCAGCAAGATGGAATAACCTCAATACTGTCAGAAACACCTCATTTCGAGTTTTCTTATGCTACGGTTCTGAGCGTTTCCCCTGCAAGGAAATGTAGGGTGTCTATTACATTTATTAAAACAACCACCAGGCCACCGGCGTATTCCCTGTAAACTACAATGATGAAGTTAACCAAGTGGCTTCCTAGCACTTCACCATATGTGCCGAGAGGTCATTACAATTGAAAAAAATAAAGATTATCCTTACACTTGAAATTTAATATCAGATAATTCCCGTGACTCTATCTATGAACACAAAAAAACCAGCTTAGTTGTTACCGGTGAACATTTTCGCAATAAGTACATTCTTATCATTTCGAGACATAATGCACCAAAAGTGATGAATGCCGCCGGACAAACTCACTTATCAAACATAGTATCTTCTACCACCCCTTCCTTGTACGTTACACTGCAGTTTTGTTCATTAAATCTTTATTAACGTTACCACTGTGCAAATGAATTGATATCCTGAACTCCTCGAGATTCAAACAAGCAGTCCACCAATGATCAGAAAAGTGCTATTTTTCAGTTAACGGATACATGTTCATCCCAAAACTGAGCATATCTACAGCAGCGTGGTTTCACAAGTTTGAGGCTTAAAATTAGCAGAGTATGCTGTCGTCATCCAAATCTTCTTTCCTTCATCATCAGGAGAAAGCAACAGAATGGTTATCTCTATGGACTTGTCAAGAAAGGAGTTTGCTAGCTTTAACAACAGAGCGTTAGGATGGCTTCCATCACGGATTTAAGTGAGCTATGAGATCTCAGTAAACTCAATAAGAAGTGACACTGTTAGACGGCTCGTCATGTCGTTCTGCCCATCGGAACTACCTCTTGCAAATTAGTGTTATTGACTTCGTAATTTAAAATATCATCATAGAATTGTAGCTATGAATAAACATGTTCTCAAGAAATGTTTTCGGAGTGATGTGTACTTTTTATTGAGATTGCTTGCGGCCGAACACGGTGCATTGCTCTTAGAATGATTTTGAGTCGACGCAGTCTGTAGAACGAGAATACTTCACCTTTGTGAAGGGTTTCTTTGGCTTTTTTAAATTCGTTACCATCAGTTGAATTAATCTATTTCCGCTGTTCAGTTTTGTTTACTCTGTAACTTGTGTACCGCTTTCACCCCTCTAGCCAATTATTTTTATGCACACATCTAAATTATTATGTTACTGCTTGTCTCTGTCCTCTGTTCCGACTTCTCTCGGTAAAGTTATGTTTGACTTGATCCCAGGTTTGTTGCTTCAACCCCCAGTAACCAAAACGCTCAGCAAATGCAACCTCAAACAAACAAAACTTCGCTGCTTGACATATTCCGCCCCGTAACATTTGTTTGGTTGAAGTGGAATTCTGAAATGTGTGCAAAAACTCATCATAGATCAGTTTACCGTCATAAACATGTAGAGACTTGGTAAACCGCCCCTCGTTACTTCTGTCAAACAGGCATGCATATTAAAAGTCGCGTGAATTTGCCTTCCAGTGAATCTTGAAGACCGTCTGAACCCATACCGTATATTTGAGGACAAGTTAACTTAGTGCAACATGTGACAAAAACGATTAGTGAAACGATCAAGGACAGATTAGTTGGTTCTGACCTCTCTCAGCTTATCCTAGCACTTATTGTGTCCGAGTAGTTTGTGGCCAGAGAGACAAATGGTGTTGTAACTGTTACCGTTAATCAACGCGTTAGAGTATAGCCATGCTAAAAGCGTCATCTTTTCGTATTTTTCCCTTAGTGTAACTTTTCCTATCTCAGTCTCGGCTGCCTACGCAATCTACCATGACACCCTGATCATTGCTTCCTTTCGTTGTTAGTTTGATTCACTTAACAAATAGACGGGCTTATTTTTCGTGATTTACCAAATGTGTTTCCATTTCCCCATACATCTCATTTTTCAGCAAAATCTTTAGAGTTAAGTTTTGTTTAAGTTAGATTTCACGCAACACTCAGAGTATCAGTATCTCATAACAGGTTTCCCCAAATTAAAAATAAATTAACGAATAGACAACAATTCACTGTGAAATAAAACATTACATTATTTCATGCCGTTGTCTGGTAACAGATGCAATCAATATCACTGGATACAATTGTTTAAAAAAGCATTCGCAAAAATTCAATACTCAGTTTGCGTTTGCATCTTGTTATAGGATTTTGTGTAGCATGTTGATAGCGACTAACACGCACGATTTAGTTCCATTCAAAAGTCACTGGTTGGTTATTAAAACGTCTGAGTGGATAACACGCTTTCCTTTAGTTATAATCAATGGATAAGTGAATCGGAGTGAGGAAGACTGAAACCATGTTGACTTCATAATACACCTTATCCCATAGGTTTTCCAACCAACCCAGTTAGTAACGGAGGCAAAGATTCAAGTTCTGTTTATGTTAGAATTCGCCTCATTTAGAAGTTGGACTCCGATCCACGTTTTTTGAGTGGAATGATCAGAGTTCCACCGGCCCCATACTTCGTGTGACTGAGTTAGCGCATCAAAACTAACAGTTAAATAACCGCTTAGGTTGCCTCAACGAATACTCTCGAGAAAAGACACGGTAAACATCATTTTAGGCTGAATCGCTAGTCCTGTACCTAGTAATAATCATTTATACTGAAACTGACTGAGAAATCCGTTGATAACTAGTAGTGATTTCTAATCAGTAAATCGGTCTTTTATAGGGTAAGGTCAATATCAATCTGATTATTATGATAATCTACTGAGAAAGTGCATCAAAGTCAAGCCCCGCCCCTTTCAAGGATTTGCATTGCCAATGAATTGCAACAAGACCATAACTGGACGTTAGTAATTGCGGTTATACTTTGGCGTTTTACAAGCCTTATGCCCAAGATCGCAAACGACTAGATTTTGCAGCATGAATTAACAGCAATTAAACGGAAGATTGTGAACATTTGAAACCTTTTGCTACTTACCGAAGCTTATGATTTGAACCATAAAGTCGTGATTTAAACATCTTACCTAAAAACGCCTAAGCTTTCTAGACCTGACCTTTGGATGTTTGTTGAAACTGGTCGCTAGATAAGAGCATTTGTGGTCAACCTGGATATCCATCAAGTTAGCCATACCCGCTCGAAATTAACTGATATAGGGTTGGACTTTCAATCGGGGGAAACTTGCAGGCAGCTGATAAGCTTTGCGAAAATAAACTTTAGGCTTATTGGTTCGTCCTAAAAAGAGTTTGCTGAGATGTCCATCCGAATGTGGAAGCTGTGTTCAACTATGTTTAACCTCCGGCCCACAAAAGGATGCAAATTTAAATCGCAGTTGCTTTTAATTAACACAAAGTATGATGAGTAGAGCGTATATTTATACAGATCTAATTAACCAACGTACGTGAAAGATTTTGGTGGTGTTTCGCGTCAGCAGCGAGAACTGTATGAACGAAGGTAATGAACACGCATGACAATGTTACTGGTGTTTGGCACTTTTCACCCTGAAAAGAATGGTAAACATTCGGTGTTTCTACACCCGTTTCCGTAAACAGGTGAACGTTATTCTGCGAGGTTCGTTTAGTTGCTTAAGAAGAAGAAAGGCATGCCATATTAAATGACGAGGAAAAAAGGTTATTTGGGTGGTTGCTGGTAAAGTAAATGACACTTTCTTCCTTCTAGTCTTCAACCACCTCTAGGTTGACTCGTTTTTTTACACGTAACAGTAGGAAGGGAATCAATGTACGGCTTGAAATACTAAAGGTCCCTCTGGCAACTATCGTTACTTGTCAGTTGAATATAACTAACTGTGTTAAGTGTGGACTTGCATGTCCCCAGATTAATTTTTTAAACATATGGTAACGAACACTCACAGGTAACAATTGCATTCGTCTTCAATAATGTATTTTCGTCTATCGGCTTGCAAGTGAATTGTTAAAATGAACTATTTCTCTAACTAAGGCGCTGTATTAACGCATGTCCTTGTCCAAAATGATTATAAAACTGCGACCCTCATTTCTGGCAGCTACGTGTCTTATACACTAATAAATTGATTTCACACCGAACGCGACTAATTAATCCGGCAAATTTTCGGCTATATCATCGTAGCAACCGTGAGGCCAAAATCGTAATTGCAACCAACTGGTATGCACACCATTAATGTGTTAGGAGACTTGATACCTACAAGTTTAACATCACCCGCATTTACTCACCACTCTTTAAATATATCGAGACAGACAAAATAGTGAGGCAACCCGATTGTGGCTAAAGGTCATGGTACATTCAAATGATCATTTTTGAAAACAGAACAGCACATTCGTCAACATCGTACAACCCCAATCAGACGGTGAGTAATGCGCCTACTAAGCAAGACCGTTTAACATTACTATCAGAATATTTTTATTGGTTTCACTGTTTGCTATTATGTAGTTACATATTTATGAGAGTAAACACAATCACATCCAGGTTTATCATGTAAATTAAAACCAACAAATCATTGTCTGCCTTTATGAAAATACGACTGACATGATAAGCACATCAACAGAGAATAAGTAGTTAATACAAGATGAAGAATAAAGACAAAGTATCAAAACCTTTAATGTTTTGAGGTTTAGCGAAACTCAAGTTCTTTTTTGGATTGGTTACCTTTCGTTCCAGCATCAAAAGCAAATAGGGCCTGACATCGCGGTTGACCTTGTATTGCTCGGAAGTAAAGGTCCCGTCAATCCATTAATCGAAAATGGGCCGAAACATGATGTTGCTTGCAATGTTTCTCACGTGTGATTAGGGTTCGTTTACAAGGTGACGTTAGGTTGTTGGAGTAAGTAACACGCAAGTGGTTTTGGCATGCCTATTTTTCATCCAGAATACGCACATACCGTACCCGCACCGATTGTGGGCGATGAAAATGTGAAATTTAACTGAAAATTCCTCACCCTTCTGACAGATAAGTATATACTGAGTTGTTTACAACAGGACCGATTATCGGGGAAATCTTGTTATCATGGAGAAATCTTGTTACCATGCAGAATCACGGTCTGGATTTTCCTGCGTGATAATATGGAAGTAACGGTCCCGTTGCTCACTCATTCCTGTAGATGATAGCAGCTACCCTGTAACATTGACTGATAGACCGGTGATCAGAATCCCTGAAAGCACCGGAGTTTGCTGCTACGCAGTGAAATGCTTACTGATGTGTTATCCGGAATTTCACTTAATGTACGTTGGTTTTTAAGATAGCATTCAGTGAGAGCTGACCAAAAATGAGTGAGAAGAATAAAGTAGTAGTTAACAAAATCGTTTCACAATATATTAAAGTGCAATAAGCGCCAGCGTAAAAGCAGATGTTTTTAGTCAGCCTTGTGTAGGTACAACTACAGATCACTTCTCAAAGCGCAAATGTAGGTCTACGTAAGAAGCTTCACGGTCATGCTTCCTGTGGTTACTTTTTTGTCCATACGAGCAACGGGATACAGTATTGTAAGCAGGTTAGTACTAAAGGTTTTTTATGTTCAGAACATCTCATAAAATGTAAATTACTTTACGAAAATTAGTAATTTGTGAATTCAAAGATTAACCGTTGTTATCAACTCCAACTTCTAAAAACCGAACAAGCTGTTTCCTCATTAACTGTGAGCATTCTAAGTCAAATTCGTGAGTTACTTAATCTTCGCTGTTCCCGTTAACTCTCTACCGTACTAGGTAGGTTGATTGCTCGAGTACTCTGCACGATTGTCCCAAGAAAATATGACTGGAGATATAATCCTGAGTGTTAAAAGCATATACTTTATTGACGAGGCATATCACGAGTGGAAATCGAGTGTAGTGCTTTTGTACGAAAACAGCTGGCGAGGTAGTTTATAAGACTACGATAGCCATGTTCACTTGTGAGGGACGTTCGATTCCTACATGTTCAGCTTGTAAGTGGCAAAATGGAATTCTATACCAGTTGAATCAGGGACGAGGTGTTACGACCCGACTATCACAGAATATCTTATTCGCCTGCAGACTGTCATCACCTTGACTACACTATCGAGATTAGTCGGTATGCAAAGCCCGACAGTTTGGGGCTCACATGCTCATCCAGCTCGCTATCTGGAGATGTTGACCAACATGGCGACTGCTAACTTTCCTTCTTCTCTGGAATATTGTGTGGACAGTTATATGAATAGTACTAGGATAGCCTATGACAACCCCGGTCACATTGGTGGTTCCCCCATTCACTTCTTCGCTGTTATGCGTTCTCGTTTTTACTGTTTTAAATAAAGTGTTGTGTTCCGGTTTTTCCTATTTGGAGTTGATTAGATTGCGGCCAACGGAACGATACAATACCGGCCATAATTAGCATGCGTTTTGAGGACGTGTTATGCAACAGACCTTTACACTATGAAAGCGGCTAGCTAATCACTATGGAAAATTGGTCCGGCGTGTGACACAAATATTTCTGATAACAGGATCCTAAGTTAACTGATATAATCAGCCAAAATGACTATATTTCGACTAATTGAATCGTTATCCAGTATTGAATAAAACTACAACATCCCTTACAGTTGAGTACAGTGTTGGCTTTCAGCCAGATGTTACCACTAAACACGTATCGAAATGAAGCGCTAGGATAGAGTTTCATCGTACATCACATTCCAGTTCTCTACTGTCGCTCATCGATTACCAAAAATTTGCTAAAGATCTTCAAAGAACCGTCAAGTTAACACCGGATACTTTGATAACCTTGACATCAACAAACAGCTCAACGTTTGGATACAATGAATCGATCCTGACTAGTGTGGACTCAGCAACAGTTCTATCAACAGGGTTACCCTGTGGCCACTGGAACCCAAGTTCACAATCAAGCTCCGTTATGGATATGCCCTAACGGTAACTCACAACGATGGCTGAAGCCTAATCTGAATGCAGAACACAACCACATATGTTCCGTTCAGTTTAAGTAAACCACTTCCCTGGTAACTTGAAAAGACTTAATGAAATTCTCAGCTTTTAAATGAACGCGATAATCACCATGGATATTTGATTTTCGGAAGTGTGAGAAAATTTTTCTCTGTCTCTAATATTTTCATTTATTTTCATCAATAACAGACCTGCCTTTAAATTACTCACTAGTTCTACAAATGTTCATTTCGTCTGTAGTTTGCAAAGCAAGCCAACATTCCTTCTTCATAAAATTCAGGCTAGTTTACAATGGTCTGAAAAACAAGACACATCGCAGTCGATTCTCGACACGTTTGTCGAAAATGTGCTCAATCACAATGAAAATCACCTCAGAGTTTAAAGTGACTGCAGCTACGTCCACTTTTCAAATATTTCAAACCACATAATTCATTTGGCACTTCCGTGAAACATGAAACTGCAATTATGCTTCGTTCAGCTTTACTCTCTCACTTACGCCTTCCGGTTAATTTGGTTAGCCTAGAAATTTGATTTTCTGCTTTCGCGATGCGGATTATGGCTGTCAGTCTTAAATATTCTCAATTGCCCTATAGTTAGACTTGAGAGCGATTTAGGTTGAAGCCACGTGATAGGCAATATCTACTGTGTCATATAGTTCGAGAATTTAGCTCGACCTGCAGCAGAAAAATGGGCATTGCTATGGAAAAAAATCCGTACTAGGAAACAAATACTGCTTGATTCTACTGGCGCGTAACACACATAAACCGCTAGTGCACTAGACTGTCGATTCAGGCCACAGGGTTTTGGTGACTGCGCGAGGGTTTGACAGATATGTTATTAACTGGACAGATATGTTTGGTCACTCTATTGACAGCTGGGTACATTACTGTTGACATTTTGATCAGTTGGTGACATTGATTTAAGTGTGACTGCTGTATCAGAGTAAAAAGACGGACTGAGAGCTAGATGAGCCAAAGGACATTTCAATTGTCTGCGCCCTGACCATCAGTCGGCAGTTTCCTAAGCATATTATGCAATCAGGTGTTTAAGTCAAAAAAATGCTACGAAAAAAATCCGAATCCTGCCCCAGGACTTACGTAACCTAGGTGGAAAATGTCTTGTTAAGTTGTTCATCATGTTGGGTAACGGTAAATGTAACTGTCCCACAGTTTTAGAAACTACACACATCAAGATCTAGCTTGAGGATTGTACCAGACACAAATAACTCTGAGTGACTATTGTTCTTGAATATTACCTTACAAATGCAAAGTGCACAATGAAACCAGTCAGTCTAAGACATTCTGCTTTTCTATGATGCCATGACTCAATTATTGTGTGAGAGTTGATCCGCCGAAACAACTCCCAAAGATGCAAAGTAATTTTGACTCATGATTGAAAAATCACTCGCGCTCAACGTAAGAATCGCTTCATGCTTTGCTTTCCGTATACTGGATCTCAGCGACTTGTTTGATTAACTTAAACGGTAAAAACCCTGGCAGCCAATGTTAACCGGATTTAGAGTGTCAACCACGAGACTTTTAACAATACTCAATTGTAGTTACCTCTACTTGTCAACTGATCATCAATCTCCAACCTGTATAGGTCTGTTGAATCTTCTGAGTGGATTAGCTTACCTATTGTTAGATTAGTATAAATAATTAGTTGATAGAAATTAGCCACCACTTAATCGTACAGCAACCAAAAACCCAATGGTCGAATGAATACTCTGAGGCTTCTGCAGCCAAGAATTTGTAAGCACCATTGAAAAGAACAAGAAAAATGTTTTTTTTTCTACAAAAAAGTTTGTAGTTAACATTGAAAAATGTTTCTTCGTTCAATGTTGTCAATAAAATTAAAGAATTACCAACATCATTCTATTCGATATGAACATATCCCAGTATAGCTTACAAACACTCGTGGATCCGTTTTATTTACACTTAAAAATAACGCGCGTTTAAAAGTTCTAATGTAGCTACCGTGATTGGCTTCGGAGAACAGATGGTTTCTTCAGCTAGGTTACCGAGCCTAGTGTTTTATGAAAGTTAAAATCTGCCAGACAGTGTGAGTAGTTTAGGAAGCACGAGACGCTTTGGTTCGTCTTGGACTCGATGGGAATTAACACTAACAAAGCCTAGGCAAAACAATCAAAATATCATTATTTTTGGTATCACCTTGTCTCTTCTGTGTTCAGCTACAAGTGAGTTGAATGACTGTGTAAGCCGCATGTAGGAGTTAAAATAGTATAGCTGTCAAAACGAGTACCGTAACAATGTAGAAATATTTGCTGCTGAATTCATGCTACCGTCAACGGTTTGTTCAGTAAAATCTGAAACACCATCAAAATCATATCACCGTGTCAATTTTTCTCACATCAAAAATGTTTTTTTTTATCCTAGACGCCTCGTATAGACGTCACTTCAATACGGGGTCATTGCACGCCATCACATAACCTTATCAACACTAATCTAGTTATGCGACTGAAAATACCATCTTCTACGTGTATATTTATTTAAAAATATACTTGGGGTGAAGTGGGTATCGATAGTCATCTTAGCACAGTTCATTAATCGACCGCATTTGGCCCCTAACTTTCAGAGGTTTCATTTGCATTGTTCGACATGTCCAGATGAAAGCAGCCCACCAGTTTTGAGAGGAGACAGCAGTTTAGTTTGAATTGGACTAGGAACCAGGTGTTACGGCATTACAGCAAATCAATGCGAACAGTCCGCCAAATTTCTGCGTAGTACGAAAGGGAAGCATTGATCGGGTGATTAGTTCATCGTGGACAGATGAAATGCCATAAAAGACGTAATCGTTTTTTGACTGAGATAAAGAAGGAATTTGGTCATCAGTTTTGAACCTGAACGCTCGTGAGGATTCAAAAACCTCGTCAAATCTGGTTGACTGAAAACTTAGGAGAATTTCAGCGACTTGGTCACTACAAAGTTCAGACAGAAGTGTCGAGGATGGCCGAATTGAAGATAATTATGTTTAACGATGAAAGTCCATTTCCGCGGACCTCATGGAAGGAATTATTACAAGCACGGCTTACGAGATTAGTTAGTAATGTATCACTTTTTGCCCGTTGGAAACGGCTAGTAATGTTTTCCAATCGTCTCCACCGTTAGTGGTGAAAGCCACATGTTAGCCGGGAGGAAGGCCCCTTGAGCACACTCACAGGTTTGCAACAGCTAATGCTAAACCTTCATCTAGTACCTGCAAAGCTGAATGTCTTCGCAAGCCTGTTACTTATTACATGCTAACACTGTGACAGAAATGTGATCATGACTGTATATTTTATAAATTGTCCGCTTAGAAATTCCAGCCCTTATGTACTTTAATGAACGAAATATGCTAGCATGTGCTCTTCGTATGTTTATGGGACGGATGCGAAAAATTATCGTGCATTATAATTGATTGTGTTTTTTCGATGCGCAATTTCCCAAAACGACAGAGAATATAAACAATGAAATTTATGTCGCCTCATTATCCGACGCACATTCACGTACACCGGTGAGAGGTACAGCTTCGTGTGGGATAATAACATTATGCTGTGCTGAATATTATATGCGTTTAATTAGTTAGCCTGGACTGGCGAAGAATCTGGTCAGCAAATCGTTTGTAGCACGTTGATTTGTTTTTCCAAATTTACACACATGCTATCACTATCAGTTTATTAAACATGAAGACTAACAAGAGGTTTGGCATGAAATTACCCAACTACGATGCATTTGTTTGTTAAAAATGAGCACTAGTTTATTTTTGCGACAATTTTGAGTTTGCAAACAGCTGAAAAAGACCAATTTTTAAATTTAACTGTAAAATATTTTTATACTTTTGTATACATTGTTGACTAAAGGGGTCCAAATTTGACACCGTTAAGTCACTGATGGGCTGAGAATAATTTCTGGTACCTTGTAAACGGACGGAACACTTGCACTGGTTTATACCACTCGCCCAAGATAATTTTTTATGACTGACGTGCAAACAATCACGTTAAAACATAGGTTGAACACAATAGGGAAACGGCTTAGAAAAAGGTTGAAACAACTACTTCATCCAAGTAATTTTGAAGTGTAGAATAAACAGCAGTTTTCCAGAGCAGTCGATGATAGTATTTTTTAACTAATTTAATGATTTCTTATATAGGAGTGTTGGATAATGAACTGCAACTTCCCATTGCTTCACTGAGGTCGCTTAATGCAGATTACGTCACGGAACGTGCGTGACATACATAGTTTCGAAGAGTGACGTGAAAACTTTACAACGAGACGGCAAAACTCGGGGGGTTGTTCAAACGCTGTTTTCAAGGTTCTCTTCACGGTTTTTGCAAAAGCAACAGTCACCTGCAGTCCGCAATCACTGGGAGTTTCAATGACGGCCAATAAAACACAAACAACTAATATAATTCTTTAGAAGGGAAGAGACCACAAGCAATCTATGCACTATGGGCTATCTCTGTTGCTGAGATGATTTTTGGCAGCATCAATAGAAAAAAATCAACTTCTGATATTTTTCCATGACAGCATGAAAACCACCATCCAGCACATGAGTGCAGATTAGAAGCCTTTCTGGTTTGAAGTGGGTTGATCTACGACCTTTAACAAGCCAAGTCACTGTTTCTGTCGTGAGCCTTCTGTTTGTCACCCAGTTTGCCAACAATCAAAATGGGACATAAACCCGCCAATTATTCTATAAGTGGAACCAATAACTTGAATTCTCGTAAAAACTCACCACTTGGTGTTTTAAGACATTGTTGTGAACCCTTTTTTCATTAGGACTCTACGTATAGTATTGTCAAAAGAAATGAGGGATTCAATTCGTTATCAACAAGCATTTTGTGCATATAGCATCAGAATATTCCTATACATAGTAGTTATGTTTACTGGAACCTACTTCGTTTGATATTAAAGTGGTCCCCTTCTACAGCTAGCCAATCCTTTAAGACGATTCTTCCACAGCTATCAGTCTGTGAGGAAAGTTGCATTTTTTACGGACAGTGTGATTTTTATTGGTTTCTGTCAAAAATCTAACAGTGGTTGCTATTTGGGTATACCCGAAGTTCTACAGTTGTCTACTTCGCTCGTTCCCAGCAGTTGACTGCCCTAGAAGGCAATTGGCAATCACCGATCTCGATTTATTCAGAAGTACTTTCGTTAGACATCACACCGTTCAAAATTAAACAATAAAGTCGTTTCGAAACTAACAAAATGAACAGAAAATAGGACAGCAGCCTCATCTTTAGCATCACTTCGAATATATAAATTCTTCCAAACACTTGGATATCATTTTTACAAAAAACATGGCTAATGAAACTTCAGCGCTACCGTTTTTGATCACATTGGGACAGTTGTGTCGACTATTCCAAAATGGCCATCTTTGATTCAGTTGTTTTCAACGCACCTTGAACTATCTCATTCGCAAAAGAGTTTCGGACAACTATATAATTTTGGTGTGATCAATATAGGCTAACTTTTCAGGCAGGTTGTAGATGGATAGCCGCCGAAGATGTTCTTCACTTTAAATGTTCACTAAGGTTAGTCGATTTTCTTTTTCCATTCTAAAATTGCATGAACAGCATTCAGGATCGTGCGACTGTAAATCCAGTGATCTCAATGAGCAATCTTCTCCTGGCTTAAGGGTTATCATAGTAGAGCATGCAGACGCCGTTAACCGGTTTAGCCTCTATACGCATTGATCAAGTCACACGAACTTAGTAACTAGGCGAGTCATTACAGAACGCTCCTTTGCATATTAATGGTGCCAGCTGCAACATTAATATCGAGGCTTCCTTGTTTTTACCCCCTCTATGTAGCACCTCTGCCTCAAGTGTGGATCGTTGGCCACAAGCGGAGAGGACTGTTCCGTTGGGCTGTATTATTGCTGAAGAGATATCACCAACAGTGTCCAAAACACGCGCTGTTTCAGTGAATATTAATCATATTTGATAATAAAAACTTGTCAAGCTGAGATTGAGGTGAAGTGTACGCAATAGTTATTTGTGATCTACTCTCCGTGGTCGTTCAGAAAGGTAACTTATCCGTGTGTAAGATGTCGACATTCTTTTTGCGTTTGTCTATCGCTATGTCTGTCCATTATCTCACTTGCAAGGGGAGAAACACATAAGAATATTAGACTTCTGCAGGTGCATTGTCCAGGAATTTAAAATACATACTGGCTTAATCAAATAATCAGAGCGTACTGTTTATGCGTGGACGTTTATAATGGTGGATTTCATTCACCAAATTTAACGATTGGACAAAACCCTGAGGTCGTCAAACATTTTGGTGACCTAGACTGTTGCACTAAACAAAGTTAGTACATATCTGCCATGTTTTCGAATTCCCCGTAAATCAGATTGGCGGTTAAAACCCGTGGCTGGCATGTAGCAGGCAGCTAGGTTTTCTTATCTTCAGACGTAACTGTCTTTTTCTAATATTTTTATACGAGATGCTGTTTCATCCGGCCAGGCTAATGACTGCTGGTATATGCCGTTGATGGGCGAAGGACATAATGTATGTGGTTCACATGCTTCTAGTCTTACTAGCATGGAACCAGAGCCTGCACATTACGATTAACAACGTACGTAGCGCATGAAGAAAGTAGTTTGATGGGGGCTCATAACGTACTGCAACAGGCCCATTATTACGCTTATACAAAATCTGAGGTTATTGCTGAAACAGTGCGCGGACAGTTGCTTTTGTTTGTATCCATTCAGTCCTGAATTGTGAAATTTCAGGTAAACGCTTTCTACCTATACTTGCTCGTTTCAAAAACGTGGACTCGAAGCAAAGTTATGACCATCGCTGACCCGGTTATTATTTAGCTCGCAGGCGATCACTCTTCAGAAAGTATGGGACACTATGGTATTATCTGCATTTGAACTGAATACTCGATACTCGTTAAATTTTCGGTTTAAAAAAGAACTGAAAACTTGACGGGCTGACCTAAATCCGGATTTAGTAACAGCCTCAACTGTCATGCAGCTTCGTTTCACCGGTGGCCTTTTGACTGACGAGTAGAGATTTGCGTCTTATGTAAGTGTCAAATAGGATACACAAATCTTGTTTCTACGTAGCTGCCCACAGAATCCATCAGATTTCCATTTTGTAAACAGCAGGCTTTGCTAAGTAATACTAGATAGTTAAAGGCATAAATTATATGTGGACTGACAGTTATCACAAGCTGTGGGCTAGGTTACACCATGATAGGCTGGTAGCCACACAAGTGTCTTGCCTGCACACTGATGTCCAGGTGTTTATCTTTGTTTAGGGCCTCACAGATTTGAAGTAGCCGAAAAGAAAGTGGAAAGTTGAACACATTTCATGTGCGCACAAAGATTTGCAGTAGCCCCTGTCCTTGATGACAGTGGCAATACGTCTTTTACCGAATGTGTTGCGTGAATCTTGCAGCTGATGTGGTATGTATCATGCACCTTTAAGTATATACACATAACGTCGGCTGGTAAGTTATGATGAGCATCGCAGAAAACCAATAGACTTAGATTCTTGTTTCACAGTAGCAAGTTGAATGCGCTTAATGGGTCAACTTAGTGACTTGTTGTCATGAGATATTTGGCGGTCGATGACGTTGGCTTTCGAGCCGTCAGTGCAGCAAGATGAGGCCGGTGCGTCAGCGGTTGTTTCAACCAATTCGGGATGTGTTCAGCGATACGCTGTAATAGTTGTCGATCTGTTCTGCCAAAGCAAACGTCACTGAAACTGCAAGCGGACTGGTATAAAACGCGATTGCGGATAACTGGTCCTTTGATGGATTGAAATAAGCGCAACTGCGTACCGCACATGTTCGAGCTAGAGCAGACTAATTTGTGCTTTACGTCGTTGGATAGATAGCTACGGCTGGATGACAAGCATGAGAAAACAACCTTCTTTTGGACCGTCAGTATGGGTTTACTGCTTTCTTTCGCCACATGACGTGTCTCGATGAATTTATGAAGGTATGCATTCGCTAGTAAATTTTGTCTCGGCAACTGCTGTTCTGTCTGCAGAGTGGCAGTGTTACAAATGTTCCCGGCCCTATGAGGCGACGTCTTACACAAACCTCGTTTGTATTCAACAGCAACAAAGATAGATAACTGAAGATGGTGATTACACCATGTCGCTTTGCAGTGCACTAAGCGTTGAAACCTGCCATTTGCACGTCTATTAATGAGTACATCCAAAAAAGTTGAACTGCTGTTGGATTCAACTTCGTGGGATAAAGATAGATTGGGGTGATAATCATTAAGAAAGTTGATAGAGAAGTCAAAATTGGTGTTATCAGTGAAAATGAAAATATCATCAACGTATCGTTCGTACAAAACGAATCTTACATCGAATGTGAAACTCTCTGCTCAATCATTCTTAAGAAGACGCCTGCGGGTGCTGGGTCTAACGGACTACCCATAGCAACACCGTCCATCCGCTTGTAGTGACGTCCGTCAAAATCGAAGTGAACGTATTCTGTAGACAAAAAAAGAAGCTCTTTGGGTTATTCGAGTGGAACGCATATCACAGTTCTGACTCGAGATAGTCATAAGAAGTCGACCGGAACTACAGGAGACAATCATTGTGCTTTTCTACAACACTGTTGATCATGACCGCGGTCAGAAAGATCAGTAGCTTGTTTAGCACTCTGCGATGGCATCATATTCTGATACCTTTTCAAGAATAGTGAGTTATATGGACTGGACATCGTAGTTGTCGCATTCCAGTAAAATTTCCAGTCAGCTCCTTCCGAAAAGAAGCACCAGATCTGAGTTTGAGACTGGTTAGAGCTCGTCAGTAGTGCGTATCCTTGCCACGGCCGGGATTTAAACTCATCTATGCTTTTGTGAAGCGACCTTGTTGTCCACTGAATCAATAATATCATGTTAGGCACGGCCAAATCATCACATATGAGCGTTCAGCTACTCTAGTCTGTCTGTAAGTCCCAGATTACCCGATCCCATCCAGAGGAGAGTCAGTAGCTGTCCTGTTAACTCAAATCGATGAACCTTCGACTGAGAATTCTCTCCAAGCTGAGATCACAAAAATTATTAACACGTTGATCGATATTTTGATTACCGCTGGGTAGTAGAGGATTTTGTTTTTCGTGTAGACTGAACGTCACGCACAATCGATCTCAGCTATCGCATTCCCACAGAATTTACAGTCGGTCCGTTTCGAAATGCAGTACTACACTCCAGTTTCACTTTCATTAGAGCCCGTCAGTAATGCATATCTATGTTCAATCTGTATGAAAACCAAGATCTTGTAATACTTGCCAGTAACGGTGAGCTAGATTCTTCTGGCGTGCGTGGTGCGGGAGAAACTCAACAAAGTTGAAACGGCTATTTCACAACGCTGAGATCAATTATTCGCATGAATCAAGCTGAGCAGAAATCACAGTAGCATCCAAGTGAAACTGAGGCAAGGTAGTCACAGAAGGCTGAAAAGTATGTGGAGGTCATCAAGTTTTTTACAGACATCATGAATGAAGTTGACATGACAATGAATCGTAAACTGTTGGCGGTAATCTATGCTGTCGGAATAAGGATGTAGATCAGGTGCCACTGATATAACCTACAGTCGTGGCATGTATCTATTGATGTATGCGTTGGGCAAATTGAGAAACGTCTTGGTGTCTAATGTTTTTCTGCTAATTTATACTTGTATTTATTTATATATTTTATATATTTATATTTATGTATTTATTTATTTTATATATATTTTTTATTTCAATTATTTTTTTAATATTTATATACATATATTTATTATTTGCGGAAAAATTTGTTGACACAGTAATCAAGCAGAACGCAATATAGAATACTGCGAAATGGATGCAAACACTGTTTGTGAGTTAGCCAAAATAATGGGAAATTAGTGTAGTTTTACGCAGGTTGCCATCGACGGCGTTCGGACCACCATCAACCGACGCTGGGGCATTAAAGGAAATGTGACTGCAATGTCATCGTTTCTTCGTTCGTAACCCCACTCAGTAATTATACGCCATCTACAAATAATATAAACACAAGACAACAAAACACTTGTGCTCTTATCATTTTAATGATGATTGAAGACGTGCGTACACAAAAATGATGAAAATTATGCTTTGTAATCCAATTTGTAAAAAGTGAGCAAATAAACTTCTCAAATATACGTATAAAAAAATAAATATAAATATAAATATAAAATATATATATTATATATATTATATATATGGATAAAGATAACATCAGTAACTTCTTAGATTTTCTTCTTCTCTGCCTACTCATTCAACAGTCCTTCCAAACAATCACCAGACACTGACACCAGTGCTAGATTACCCTTAATGTACCAAATTATCCTCATAACTCTTTTGTTTATCCCATTCTCAGAGTGCTTTATATCGAGCCATGGCCTACTCAATAATTTGTATAATCACGAGGTGTGGAAGTGTCCAACAAGATCCTTATTGTCCTCACAAATATTAACCTACGTTCCAATAACCTCCCTTTATGGCCCGCAATAAAGTTTGCAAATCATCTTATTTAGATGATTTTTCTACGCCATTACAATCCTTAATTGTTTACATGGTTCAACTATGTCCTGATTCATACTAAGTGATTGAAACCATTTTCTCGTATTTGGGAAGTATCCTTGTGAACACTCCAAATTAACTAGGTGTACATCAACAACTACTCTCTACACATCGCTTGAAGACAAACGCTGTGCGAAAGTAGACAGCGTGACCTTCTGAACAGCACAGAGGTACGCTATTCAGAACGCCCCAGACGAACCTCTGGCTTTACTGTTGCAGTCCGGAAGGTATACACTGTGGTTGCACCCGGCTGGTGAATAAAGTCATTCAAAGTTTTAGGGCTAACGCACCTGAAGAAAGATGGTTGCATTTGCCATGACGTAATCAACTGTAAGCCTCAACGACAGTTGTAGAAGACATAGTCGCCTTAAGTTTGGTGAGTATAAATTATATGAGAATACTAAGAAGATGAAAGCTTTCGGATGGACAGTAAGGCCGATTGACTTCAGAATTTGTAGTTGGAGGATATTTTCTGAACCGAAACCTGAAACTGAATATATTTGTCTTCGGCGTTTACCGGAATACCGGTCCCTTTCACGATGATTCAAGTTTTCCATGATAAATTTGATGATCCTACATTAGTGAACAAACGTGGACTGTGCAACCTGTGAGATGTATTGTTACTGAAGAAAAAGTTCCAAAATAGACAGTGATTTTGTTCATACTGCCGTTGTTCTTTGTAATGCAAATCAAATGTTACTTAATGTAAACGAGTTGCCTAATTCGGGTACATAGCGAAGTATACTTAGGAGAAGTCTTTGGAGTTAAATTTTGTCTGAAGTATTTTCTGCTTTTCTGAGTGACTTTCGAAAATACTTGTCATTTTTAGAGATTATCTGATGTGTTTCTCATCTCAATTACAAAAGCATATTTCTTGTGTGCAGTTGATCTAAATGTAGGTGTTAGAAAATTGTAGACCAAACTGGTGAATAACACTTTTAGTAGGAGACCTGAGCGACTTTAGAACATCATTCAATGCTCCTTGTCTGGCGTTTCTTACACGGTGATTCAAATATCACAGACTACAATCAGAAATATGCAAAACGGTGTTTTTCGTTTTAGAAAGAAACAACAATTTCAATGCTTGGTTTTGCTGTGTGGTAAGAAAATGCTATCGATTCACTGAAAATAGCCAACAGACAACTGAGGGTTTTTAGCAGATTATTTATTTCTGCCAGTTTGTCAAAATATCTTATCAGCAAATTCTGAGATTTCATCGGCACATCCAGTTTTAAACGATCCTGTTGCGTGAGATAAAACTGTCAGGTAGAAGCAATGATTTTGTTTTTGTTCTAAGTTGCCGCTATCTTGTCGTATTTTGAAGACTACAAATTTTTAAAAGGATGCTTTATGCGAAAGCTCAAGTGAATTATTTCTAAGCGGAACAACAAACTGAATGTAGTACACAGGGATGGTTATAATTATCTTAGTAGATAGATTTGGTTCAGATGATTGAGAACATTGGTTTGGAAATTTCAACAAAACGGGAGTGAACGTAAGATGTATTTGTCAGTTGGGTATATTTGTCGGGACCACCACTACCAATAATGGAAGATATGGGACGCTTTGGTATTGATATGTTCGCCGAGCTTGGCATTTAGGTGGCAAACGTTTCATCACCAAGCGAGGTGACATCATCAGTGCGTGAGTGTTCGGCGTATAAAAAAAATTCAATATGGGACGCTTGTACAGAATTCCTCATAGGTGTGTTACAAAATCTTGAATCTGCACAGTCCAGGTGCATTTTTCCGTGACTCTGGAGTTCTTGGAAAACGTCAACGTGTACACCATTATTAAAAATTAACAAAGAGCTCACCTAAAGCAGTTGGTTTTCTTCACAATGTTTCAACACAGCAGGTGGGTTCTGCAAAGTGATAGAATTTTGTGTTGACTCTTTCGTATTGAATGTCAATGACCTGAAAAAGATGTATATGTGAAAATAATGAGGTGGGATTGAATAAATAACTTAACGAATGGGGTGATTGACAATAATGCTAAACTGTTCGGCGTGTGGGAGACTATGGCTTACATATAATTATTCCCACACACATATTTCTGAATTGCAACGGCTAACCGCGACCGCCTCAAGAAAACGCATGGAATGCGGATTAACTTGGATAATTACAATTTTGAATGTTTGTTTGAGATTACTCCAATGACCGGTGGTCACCACTCGCCTTGCCTTAAGGGAAACAGGAAGTTTGCGTGATTCTTGGAGGAAAAATGTAAGCCGTGCAATCCTATTTCGAGCCGACATTTGCAGGTGTTCCGAAACCCATCTTTTCTGTCGATTTAACTTTTGCTAAAGTTATTAGCAAACTGATAAATACAATGTGAGTTAGTGCCAACAGGCTGCTCCCCCTTCAATAAAGATGAAGTGAGCTTGCGAGTTCTGTCAACGGCTACGAGTTCATCCGCATTGTAGACTCACCTAATCGATGTGTCGAGGAGTTTCTTGTTTTAAAATCGATAAATATTAATTTTGGGTGGTAGTTCAGTGTAGGCCTCTTTCCTCCCAACCTTAGAAAGTGTTTGCTGCTGCATGTTGTCGGCCGTGTCTATTGACACTTCCCAGCAGATATACCCATTATCCTGCAACATGATTGTGAACCATCGAAGTGTATCGGCCAAACGTTCCGATGAACAAATATTTCCAGGTTGGATTTTAATAAAAAGATATTCTCCTCATAATCCACCATCCTTATGATTGACGAGGATGTCGACAAACGGCAAACACCAGTTCTTTTCCAGTTCACAGGTAAATGTCACACCTGCATGGCAAGCGTTCACCTGTTTTACCATCTCATCGATCATTTGCGAAGATTGTTCAAACATTACGATGTCATCCACATAACGTTTTTGCAAAGGCAGCCCTGAAATGGCTTTAGTAATTCGCTTTTCTCTCAGTGGTACGGAAAAATCAACTAGCTCCTCTTGGCGATTCCCTCTATTTGTCTATGAGGAATATTTTGACAACTGAAACTGATGTATCATGTACGTAGTAACATAAGGGGTTTCAACAAATCCGGGGTTTTTTCTATAGCAGAGCCATTAATCTAGATAAGATTGCATGATAATTCGACCACCTTTTACGACGGACTGTTTGTCAATAGTAATTGAACGTCTATTGAACACACGAATTTGTCGAGATCAATCAACCTAATTGAGTTTTTACTAGTATATCTGTCAGATTTTCGTTTCGGTGACTTTGAAGCCTGTACGATCCACCAAGCCAGTTAGTACTGTGGGGAACTTCTCGTAGATGAAATCAATCTAAATGTCATTCCCAGTTTGTATGTTCCGGATGAGCCGTCCACTTACGCTGTTGGTGAACCCCTCCGGCTTTGGAGATTCAGAAGTTCATCCGCTAATTATTCAGTGTAACGGTAACACACCAAGGTGTTGAATTATTAGCCATTGCACATCAGTCACCCTGTCTTCTTTGTCAATAAGTTAGAGTTTCCTCCCATCGTTCAGCATGAGCAAAAGTTTCCAAGCATACCATTCTTCATCCACAAGTGCGACATCAGACTTATCTAGTTCCGACACGACAACGTACTTAGTTCTCAAGTGTTTTGGAGCTTTCAAATGACGAATCGTGAGAACGCGTTTTCTTTTTTGGTGTTATAATAAACTCCCAGGCACTATTGATCAGCGCTATGTCAAACCATTCATGACTGTCCAAGCCAGTAGTATGCAAATCTGATAACTAGTCTAGAGCACAAGTTTTGACTCCGATGCGATATGGTCAAGATTATTAATTTCAAAAAGGCAATACGAAATGTTGGCACCTACCGATGTCCATCTTTTTACGGCCACATTCAAAGTATCGATTGTTTTGTGTCTGTTTTTTACTTTTTGTTTCACAAGGATATTTTTTATTAAATGCTATGCTACACACCAGATTATGCCGTGCGAACGAACATTGTGTGCAGTCTAACGTAACAATTGCACATCGTTTGTTCATCTAGTTCATATCTCACAAGAACACAAAGAGAGACCATTGTGGTCGTAGCCACGTTTAGATTGCAGTTAACTAATTCCCATCCAATCGGCGAAAAGGTGACGCGTAAAAAGCGCAGCGTGGTTTTTATAGCGATGCCTTTATTTCAATCTTTTTCATCAGACAGGTAAGACACATCTGATTAGTTTGCTAAAATACAACCCAAGAAATTACAACTGAAATCTCCCGATACTCACTCGCAGTAGGACTAATCCAATGAGGCACAAATGTTACGGGTGACAAACCAGTTGATCGTACCATGGTTAATTTGGTTCAGTTGCTTGGAAATTGCGTAGCGCGGTAAGTTCAGTAAATAAAGTACTATTATAGTTGTGCCCATTTTCACGGCACTTACTGATGTGTGGTGGATTACTTACGCGCGATTTCAGTCTCCAAAATCGGACAGACTAGTTAGCCAGCACGTTTTGGAGAAAACTGTGATGGTGCCTCCTTAACAGTTCATATCTTCTGCAGTTACTTGAGCTGGAACCCCGGTGCATACACTTAAGTCAACGGCGTTGATCAACGTATCATTGACTTTGCATTAAGAGAGACTGAATTGTCCTACCTCGACACCTAACTGCATCCGTTTATCCGCCGTCAACAGATCGCCCGACGATCGCATAAGGAGACGCAGTTTTTGCTTGTCACCTCCAGTGGATAACTCGGAGTTTACTATTTTGAAATTCATTCGAAATTATCAATCTGTGTAAACCAATCGAGCGATATGGTAGATGTGGTAGATCACTGGTTAATAACCTGGAAACTTGATCGGTTTAACCTGATAATCACTTACTAACGTTCGTAACCTGACTAGCAAGCCGACTCAATTCAAACAGAGGTGCCATAACGGAGGTGAAGTGAAGTCTCAGTTCTTAAGTGACAGCCACGTTATTCCTTATGCCACTCTACTCAAACGCGGCAAAGAACTTATCAGGTTGTATGGCTGGCTGCAAAAGTGTATCTATATTACATGTAGACACTTGGGTTTGGAGAAGTATTGCTGGCTTGTTGTAAAGTTGAACTCCAGAGAACATCATTTATTGTCTGGTTCACTTAAATAATTTTAGTAGGCGCATACTAAGGTGTAAGTATATAGACAGAAATTATTTCGCCGGTGGAGAGGTCTTTTGAGTTATCACTTAGTATGTGCGAATGATAACCTATATGGGTTGCCGCTTAGTCTGTTGCACAGAGTCGAGTTTTTAATAAAACAGTCATGAAGTTTTAGTGAACAGCAATCATGTGGCTTCTCTGAAGATCTCGACTGCAGCCATGCTTTCTCGCTTGTCTTTTCTGCACGCATGATCATGTTTACATATACTACAGAAGGCCTGATACGAACTCAATACCACCTTCTTCAGTCGTGCAGCTAATTGCAAACAACGACTGTGCCTTCCCAAACCTTGTTTAACGCATTGGAAGATTCTACACACTTTCCGCTGGGCGCGTTTTTGAGTGCCACCGAGTGGGCCGGAGTCCATCTCTCATTCTCTTTCTTTCCTCCCCTGACTGCTGCCTTTGGTCCTAGATTACGACTTTTCCGAAAACTACCACATTCTTTTAGTTCACTGTCTGTTGGAACCACAATACGACTACGTTTGAAGTTGTTAGTGGACGAGGATCAAGTGCATACCCACTTATCGACTAAAAAATGACATCGTTTGTGCCCGTCTCGGCCGGAACTTCTTAACATGTGTGTTACGCCTCGAAGTAAAAGTACCGGAAATCTCTGTCTGTTGACACTTTGACCACAACGTTTCCAACCTCGTTACTGGAGTGTCTGCTGAACGTAGTTATCTGGTTCTATCTTAAAATATACGAGCGAGTCCATGTCTGTGCAGAGTTGCCATCAAAACTAGCAGGCTCTACATATCCACCAGGTCGCCTTCCCCTCTTACCTGAATCCCTTTCAAGTAAATAAAATAACCACACTTCACTTAGAATATTCGAGGAGGAAGATGGTATTGACCGTCATGTGTAGGGTCCAAATGTACTCTGTGGTGTTTTTCTCTTTGTTAGTCCGCCACCATTACTGGGGCGACTACTGGATTTTTATATCCAAATGAGAAGACGATGTTTAATATTGACTATCCCATTCAATAATGTGGCTAGTCGTAGGTCGGTGTTTATTAAACATCAATTCCAGTGGCTTCTTTCCACTGGCACTATAACCAGCCAAGGCCACTTTACGCTGCGAGAACCACTCCCTTCAGAGGCTGCTGCTAACAGCAGGAATATTACTTTACTGGTGGAGTGATCTGGCTAGTCAGTGCTAACTCATGACATTAACTGCTCGTGGCAACGCCATATTAGCACATCTCAAGTACAATGACATTTATCAACTGTTGAAGGCAAATGAGTGTTTTACTGTCGCGCACTTGACCCCATTTCCATGAATAATCCATAATTAGCCTTCTTTCAAGATATTCCAGCCATGTGTGTTGTATTTTAAATCGTTGTATCAAATTTCCTGATTCAAATTAACTATATTGAAGCCGGAGTCTGGATTCGGATTAAGGAAGAACTAAACCGGAGAACAGCATCACAAGACTGCTAGAGACCACCGAACACTCTTCAAGTTCTGACTCGTGAACCACTTTAAACAAAGACAACATTCTGGCACATTCCTTCGAGCGATTCGATTTAAGCACATCAGCTGATGTCGACAACACACACTCAATTCTTCGTTGATATATTTACTGCCTCACTAAAAACGTGGAGACATTTCGAGTGAGTCACGCAAACCGAACGTTGCTGAATGTAGGCTGCTTTCCTCTAAAAAAAGCAATTATATCCCTATCAAAAACTACTAGCGAGAAGGAATTTTATGAATCGAACGTCGATTTTTTTACATTGAAATTAAGCAGGTCGTCGATTACTCATCAAAAATACAAAATATTACTCAACGAGTTTGATGAAGTTGGAGGTTTTTATATGGCAATGTGATCATTCCTCACAAGCGATACTTCCGTCCTGCCCAGTGTGAGATCATTAGGACACAGTTCAACACAGAAGCCCAAGAAAAACCAGACCGATGTTCAGATGCGAATCACAGCATAGACAGTCAGTCCTGTTAAATACTAGTCTGGGTTACTTCCGAATCCAACATTTTTTCGAGTGCGACTGTCTGGGACACTTATTTGACCACGTAGGTCAGAATAAATTGAAAATGACGTCCAAATCAAACTTAATCAAGTCCCGGCAACTCCAACATTAAGCACGCATAAAAGTTGAACACCACTCACAAATGTATACGACGTTCGCATCCACCTCCTTGGGAAAAGATGTAATGAACCGTAATTATTGCGCTTATTAGTACTGCATGCTCTTACCACGTCTGGAACTTCAATTCCGGTCACGCTTTCATAGGATAGACGCGTTGACTACTAGGCCAGTGGTTTCACGGCACGCGCGACCAACCTATGATTTGCAAACACTGTCACACTGCCTTTAAGTAATAGTTGGATTACTCGACCACCTCGAGAGGAGACACAGCAAGTGTCCCATCAATTCCGTTCAGTGACGTACAACGAAAACATGTCTCGAAGGTGTGTTTTTAAAGTCAAATTAGCCGAAACTCTCCTATTACCTACCACTGCGATTATTTGTATTGCAAACTGGTCGAGCAACACGTCGTGGTAGTTGGTATTACCTACTGATATGACGTTCGAAAGTTGAATAAATCTCATCACATACTCAGTCATCTGGTTCGAAAGAACTTGTTGCAGCCGGTTTAGTTTTGTATGGTTTCCGCAAGATAACTTAACATTTCTGATTTGCACACCACAGGTTGCAGCTGACACTGATCGTTCATGTGATTGATTGTTTCCATCTAAACAGTAGGACACGGAAATCAACAACAGTGTTCCTGATAATTCGGGAGCATTGTTAACTTATTGGTTTAGCTAGACATAGTGAGTAGGATGGGTCTTCAGCCAAGGTTGGTTGCTGGTTTGGATTTGAGTACTGTTTACTCAGATCAAACAAAGACAAAAACAGGTTGACAACTTTTGCATTTTTTTTTAAATTCAACCTTCGCTATTTTGTTAACGCAAACTACTCATGAGATGGATCGTGGCCATTAAATTAATGAGGTGTTAATAAATCACAATGATCATGCCGACTCTTCCATACTTAAAGTGATAATCATAAGGCTAGTTTCCTAGTGTTTTGGAGTGCTGGCTGTTAATACGAAGGTCGCATTGATCGATATCAGTCACACCCTCCCCTTTGCCAAATAATTCTAATCAGAAACGCGGTTTGTGGTGGTTATTTAAAAATTAATAAGCATAGTTCAGAATAATGCGAAAGGACGGTTCAGCCCCGGTTTATAGCCTTGAGTTGCCTTTTTAATGTCTACCATTTTGTTTCGAACAGTTCTCTCTTGACTGAGACGGTCTAGGCCGTTTACCATGTGTTGAAAACGATGGCTTTTTTCTCCCTTATTTTCTGTAGTTACATTCATGAATCGTGGGCAGAGATCAAAGAGCGTTGACAACTTGTAGCAGTTACTCGAACACAAGGTTTCACTTGATAAGATGAAATCCAACAGGTATAATTTCGGAGTTTCTGTAACAAATCACTAAGGTAAGCAGATTTGTCAAAACTTTGTTTCTTCCATGTACCGCTGTTGAAAATTTGTTAGATCATTTGTCAACGCTCGTCTGAGAACAGCAATACGTCACCGTCTCCGCTACGAAACAACTTCCATCGACAGACAACTCCTCTACCTTGGAGGTGTTTTGTCTTTGAACAGATGGTGTTTCATCCCGCATGTTCCGAACACTGCCAGTAAAACGGTGAACACTTTAACGCCACTTTGTCCAGACCGTCCCAAGCGTCATGGCTTTGCGTCTGATTGCGAAGTCTCGATGAAACCGTTTTAGTTTACAGACGTAATAAGTTGTATACCGAACCACATGGTTTAACGCGAAGTTGGGGCAGTTTTCAGACAATGATGACTGGCCGTTTCTCGAGGTAAACTAGTAATAAATATCTACCGTTATAATTAAGAGGCAGAGAGGAAAGGCTACCTGACCGTTACGATACCTTTTAGCATTTGGTGCCAATTAGCTCTTCGATATGGAGGTTGTTTTGGATGCACCACGGTTTAGAACTGAGTCCGAAAAGTCGGTAACCCCGGATCAACAAACCAACGTTATAAACACCGCCTTCGTTGGACTCAGTACCAAGATACGAATGATAGTATTAGGAAGGCGTTATTCTGATAAGTGAGTCAGCTACTTGTGTAAAAATCTGAAAACTTGATCCAGCTTGTTTTTTCACCTTCCGCTTGCTGATGGGAAGATGTTACTTTGTATTTTGAGTGCAGTACACGGGCCAGCAATTATCTTGACCTTGAAAAGTGTTTCTTGAAAGGTTACTTCTTAAGGGAGGTTTACTTTTAGCCGGAGCATTGTAGATGACAGTGCCTGACTTACCGCAACACACAAGCACACATTTCTTTCGGTATGCAACGCTTAGAGACGTCCACCATCTAGTTCAAAGATCTTCGTAACATCAATCGTTTACATAAAGTTCCCGCTGGACTACGCCTTCGGTTTTGATTAACCAATCTCATGATCTTCTCTCTGATATGATGGGGTACAAGTGGTTTCGAGATCGTAAAAATGAAATGTGTGCAAATATCCGATGGAATAATGTCGCCCCTGAGCTTTTTAGTAGGATTATTTTTCAGCTGTCTCGCATCCTGGATCTTTAACGTTCGACAGCACCTCACATCTAATGAGCAGTTGTAGATTCTCATCGTTATGGTCTACGCGTCTTTCACAATCGCCTACCACAGTGGAAATCATGTATACAGCTCAGGCTGCGCGCTTATTGCAGCTCCACTTCAAATTAAAGTGAATACAACAATCAGCTGGAGTTAGCTAATCTACTTCGAGCCTTTCACTGTAATGTCAGAAGTTAACTGGGTGCTGAAGCGGCTCAGCCCGCCAGAAGGTTTGCTCTGGAGTAGACCGGAACTCACAACCGTTCGTAGAGCCTCTATTAATCGGTATGCAATGTAGAAATGATTAGAAGCCTAGAACCACGTAATAAAAATGTCGTCGTTTACGAATGGAATGTGTCAAGAAAAGGACCAGTTGTGACAAGGAAGTCTTTGTTGTGAGGTCACTTCAGTACTTGCTAATTTGGTCGCAGCTGGACAGAAGGTCTGTTCTCAATCTGATTGATGATACACAACACTGGCTTGCTGAAACTAGACAACAACCAGGCATAATTACTTATGTAACGAGTTTGTGTGAAATGAGGAGAGTATATCAACAATGAAACAGAATTTACTCGTGCGATGTCCTCAAGACAAATGTCGCTAAACTGTGGTCCCATTTACGCTTTCAATACCAGTAAACGAAAAGTGTGTATGTATACAATGTTCATATATGAGGGAGGTTTTTACAATTCATATATTCTGCAACCGTATTTACAAACTCATCACTGTTTAAAAGTGGCAAGATTATTTTGAAATATTTGAGCACCAACAAGTTATTTGTGGAACGTACGTAGGCCCGAATTTTGAGTTATTCGTAGATCTGATTATTTGCTTGAAGGTGTTCACTGTAGTCTATGATATTATTTGACAAGTTTTGCACATACGTGTTCTGTACTCTTGTACATTTGCATCAACTTGTTGAATAGCAGCGCCTTCAATTTCACAAGAATCAGTTATCAATCGTCGCAAAAATAATTTCGTTGATTCGCTTTTCAACCTCATTTGTTGTGTTTTAGTAAACAGAATAAGTGAACATATTTAGACACCATCGAGCAACACAAGTTTGCATTGTAAGCATTTGAATCTTCCATACATGCACAAAAAGTTGTGATACATTATGAGGCTCTCGGATTTGTTTAGCCGTAATATGTTCATCGACTTTCAACCAACATAGAAACATTTAGTACGAGATCGTTTCACCAGTTGAAAACGTAGAAGAGACCCGGTGGCACACCTACACAAAATATGTTGAGACTGTACATCGGGTCGCTATAGCTATGGTCGTTTAGAGCCAAATCCGAAAAATCTGACGGTTCACTGTGAACTCCCTAAGTCCATTCCAAATGTTCTTTGAATCCAGACGCTCGCTTGTTCCCATAAACTGTGGAACACTGAGAAGAAATCTCTGTTTAAAGTGATGGCCTTGTGGCAAGACCCATCAGTTATTGCTTTAGGAAGTAAATAATGCCCGAGGTTCTCTAAGTCTTTCAGAATGATGCTTGTCTGTCCTCTACACACAATCGTGGCATAAATGACAGTTTGGCGAGTGACCTGAGAACTAGTTTTAGGTTCTTGAACGCCAACTGTCAGTCATAAAGTGGATTACATGGATTTATGATTGGAAATTTGGGGCTGCTCCTCCGTTGCACTGATGCGTTGCAACCAATATGGCAGCTTAGTTTCCACTAAGTATACCTCAGCGCGGCAAGTCTCAGTCATGGTAACGGCAAGCGGAGAAGTTAATGGTCATGGATCATACTGTCAGGATAGCATCGTGTTATGATGCGAAAACCGCAGTCTCTATCAGACTTACTGATGTGCGTTTCCAGAGGCGATTTCAGACGGATAATTCGCTACACGCAATCGTGGCACATCTGACTGTTTGAACAAAATCGTTAGAACACGAAAACTGGCAGATGCAAGCATTTCGTATTGACTCGTCAGCACCAAATTTACAATAACATGAAACGGGTTTTTTATATCTAGCAGTTTGGGGAGCAGGGTGGGTAGTCAATTGGTGGTTTAGGAAAGGTCACCAAGTCCAGGGAAAGGTCAAGTTTGCGAGCAATTGTTTCTGAATACACAAGGTCGGCTTCAGTCGATTGATTGCGACCGCCTCAGCAAACCGCAAGAATCTTGGATTCGAGTGACGTAGTAGGATTCTGAATGCACAAATTGGGTCGATAACGTGACCAGTGGTCAGGACGTGTCTTGCGACTGCGGACGCTGGTTGCTTGCGTGTTTCAACCGCATCGTCGTTCTTCTGTAATACAGAGCTCTGGACCCATTTAGGCAAATGTTTCTTCACTCTGGAGATCAAGCACCTCTCGATTCTGCCTATGCAACTTTCATTGCAGCTACATGTAAATTGGTAGACACAATGTGAGGTGGCACCGATAGGCTGATCTCCTTTGATTGAAGGGACAGGCAGTTTCTGGGTCCGGGCTAATACAGATTGCCAGTAAAAATAGACGTGGGCCTTTCGGTTAAACAAAATGGTTCCATCCAAACGACCAAAAGTGATTGGACATCGGGTAATGAGAACTGGCAAAAAACTCATTTTCGATCACCAAATCTGATTCTTTATTCAAAACTTACATTTACCCTGGTCAAAGGTCAAGAGTTGGTGCAGATTTGGACCATAAGGTCGCCATGTAGCTGTGGTAGTCTTCAAGTCTCCAGGCAACACACTGAATGAATTTAATTTCAAGTACCTGGTTCTGGGTCTTTATCTTAATGTTTTTATTGACGGTGAGCATTAAAGAGCCGGCATTTTTGGCGCGCCGTGAAGCCTGCGCAGTGTATGCGTATGACGGCAAGTTAGATAAGAGACAAACAGAAGCAGTTTTGTTCACCTTATTTCGACTTGTTATCGATGAAGGAAAGATAGATATACGCTGCTTTGTTTTTGGAGGACTAAACGTAGATGGTTTTTGATGTATTAAAGAAGAGAAGATGAAATTAAGAATCATGAATATTCGTGACAAAGATCAAATGAAGACGATAATTTCACCAGTTTATATGGTTTACACTTTCTAGTGAGGTCATACTTTTCAAGTTTCACACGAAGAGAATTAGATCGAAACGTTCGATGAACGTGAATATCACTCATAACATATCAAACACCTACAAGCAATTTCATCCCGTTTTTTGGTATTCTTCATTTACATCTTTCTACCTATTTGTTCACTAGTTGTCAAGACATTACGGATGCAATGTTTTCTTTTTCCGTAAGTGCAGTTAATTAGATTCTGATTGTCTGGTATTTCTCCTACGAGTGACTATCTTGTAAACAGTAGAAAAGCTGCAGCCAATCATTTAAAGCAAATTTCCTCATTCTTTTGATTGTTCTGTCAAGCTAAGTTACTTGTGTATCTTGCCGTACCTACTTGCTTCCTATAATCTGTTCCACGTGAAAAAGTATTTCCGGAACAGCAACTTACCGTTACACTCAAGCACAATCCGTTCACAAAAAAGCTTGAGATTAAGGATTATTTTCCCCTTTATGTGAAGTTTTTAGTGGTAATGTAATTACTGTCAACTTAGTTAAAAGATTAAACTTATCTACAATAACCGCTCCTGACCGAAAATGGACGCTATCTTTTTCGTGAATACAAACGCGTGCCTGCGTAAGTTGTAGAACGCAGAGGTGAACCAGGCAGTGATTAAATTATTAGCAGAGGGGCACCTATTCAGGAAACAATATGTTGACCAGTAATTTTACTTTGCCGTCATCCTCGTCTAACATCGATCAGCATTTTTATGGTGTGCTTGCAAACAATCAAACATCCTTCACATTTGTGGAAACCTTGTTCAACCTTCTTCAGGGCAGTGGCCGTTGCCTGCTGATTTGCATGTCAACCACAAAAGGGTAGACCGATTTCAACCCCTAAATAAAGGAAACGTAACAACGACGAAAAGTAAATCACATGCATCCTTTTAACCTCAGCAAACGTGATCTCTGGTTCAATAGATGAGTACCTGGACTGAAATCTGTCATCTGATCATTCACTATGAATTCAATTTCCCTTCATGTGTGATGGTGCTGAGATTCAAAAAGTTCGAAGCAATTGTTCCTTACTTCTTTAGTGGTAACTGCAACTAGCTGCTTGCAGACTGCTAATTTTGCAGTAAACCAATTCAAGAGGCATGTAAAATAAATGCGTAGTCGCTAAAACTAGTTGGACGACTGGAGTGGCAAATGGTACGAGGTGATCAAAATCCATAGTTGAGACGAACATTCTACTATGCGAATACTAAAAGATGCATCTTCTTCTTAAAGCGCTGGTAGATTTCAGGTCAAGGTAGCTCGTGAGTACAAAAGGAACAACATTTTGAGTGCGCAGTGTAAACCTACAATCTTAACTGTTTCTTTGCCACTATCGATCCACCGCTTATCTGCCTGATTCTTTAACATTTCTGTTAGCTTCGTTTGCTCGCACTCGGCACAACTTAATAATGTTTCATGTTTCCTATCGGAGGAAAACACTATAAATCTTCATAGAAACCGATCGGGTTTCTAATGGTCAAATTTTCCATTACACCACGGCAATTCCCTGTCGGTTTTCGGAATAATCTATAACGATGATTTGTGGAAATTAAAACAATAGTTTTCCATCTGATAAAATTTAGCGACCTACTTTCCCAATAGAGAACATCCATCAAGTCAATGCAACCTATCGTGACCTGTAAGGAACCGAACCGAAAACAGACTACAGTTTCGAAAGAGGAAGAAGATGTGCTGACTTTCTGCGGCTAACTCATTTGGTAGATTTTATCCCACTTACAGGAAGCCTGTGTGACCTTTCAGATATCACCCTGACAATTTTTCCGAAAAACAGCAAAACAATGGTTAATAGTGCAGACCTCATTCCTCGTGTGAATTGAAATTTGTGTTGAACGGAAAATTCAGTTGACCTACGAAATGAAGAGTGAAACCCGAATACTCTGGTTTATTCACTTACTAACAATTGAATACTTTCAACAGTCGTTTGCAGGAAAGGCAGTAGAACCCTCTCACTTGGGTAATTTTTTCGAATACTAGAAGCTAATTTCAACAGTTTTATTCCTTCTATTCTCCATATAAACCCAATTCTAGGATGTGTTGCGAGATGTTATCAATTCGTTACAGAAAATCTACCTTATCTCTTCAATGAACTTTGTGAATGTAACTAAATTGTGAGCAAAGGGTCTAATGAAAAATTACCGGTTAAGCGGGCTGAAGTTCGGTAATTGCTGTGTAATTAGTGTAGTTTCTCCGGGTGCAAGTATCAGGAACTAGATGTGTAAAGAGTTAACCAGACCAGTGGGTTTCCTGAACAATCTACAAAGTTAGCTTTCTCGCCGTCTGCTGTTTTCGTCCACTTGATTGCTAGCCATGTCATGGTGCAAGTCTCCATTTGTTTTGACTGTTCACACTTCATTCCAATTACACATGAAATGATGGATGTCACGAGAAACAATATGGCTCTTTCCATGCCTCAATACACTACTGTTCGTTAAGTTGAAGACAGCTTTTTAGCTCGGCTGCTACTTGGCTGTGTCTCATATCAGTCGGTTAAATCACGATCAAGAAGCTTATTCGCACACATCCAAAGGATGAGTGGGAAACGAACCGGGAAGTGGTGTACTAAGTGTCTCGCAACAAAGTAAATAACTTTGCATACTGAAAACAAAATAAAATCGGCCATTTGGGGGCCTACACGAATAGATTCAGGGAACTTGTAGCAGGATTGGGTGATGATTAGGATAGGTGTGATAATAAGGGATGTCTATAATTCCAAAGGCTTTTGTCAGCTGAAATAATGTATCCTCTCAAACGCAACTCAACAACAGCTGATGAGATTCATGCGTGTGATGTCATTACACTTAGTCAACAGTTTCACTGAACGGTTACAGAACTTGAGATCTGTCTATGAAAGATCGAAGAAAAATAGAGAAGTACAGTATAACCAATGAGTGATTATGCAGGCTTTACTGGATTTTGAAATGAAGGAGTTTGGGCTGGGAAAATGAGTTTAAAAACCCATTTGGAAAGCAGGTCCCGTAGCTTTTATGAAAAACAACAGTGATGTGCATACATCAGTGTCTAATGTAACAAGAAGTAGCGGCTTAGCATTGAACTGTTTGTTGGTTGAGAATAAAAACAACCTGAATATATAATCCTAGTAAGTTGTCAACGACATGCGTTGTTGACAGGATACTGGAGTATACTTTGAGCTATTCATAGTCTTGTTGTAAACACAGAACCATCCAGTTATTACGTTCAAACCATAGTGAGCCAGCGTTGCGTGAGACTTTCAGAAAGAGACACTTCAGACTTAACGCTATCTGCAGGCTTGAGTAACACCGATCTTTTCACTCATTGTGTTCCATCACTATTTTCTGATAACAGAATTGTTGGTGAGAGTCCGCTGTGAATTAGTCGTCATGGAAAATGACAAAGTTGTCTTAATGAAGTCATCACTAAACGGAATGCTCGGCTAAATGTCTCAGTCGTGCGTCAGTTGACACATTACTATCCGCTTTCAACATATGAAAGCTTCATCAAGGTCAACAAACAAACAAGGGCAACTTTAGCATTTCCAGAATATTGATGGGATGCAATGTATCAAACCAACAGCACTGTCCACTGTAGATCGTCAACGTTGGTACGCACCTCACCGAGAATCTCTAAGGTTACATAAGGTATTATGTAATGTACGGCACTAGCTGGTAGTCTAATTTGACTGAGAAACTGACGAAGACCTTTTTGTTTCAAGCTCAGTACACCAAATTTACAACTGTCTTGCACTAAACGAGTATACAAAACCAACATACTACATTCAGCAGCCAGCTGAAAAATAACCGAAAAAGTAGACATAAATTCGATGAGTAAGTATAAAATAGCCTGATCATTTGGAAATCTGATTAGTACGAACGTACCAATCATAGAGTTCAACAACCTTGCTTTTAACCAGCAACTGCCTGTAAATTTGAAACATTAGGTTCCCTTAACAAGCCCATCAGTCTAAAGAAGTCTAACAGCAAAAGTGTCAGATGTCTTGCGCCGTGACATTCCGTTCGTATCTCATCAGTTACTTTCGAGAAATTAACCTACACTTTATATAGTGAGGAGCCAGCAGCTAGGCGACATCGACCTAGTCATGTCTGAGAAAAGCAGTCACGTGACTAACGCGGAAGCAACAAGATGTAACTGAAGCGTACTGATTAATGAGAAACAGAAAGTTGGTGTAACACAATATAATTGTTTCAGGTCAACAGGTTATTAGAAGTCCGAAAAGAAAGAGATACTTAAAACTTTGAACATATTGAATAGATGCGGTAAGATTTGGTTGGTAAATCTGCACAAACCAAAGAGGGGCTGAAAGAATGTGAGACGGCTAGAGCTGACCCAAAAATAACTATCGTACGATCCGCTGAATGGGGTAATTATTTTGTGGCTCTCAAAAGTTCTCGGATTCCATCAAACTTTGAGCCACCATTCCGGGTTATGTAGCCTCAAAGCAAAGTCGGAACCAGAAGTCGTACAGTGAGTGAAAGGCTGAAAATCTTGTTGTCTGTGTAGGTTCCAAGAGGTATTGATGCTCTTCGTTGATTTCTCTCAGCTTCAGTCAATGGTAGACAGACTAGAACCACCAAGATTGAATGGATTTTTGAATACCCTTCTCTTTTGTGACTTCTAGTACACTTTTTACACAAAGTAATTCTGTTTTGTTGCATCAGCTTCATGTTTTTTATTAATCAGTACGCTTCAGTTACATCTTGTTGCTTCCGCTCTAGTCACGCGAACACCTGTCTGAGACATGACTAGGTCGATGTCGCCTAGCTGCTGGCTTCTCACTATACAAAGTGTAGGTTAATTTAGCGAAAGTAACTGGTGAGATGCGAACGGAATATCACTGCGCAAGACGTCTCATATGCTACTGTTGACCGTTTTAGAATTTATCGGCGGAAGCAATGTTTCAAACTTCATCTATGTAGAATAAAGCACTCTTCACTAGTTACGGAGCCCTCTCTCACAATTGGCCAATATGAGTATGTTTCCTGGTTATGGTTTTAAACGTGCACAATCACGGTCAGCTGGACTCACACAGATGCAGTTAGATTTTCCCCCCTTGGAATGAGTTTCGAAATACAACCTGAAGTATGATCACTTAGGGAATCTGTGTCTTATCTCGTCTGATGAAACGGGCTGATTCCGAACAAAACTGGTGGATGTTTCTAGACTATCATCAGCATCCATTCGACAGCGATGCTGTCTCGAACAGGAGCACTATGAAGTCAGAAAGAACTGCCTCACGAAGCTCAAGCAAACGGCATCTTACCTTTCTTAGATGTGTTCAACATCACGAATTAGGACGGGACATTACAGTCATCGGCCAATGTCAAGCAGAATGGAGCTAGCAATATTTTCAGTTCTCCTGACTTACCCCGATAACATACAAACAAATTTTAGTTGACACCTCATTTCATAGGGCCAGACGTATTCGCACATCTGGCAAGCAGCAGATGGGACAAGAGTTGCCAAGAAAAACGTTACTGTTGAATGGATATCTAGAAAAATTCACAAAATCTCACGTTCAGATGGCCAGGTGTGATGTGCCAGTTCGAAAAGTTCGAAAGAAGAATATATTTCTATTTGTGAAACATAAAGATCACTTGGCAAACGAAGTCAAGCATAAATTGAGGTCTATTCTAGCCCGCCCGTATGCGACTACCCAATTACGCTCGGTACAAACCACCAAACGATCAGCCCGATATAACCGTGGGAAAAGTTTGTCTTACCATTCTGGCTCTCAGTTATCTATCAGTTCATCTGCAGTCGCACTTACGTTTACATAAACAGAACAGGTCGTCAACAATCTCAGCAAGTTGCAGGACGCATCCAGAGATGGATACCACGAGTGATGCAACAATGCTCTCGAACCGGCACATGTGTCGCTCGAAATCCAACGCCATCGACTGCTAACAACCCACGAAAAGAGGTTACCAAGCTGACCCACTCGGCTCATTCAAACTAACGTTACACAATCAAAATCTGAAGCTACTGGCGTTTAATGAGACTACGGCGATCAGAACTCGCCAGCTGATTCTGTGTACAAAGTTGTTTGAAGCAACCAATCGAGTTGTCGTGGTATTGCTAGTAATACTTGGTGTAAATATATGCGTCTTCATGTCCTGTTTATCCCTGATTATCTATCAATATATCCTGCATATTTTACGTTCTCGACTAGTAAGATTGAAGAAAGTGCCAACATATCGCTCCATGTCTTCTTTCATTCACTGCTAAAATTGTACGTAAGGCATATGTTTGTTAGTAGACTGATTGGGCGAAATGAACTGTCAACGTTCTCCAACGTGCGTCCTGCTACTCTACCGAAAATACGTTCACTTTTCAAAATTCGAATGCTCTGCTAAATGCTTTAGGAATGTCTCAGACAAACTCTGAACGATTCAGTTTACATGGTTATCATATCAGCAACACAGATTGTTTTATTCACTATAAATAGAAAAATATTCAGCCAATGGATAGAGAGATTTTTCGAGATATGCAGCAACACAGTTGGCAAACTGTCTACAGTAACCTGTAAAAACAAACAACGAGCACATCACGCGGCAAACCTCTTTCTCACAGCTTTGTAATTATTGTTCAGTTGGCATACAAGTCATGGAACAAATGAAGTTCTCTGTGCATAACAGTGGACATTCAAGATAGTTTATCGTTAATATCTCACATATATTTCGGTAACACATCAATAAAATTGGGGAACGGATAAATAAGGTATCCATCGGAGAATTCAAGGCAGTAACTGAAAGGACTGAAAAAAGTTATACGCGACAGTTAAGGCAAAACATAATTCACTTGAAATTCGAACGTGAGAAACTCAGATTAATGAAGAGTTTACAAAAAATCTGAATGTTATACTCAGAAACAGCCAAAACCTTCTGATAACCCGACGTGATAAATGGGTTTGGCGGATGATAGAAATTTACCAGGAAATTTAATCAGCCTAAAAAATTCTGCATACTGAACATTTACCGAGTTACCGGTGATATGGCGTGGGCGAAATTGCTTTTTAAAATGCAGCAGTTTGTTATACTTCACACTTTTATATTGTTTTATTTTCCAGTTGAACATCACTCACATTTGATGTTCAGATAGACTTTCCAACCAGCCCCTTTCGAAAACAAGCACTAGACTCGAGTTCCACTCTCATTAGAGCTCGTCAGTAGTGCATATCTTCGCCACGGCCGGGATTTGAACTCCGGCCATTCCAATCATGAGGCACCCGTGTTGACCACTGCGCCATTTATCTCACATTAGGCCCGAGGGAATTATCAAATGTGAACGGTCAAACACTTTCACTTGTGAGCAATGACCAAGTTGCCCGATCCTCTCGAGAGGAGACACAGTTACTGCCTGTTAACTCCATTCAATAACCCCGCGATTAGGACTTTCGAGTCAGGTGGAGATCACTGATCTCATTAAACTCTCAAGGCGATATTTATATTGGCCAGCGGCTTTCACATCGATGTACTAGTTATCGTGATCTGTATTGAAATCTCACCCACACAGCTGTCAGTAGCAAGAGCATCATCAACTATATTCTCACAGACGTGGAACCTACCAGGAGGTTTTCCACATAGATGGACCGAAGGAAGGAACGATTGCACTCAGAAGAACTCATTTGTTCATACTAGTAGGTACGTAATATACTGAAAAAGCCATGAAAATCTAACTTTAGTTAGTTTAAGGTATTGTAGATCCTGCTTTTGCTCAGAGGAAATGTATTGTCTTGGTGAATAGACGAACGGTTCATTTTGATCAATCTTTTCTCTCATGAAATTAAGAAAGTTGCCTTAACTTTACAAAGTCTACCGGAAGGCTTGCAAGGCCAGTTGAAGTTGAATGAATGCATGTGGTAATAGACGCCTCCCAGTAAGTAGACGGTAACAGAAAGGTAACCATACAATATGTACTTATCGGGATACCTCAGCAAAACATCAAATACGTGCGTTTTTTCCGTTACCTGACGGCTGCACTTTCTAATAGGAAGTTGGAAAGTTTAGACAGCACAAAGCACCGTTAACACGTGGACTCTCAAGGTAAATGATGATTGGATAAAGCACATGAAAACTAGGCCAAACTAGCACAAACTTCAGTGCTAATTAAAACGGCAATCTCACAAAATGAAGATCTTCGCCCGGCTGACGACATGAATAAATTATACGGAATAACGGAAGCAAAATTCGTCATGCTTTTTTGAGATCGAATGAACCTGAACAGACTAAAGATACATTGTGCGCGTGCAGCGCATGCAGTAGGCTTCCTCTAGTTAGTTATGGAAGCATTTGGAAACTACCAAATTTTATTTCGGCTGATCGTAATTTTAACACATGTGACGCATATGATTTATTCAAGCACAAGCTGTAAAAAGCTTGAAATATAAGCCTACTCCAAAGGAACACTAGCACACGATTCAGTAGTCTCACTAATTGAAATGAAACTATCACCAGGTAACATGGTGCAAGTGAGTTAAACAAATTTAAAACATAAAATCACTGAGTAGGTATCAAGTAAGCGGTATGCATGTGTTGTCACATCACTGCGAGTGATTTTCTTAACGTAAGAAATGATGGAGCGGGCACATCTGGGCTGACATTATATCTGCCCTCGATTACATGCTGATAGAGAACGCAATGTCGGCAAACCACAGAACGCTAAGCAGGGGAGCAGACAAGGGTATTAAGGTACGGAATGCTTTGGCAACTAATATTGTTACAGCTCATCTTTCCAAGTAAGCTGGTTAAAACGAAACTCGATCCGACACCAATCCGTTAAGGCAAGATGGTCTCAAATTTTGATATAAAGCACGGATTCAGACTTTATATGTACTGTGCCACTCCAAGCAGATCCAGGAGTACGGCTACACCCTTCATCAACCTGGATATTTCTGGAAAGCTTTTCACTTGGTAAGTGCTAATGATAGAAGTTACGGAGATCTACCATGGGGACAAAGTATGAAATGAAGACCATCCCTGTTTGATAGGAAAATCAAACAAGATGAGGTAGCAACTGTAGGGTTTACGCTAAAAGTCCTCTATTCGTGAGTGAACACCTATGCATTTGGACTGGTCGGTACAACAAACAACCAACGAAGGTTGCGGAAGAGATACCTTAAAGACGTGACCTAGAGATGCCACTCTGTACACTGGTGGAATATTGACCACCACATTGATGAACTAAACACAAAGATACGAACAAGTTTAGCGTTGATTAAACGAACGACTAACGGCCTTCGAGAAAGTTTTAAACAGCACATAGTTTAGGCTGCAAAACGTCCAAATCAACAACAGTAATCACTACGCTATAAAAACACACTAGTAAAACTATCAATCACGAGATTTCCTTACATACTTCAAGTCAGGTCAACCAAACTTTAGACTGTTACCGGGGCGCCGTTTAATGAGTGATAGTGGACGATGACACGGGCGTCTTTTTCAATTTAGCCCGGCGGTCACGGGATGAGGAATGTCAACGAAGGTAAATTGTACTGCGTTTTTATCTTGTAACTGTAGAAAACAGTGAAATATCCATAGTTCCCATGGTCGATGTCAATCGAACTACATTAGCTACGTTACTGGGTCATTGTGAAGCCACTGTTGGAGTGGAAATCGGTTGGTAACGAAGACCAGAGAAGCTCTGTCGTATGACGTTGGTTACAAGAAGTGAACGACAGTGGATTCATATCGTCTCGTGATGCAACCGAAGTTGCCATTTAACTTTTGTTTTCACCAAGCTGTGGACATTCTCAACTGTTGTCAACACTGTCGAATAGAATGCCAGTCATAACAGCTGTCCTCCGTTATAGAACTATTCAGAAATTCTACTTTCCAGATCAGTTTGACGTTGTGCAACTTCGCACATGAACACAGTGTTTGACATCGGTGTACTGATCTTCATCTGATCTAGCAGGGTTTGCAGTCAGCCCTTGCAATCGCTGCTGTTGTATGCTCCCCGCCTCGTTGTACAGCCCACTATCGAGCTTAATGCCATAGCCCCAATCAAACAAATACTATGGCTTCGGATATGTCACAGAGACCCAAGCTGTTGTTCCTTTTAATATACTTCCCATTGACCTCGTGCAAAACATATTGAAGTTCGTCTCATCTATCCAGAAAATAGTTTTTTGCATTTACTCAACCCTCTATCGGTCGATATGTAAACAGTCGCCGAAATTCCAAATTCTCATTTGAGTTCATGCTAACGGGTGTTTGATACATCCCCTTGACAGTTATGTATCGGCCATTCAGGCGTCGACTAATCGTTGTCGTCCAGAACTCCTTTCCAAACTGAGCCTCGACGTGGAATCTCAAAGACTGCAGTGTAATCGTTCGGTCCACGAGAACCCAATCCGGCGACATATCGATCTCTGAGTCCGTTAGAATCTTGCCCCTATTTCCTTTGCGAGGCTGAGCTTCATGGCTAATGCAATCCACATGAAACCACTTGTAAGCGGCATTACACCTGACTCAGTTCAAAAGAGCAACTGTGCTCCAAACATCTCCCCGCTCGAATGCTTCGAATTGGCCGATTGCGTTCCTGCCGCCTCGTCCAGCATTCTGAGGTGGAAATTCTAATCCATCAAATTGAATTGCTTTAACATGTGCTGTAACATCTTTTGAATGAAAAAATATATGTGGATGTCTATATGTGCTTCCCTTTTTCTTCAGCATTTTAAAAACCATCACGTGTAACGAGTGGAGCGAAATTGGTCTATGATGAGTTAGTTCATATTAAGCAGCCGAATAAAAAAGAAGTTCTGATGGCTGTGATATCATTTGCTTGCGTTAACCATAGGACATGGAAGGCAGCTAGGCTACGTAGTCCTAATTCCGGCGAATCTCGATGGAACTTAGATAGAAGCCAGTAAATTTGCCTGCCATGCCTCCTGTCAGCATCCCGTTCATCTTGGATCGTGACTATCGGGTTGTACCTGTGAAAATTACAGTAGTTGTTTACATGTGCATTTTAGTGATGTATCTTCGATACACTCACATCTGAGAAGCTCAGAATCGTAAACTTTTGGTCATACTGAAACATTCAACATAAAAAAAGCACCCATCAAAATAGACAGTTTGTCAGATTCCAGTGTGTGCTACCAGCCCCTTCCGAAAACAAGCACTAGACTGGAGTTACGTTCTCATTAGAGCTTGTCAGTAGTGCATATCCTTGTCACGGCCGATATTTGAACTCTGGCCATTCCATTCATTATGCAACCGTGTTGACCACTGCACCATTGACCTCACATTTGGCACGACCGACTTATCAAATGCGAACGCTCAACCCCTTTCGTCTATGAGCAATGGTAATGGGAACTAAACTATTATGCGGTCAAGTTTCAGCAGTTTACAACTTCGAACTTTTGTAGCAATTACTAGCACTCATCTACAGGCATGGAACACGTCGGTGTACATGCCTACACGTTTTGAGGTTCTTTTCAACAGGGCTGTTGTCCAATTTATCCCATTTTTCAGTGTCCCAAATGAGAAATAAAAACAATTCAGGGTTAACTTAGTTGTTCTTGACAACTGGGTTACTTAATTGACAGACTAGCTAACGGCACGTTTTAGTCGCTACTAATGGTGGTCTAGCAAATGCCTGAGGGAAGTTTACTTTTATACAACCTTCATTGTAAGGGCTCAAATGACCCTTACAATTAGTTCCCAATAAAGTGATTTCTAATAACCTTCAAGGTAATGAAGAACTTGCAAGACTGCAAGGCTTGCCTGGCCAAAGTGTTTAAATTCAAACTCACTACTAAGGCGCAGTATGACTCACGTAAGTGATAGTTTTACACGCCAAACTGTTCTCCGCTTTTGGGAGATTACTGTTAATAATGTAACCTATCCTGATTATCCAAACACGTTTCCACAGAGTTAGTCATTTTGAGCTGTTACAAGAAGTCCACTTCTGTGGCGTAAATAAGGACTTACTCGCTAAGAAACTTCCCAATAGTACAGACAGAATGAACGGAAGGGTTTCACATTGCTCTCATGCCAAAAACAACACTTCATGAAAACCAACCATATGTCCATCGTGGTTCAATCTGTTTGTTCTCGGAAAGCCTTGTATGAACAAACAACAGGTGTTACCACCGTTCGCCTACGATACAACAGTCTAGCGATTTACAAATGGTCTAGAATTTGTGAAAAACTCCACAGAAAGACTTGAACAGCTATAAATCAGTTGATATTGAAAAAAAAACTTGTCATTCGTTATTAATACGTGTAAAGTCGTGACAACGGTGATCTGATATTCCTGCGTGTAAGCGACAACTTAAACATACAAACAACGTGCGCTACCACTGTTAAAAAACACAATTATAGATCACTTCAAGAAAATGTGTGAAAAGTTTTATTGCAGTCTTCCCTAATATGTTCAGTTGTTCTGAGCTTCGCAGCCTGAAAACTACGTGCAGGATCTGAGAGCAACAGTGGAGATCAAACCTTAAGTTCACTTTGTCCAAGTGAATTCGAGGAAAAAGTTGGTTGCATAGCTGTCTTGATGTATCGAGTATATTCAGTTGATCCCATGGTACTCTAAGTTTCTTAGCTCACTACTCTATTAGCTTCCAAACTGAAAATTCGCTTCTCTCTTAAGCAACAATGCAACAAAAGTCAGCATGAACTGGACATAATTACCACAATCCAACAAAGTTTTGTATGTGATTCTGGTCAACAATATGCCTGAATACGATGCAACGGGTTGAAAGACGCGAAGAGTGCAGATACTCAGGTTAAATCGTCGCTATGTCGCCCTCACGCTCCCTCTTTTCAGCTTTCACCATATTCACTTCAGTTCCTGAAGTGGTCTCCAAGACAAATGTTACCTTGAGATACGCTAATTTGCTTCAAGCATGTCTGTCTCGAATAGTACAAATGTGGTTGTGTGTGTTGTTCATCCGACCTACTACCTTTCCAAATCGACGATGAAAACCAATTTAAACAAAACGAAAAATATAGGGAAAACCATTTTAGGAATGAACGGCACTGTTAGGTCAGTAGTAATCAAATAATTACGTCAGACACTAAGCGTCTATTTTTTATTTATTCGAATTAATTGACAGCAGGCCTTAACCGATGACGACTGACAAATAAATATTATAAATTATTTGTCCGAAGGGCAACGAATAGACCACAATCAATTAGAATTTAAAATGTCGAATTTGGACAGTTTGGACACAATAAAATAATTACGGCAACATGAAGGTTTGAGAAAGACAGGAACCCTAATGCAAAATGGTACTGAATGAGTTTAATGAGGTGAAAAATGTTAGTCATGTAACACGAAGCTTCATAGATAGATTGGAAGGTGGTTATTACTCTACCGGGCTTAAGAAAACCAGTTATACTATATAGGTAAGAATTCAAATCCCACTATCGTTTTCTCGCTTCAGAGTCAAAAGCTCGAGAGTATGTTAGCCTCAGAGCACCTCGCGACATAGGTTGCCACAACCCAATTCATTGGGTTTGCGTAAGACATAATACTACGTAGTTCTCAAACATCAAGCATTGTGTTAAAGTGATTATCAGTTGTGACTGATTCAGAGACAGAAAACTAGCCAGCAATTAATAAAATTTATTGTTGAAGTGATGTTAACTCGCCCGCAACTTTGATTTCAGTGTTTTAAAATGTCTAAATTTTTTGCAGATGTCTGTGTTATGGGACCAACAATGGAAACCCAGTGCCTCACCCTCAACTTTGATCATATTAATTTAATAGACATCTTCCTTTTCATGGAAGTATGAGGACCATGCAATCCAGCACTCCACAAAAAGTGCCTCCAAATCGTTCATGTTATAAACTCCAAAACAAGGTTATTGTCATATAGTATATTCTAAGCCACCTTAGTTTCAGGAACGCATACAGACTAGGATATGTAGTCCACCACCATTCAACGGTAAACTGCAAAGAAAGAGATGGACAGACTTTTCCACCTTTTTGCTTGAGTACGGTTCAATCTTTCGACATATCGTGGGCGGTTTGAGTGATACAATCAACACGACCTACATTGCAGCAAGGTCAGCCATGACATTGAAAACTTTTCCGGAATAAACGAACCAGGTATGCTTAATTCACCCACATACATTCTTTCCCATCTTTTGTTGCATAAACTGGCTAAGAAAATGAGGAAAATAAGACATCACATGAGGGTTCTTTTCAAACCAACTGCAGCAAATAAAAAATTCGATAAACAAGAATGTTTAACAGCGATTGCACGTTTTCTACTGGGTACGTGATCGTGGTTACAGTTATGAATCCTACTGCTTGACTGCCATAGGAATTCGTGTACAGTGACTAAAATTATCACATGAAGCTTCAACAGGACTGTCAAAACAATTTTACAAATCATCTCTGCGTGAACAGCCGTTTAGTTGCCGTTATCTGTGAACGACTCGAAAGCAAAATTTCACCACTGGGTGAAATTTTGTTTTATATAAGTCGAAAAGCACTCACCATTAACCGTAGTCCTCGCGCTTCTGTAGACTTTTCGGCAGGTCATCTTAAAAAAAGAAGATTAGACTTTATCCACACTTTTGTTAGAGCTCACTAACAGTGCATTTCATAGTCACCACTGAATTTGAGCCCGCCACAGTACCATATCGATTGAAAATCACCCACAACCGATCGCACTTGTCGCATTCTCATAGACCTTTCAGTCGGCTTCCTTCAAGAAGAAGCATTTGACTTAAGTTTCGCTCTCGTTAGAGCTCGTCAGTTATGCACATTTTTGCCAGGGACAGAATTTAAACTCAAGTCACGCTTTCATGAAACAACCGTGTTCACCACCGCGCCAGTTACCCCCGATCATCCCGACAGCAAAGGTAGTAACTGTGGTGTGAAATACAACTAACTAAAACTTCACTCCGAGATGAATCTGGCAAATATAAGTTAAACACTACAGAAAAATGATGGACTTATTGACTTGGTATGAGAAAAAATAAACATCAGGTAAAACAACAATATAGTAAGCAGTTGACTGTTCACAAGCTGTCCATAAAGATTACGTTAATGCATATACTGCACATAATGCTATTCATTTTCATTGCTGCTACAATAGTCGTCCAAGAAACTGATGATTTCCTTAGTTTTAATTTATCTTAAGTTGATAAACTGTAGTCTCATCACATCTTGCCTTTAAACAGAAGAAATTTCCTCTGTGGTCTGCGGATGAAGTCTTGCTTCTTATACATATGTTGTAGTCTGTTACTGTTCAGAGTAGTCTAGTGATGAATTTCAAGTGGTTGCGTTATTTCATTTGTACATGTGAGTAACTTGGTTTTTAACCTGCGCACTTTATCACGACATCAACTTTCTGCGGTTTCAAGCTAGGGATATATATGGTAATGCTGACTGGAAATCGCAAAAAGCATCAACCGAGAACTATTGATTTGTTCTGACTACCCCAAACTTAAGAGGGCCGATTACTAACATCTTGCATACTCAACGTATCAAACAGAATATTAGATACTAACTTAAATGACATGATTTAATGCGACATTTTTATAAAATAGCACTACCACACTTTGTATACTTACCAAAGATGATTAAAAACCGAAGGCAGAACTACTGAATAAAAAATGATAAGGCTAATTAAGCAAGAAAGTTGATTTGAAACTGTTCATAACCTTGGCATTTTGGTATTTTTAGAAACAGAAAGCAGATGTAATCCTGCTTTTCAGAAAGCCTTCAAACCCTTCACGTTAAAACCCTGAAACACGATTCTAGTAACATCGTATTTTCCAGACAATTACGGGTTTGGGAAGCACCCACAGGTTAGAATATTAGGTTCATCACTCCTCAACGGCAACAGCTTATGTCAATACAGGGTCAGCTTCCGGTGCAGAGGCATCTGGTAACTTCAGAATGGGCAGGTTGCAGTTGCGTTCCTGTGTGTATAAAACCTTGGAGGCCGTAACAAACGACTCCCTTCAACTACATGAGGTGATGCAGGAATCCGTCTGGTATGACCCGAAAGAATTATTGAACTAGCTTTGCATCCAGCAATCCGCCTTTGGCAGTAATATGTCCCGCACATTGAAAACTGACATGTTTGCGTCTTAAGTTGAGAGAGCACGTCTTGCACACATTGAGAATGTGATTCTGTGCATAGTGAAGCACCAGAACAAATCTGTCTTACTGATGATACTCGAGTGTTTGTTTATCACGTGACATAGACCAGTTTGCTGTGCACAGAAAATAGCGACGTTAACAGTTTTATCTGCCAAAATTATGATCAACAATAGAACAGTAAGTTTTTTAGACTAGTCTACTTCAATTTATTCCCGGAAATTTTGTCCTGTTCATTTTACTGTGGTATTGTGTCGCGTCAGACAGCAGCTTACGAAATGTCACAACCAGCTTGGTCTCGCACACTATTCTAAACGTCGAATGCGAATTTTACTCTAACCTTTTTCATAAAACTCGTCTAATGTTTTAAATAAAACTGAACTAACGCCAACTGGCTTGGAAAACAAGGATCGTTATTTTTTGGTGATGGCTCTCCAAACCTGTTAAGGCTACGTTGGAACCTGTTTGTCGAAAAGATAAATTTGCTGAATGTAATTATCACACACACAACCATATCGAATTGGTATATGTTACAAAACCGTGTCTTATTACAACTGTGCTGCTTATTGATACTTGTCCAGGGTGATTGAAAATGTCAGGGTAGTCCCACGCTTAAACCTCCATTGAACAATATGATATTGAATCGATTAAATGCAATTATTTACGACAAAATGTTGCTTTTTTGCGGGTTATTTTGGGGTGAGAAGTGACTTGTTCCACTGAACTGACCGCCTGAGCGCTCCTTTAGTTGACCTCTGGGTTCGGCTGTTTAAGATAGGGTTTCCTAAGGCCTATACAGCTCGTGAATTCAGGCTATTGGTATGCTGTTGTTCAGCACTTTGAAGCTTCCTAGTTAATCAGATGTTACAAGTGCGTGTATCATCCAGTAATCTTTTGACAAAGCCATACAGTTTAAAAGTGGAGGTCATGTTTGAGAGGTGTTATTCTGATTAACTGTGGGTAGCAAAAATAAGGATAACGGTTACTGAGAGATCAAGTCCTTCTTATCTTGCGAGGCGATTATTGTTATTCTGGACAAAGAGAAAGACCACAAATGGGCGGGAGAAGATTGCCGGGGTTCGAATTTAAAGAAATGGGGAGGAAGTCAAAGAACAGCTCAACATTTAGAGTGGCAGAATTATTAGCTCCAACAACAGGAATCTCGGAGCTTGCCTATCGTTTGTAAAAGACTGTCTGATTAATCTCCTTGAATAAAGAGGTTGAACTTAAGTACAAGTGACTTTCAATCTGCGTCATTGTTCAGTGCTTAGCAGGTTAAATCAATTTAATTTCAGCTTGATTGGGGTTATGGACTGCCACTGACAAACTAGTCACCGTGTAGTATGGAGGCTATCGGACAACCTGAATACTACTGGAAGAGGTTTAAAACAGGATCATTAGAGAAGTGGTCTGAGGCAGTCTCTTCGGGCAGAGGTGGACCATGGTTCGATTGTAGCAAGTGTGTACACTGAGGACGGTTTCTATCAAGAGCGGAATCCCATTGAGGTCTACCTTAACGAAAATGCTGCATTAAACTTGAAATGTTGTCCGAAATAGAACATACGTTTTTTCTTGATCTCTAGTTAATTACAACCAAACTAGTGAAGCTGAAGCATCTGCACGAATTCCGTTGTGTAGGCGGTTCGCGTTGATGTACACAAGTAACAATAGCTTCGGTCCTGCTCAGTTCTCTAGAACGCGCCAGATTTGATAAACTTTCGGGTGTGTAGTAAAATATTCTCAACACCAGTAGTTATAACCACGTGGTTTATGTCAATGACATACGATACTGCTATCTTTATTTATACATTTCCCATTCAAGGCTGTTATGCTGGTTGATACATCTAGGCAGTTGTGGATAACGTCCAAAAAACAACTAACATTGTATGGTAACATGAAGCAGGTGGTAGATAGTTGAGTTCACGTAGCATGGTGCGGATAACACAACAGTGTGAAGTGACAAGGTGATCAAGCCACGAAATAGTCGACAAAATCAATAATACTTTTTTAAAATGCTGTTATGATATATTGCTTTCAGTTACAACTTTCGCATGATGAGTGGTTGAATCGTCAGACTTCCCGAACCTGCTCACTTAAACATGAATCAATCAATCACGTATCTTCAAGATGAACAATTGAAATGCTGACATCCTCCAGTGATATCGTGAGTCTTGTTCAATTAGTGAATGAGTGATATAAGGTTATTAAACTTTTGATTGTCACTCAAAGGTTTCACACATTAGAAATAAGCAATTTTCGTGAGAGGAATCTAAAGCCCAACTAACGAGCACCGTGTTTTAGATCGCAGTTAACTGCAGTTTTCCCCAATTCCATTGCAAAATTGTCAGTATTCGCAGCTTCCAGAGAAAATGCTTTGAACGAAGACGAGCAGCTTGACTGAACCAAGTCTAATGTTACATGTTTTGAATGATAACTGTCGGTAAACTCTCGTCCCTCTTTTCGACGGGTGTAATAAACTTTGATGACCACGCCAAGATACGGGTGCGAAAATTGCCAGGCAAACTGTCGGAAGAAAAACAGGACTCAAGCGAAGAATTCACGACCAGCGGGGTGGCAAAACTAAACTGTTTTTTGACAACGATGAGCGATAGGTTTCCTCTGAGCCAGTAGCCACTTCCAGAATCCACATTTTCGGCATCAAAACCTTTGTCCCTGGAATACCATATTTACTAGAAGAGATTGTGGCAAAGCTGTAGGTTGGGGAGCCTCCTCTCCCCAGGCCTGAAATCATTCCTGTAAGTTCTGACGAACGCTGAGTGATGCACATATAAAGAACGACACGAACTATAGTGAAATCAGGTCGCTGGAAACGTAATACTGTTAACATAAACGATGTTATCAAGTACGGGAACAAACTTCACTTTGTTTGCATTCACGAGATAAAGTATGACGGTTGGCTGCGATAGGTCGTCAAGGGTCTAAATGCGCAACTGCAACCAGAGGCGACAATCAAGAGAGGAAGAACCGACGAAATGTGATTGCATCTGTCTGATGTGTGAGTAAATACCCGGTCTTCGGGCCGACCAATTAGTTGTTCACGGTTTCAGGGCATTCTTAACAGGGCCATTTTCACGAGTGTTGGGAGGGAGCGACTGGGAGATAGCAGTGAGTGTATGGGCTGACAGGTGAAAATCATTTCCTGGGGATGAACTGGAAAAGTTTTGCGTTTGGATGTGGCCTATGAGAACAACAACGACGAGCAATTAGTTATACAGGGTCATGGGAGGAAGCGGAATGGGACCAGTCAAACTGGATGTTGACCTAAAAAAAGCCATACAACTTTTTGTTTTCTTTCAGTCAAGGCTACGAATATCGTTTTGAGTAGCAAGATTATGGACAAAACGGCCCTTGGAAAACCTACCAAGACCTCTGGCGAGTTTAAGACTCGCCCATGCCCCTGGCACAATGTAAATAGCTATTCTGGACTAAAAGAGAACAACCAAGATAGAGGATAGATGTGTTTACTGGAAACATCCGTCATCACGTTGAGCGAACGTACGACGGAGATTCCAGCGAGAACCAAGGAAAAGAGTGCTAGAACAACCGTTGGATGGAACGTCCAAAGTAAACACTAAACGGTAGCTATTACTGCATCCTTAAATCATGCTTGATGCGACGATGAGCGTTACTGAAATATTGGTTATGACTAGAAGGGAAAGCTGCTCTGGCGAACAGTCCGTTTTGGGTTATTCATCTTCGGGTCACTTGCAAAATACGTTATATCGTCATGGTTATTATGCGGGCAAACAGGAGAAAATTGGTCACATGATTACGCCGGTTGTGAACTGGAGGATAGTTGGGTGAAAATAATGCTCTCTGGGGCTGTCAAAATAGTAACCATGTGATATGGTAACCGTAGAACCTGAATAAATTTCTTCTGCGCGTACAGCTGCGGATTGCAAAACCAAATTCCGATCGCTGCCGTGGTGGCCAGGATACGAAATTTGACCCCTCTGGGTTGACGACTGGGATCAATAAATGGGCTGGAGAGTCACTTCGGGTTACACTTAATGCCCTGAATCAACAGTGTTCCCGAACTGCACTCAAAATGGGCATCACTTTACACTTAATCAGCCTTGTTCGGGTGTTGTTGACGTATACTCTGAGAAAAGCGCTTAGGATTGGCTGATGCTGTCATGCGGACAGCACAAGCAACGTGGTTAAGTTTGCAAAACGGATACCGCCTTTCTTCCAGTAATCGGACCTGACAGCTTGGTCGGTTGCAACACTAGTGAGGCTCATAAACGGCCCATAACCCGGAGGTGGAGCGGTAGTTTGGGCGGTCGACTGTACTCTCCTCACCAATGAGAACAATCTCAGATGACCGAAATTTTAACAGTGTACGGATCATGTCAACAGCCAGCGAAAGTTTAACCCCGTCTGTTGTCATAAAATTAAAGCTTGGGGATGCCAACGTCGTTGGGCTACTAGGTATGGGGGCATCTCGACTTATAATTGGGCCCGACATGGTTAGACGCCTCGATTACCGCAAGTCAGGCTTTGTAATATGGAGCTGACCATGGATGTTGGTTTGCCCATTGCTGCGTAAGGGTCAGTGACACTCGTGGTCACGCTGTATAATCACACACTTCGGCAAAAGTTCTGAGTGGCTCCAAATCTCCTAATTAGCTCCATCGTTGGGGTTCATCTCCTGAATCGTAATCTGTGCTGCACATATATGAAATAAATCATTTTCCTCGGCGGTACTTTTTAAGCCATCGTACGATTACAACCCTTCTGATTTTACGTCAATTGTTGCTCCGGTTGATACTGAGTTATAGGTCAAAATTTGCTCAAAGCTTCGGGGTGCTGCACAGCTAGAATGTGGAGGGTTATCCTTGGTCACATTGATGCGTTCGCCTGGAAGGAAAATGATCTAATGCAACCAAACATATCGAACTACAAAGTATACATAGAGAACTTTCATCCTATAAAAACATTGCACAGGAGTATAGTTGTAGTCTCGAAAGCGATGTTTAAAATTAATGACGGGATGTCTCAAAAAGTGTAATCAAACCGTCCAACTTCTTATGGGTTTCTCTTACTATACTGGTAATAAAGAAGGGATAAACCTTGCGATTTTGCTGATTAGGAGATGTTAAACAAGGTCACCATCAAGCATTTGTTCCCGCTACCTCACATCGTTAATCTGTTTGACACTCTGAGGAGTTCCGTCAGTCTTAGCAGGTCAGAATTAGGTTTTGACCATTAGAAAGTAGAAGTGGGGATGCCGTACCAGACCAAAGCATCTCTTGCGCACTCATTGAGCTAAATGATAATCAAATATCATCCCTCGGTGTACCAAGTACCTCCCAATACGTCTGACTGCTATTTACAGCGGGTGTCGGGTTATATCACTGTGTATTGGTGTCTCGTCCATCAGTATGACATCGTGTATGAGAAAACAAATTAGAAACATCTGAAAAACTCACTCATCGTCTACAAAAGGTTATCACAAGATGGTATGACGCTGAATTTTGCTGCATGCAATCTAATGCAGAAAGAAGTAACCTAGTTGAGACATGTGTTTTGCACGAACTCCACGTGCAATGATCAAAAGGAAGCTGAACATGTTCTTTCTGACCTAACTTACAAAAACTGAGGAAACCCATATTTTCCATTGTCTCATCTGATACTACACGAGTTTTATCTAGGGTCTTGCACGCGCCGTTCGGCCGCTCCATGCCCTGTTAGGGAAGAAGTTTGAATAGTCAGGTGAATGCGAAACAGTATTCAAGATTTCACTGTGTTTGTCTTGTTCCACGCTCAACTTAAAGTTGTCGAAGTGATTGTCTTCAGTCGATAGGTAAGTTCTGGGTACTGACGCCAATGATTATGTCATTGAGGTAGCACTGTCGCAAGCGATTTGATGGGAATGAGCGACTGATTACTTAAGGAAGTCCGAGGGATCGAACGTGCAGTTCAATTAAAAATGAAAGGCTGAATCTGATGACTCTGGTGGTGACATTGCGTGTTGCGTAGATGCCCCACCGGTTGCACTGACCATCAATCCCTCCGTCGGCTGCGAATCTTCAGGTACTCGATGGTTCAAGTTGAACGGCACAGGGGGATTCTTGGCGAATGCAGTTTTCAGTGCAAACATTAATTTGGAAGGAGTCATGACAATGCTGATGCGCTAGTCAGGAGGACCGAACATGATCATGAGGACTGCCTGTCTTGCAGTACTCAAGACGTAACGCTAATCACTCTACAAGATGCCAGTTCTGGACTTTGATAAATAACCCAAGAGGACAGTATGTCCTTCAGGGAAGAGTCAGAGGAAAAGAATTATGAATAACTTTACCTATGCGCAATGCTGCAACATTCAATGGTTGAAAAGTATGTTCTCTGATCAAGGATCGAACTATTGTGGAAGAATCGTTGATCATCGATCACTGGTTGGATTGATTGTGGAAAACCTTAGTCAACAGCTAGAACACACTGGTACTAACAAACTCGATGGTGCGGCCAGACAGCGCTTCTGATGGCCAGATTTACATCGTGATTTGGTAAACCTGTCATCTATACGAAGAGTGCCGTAGTCTCAGATATCCCAAAATCAGAGTTCTCCATTAGAACCACTGAGTGTTAGCTATTCAAAAAATTATTTGACTTGGATATCACAAACCCTTAAAAGAACCGACAATTACTAGAGTGTGTTTGTATTAATCGGTTGTTTTGCAAAATCGTCCGAAAGAGTAAATTTGTCTCACATAACTGCAGGAACTGTTGACGACAACATCGTCAAACACTGGATCTGACAACGAAGACCGCCGAAGTAGTTGTACTATGATCATGAATTTAATTTGAAAGTATTTTTCCATGGAAGATTTGTTGGATTCCGGTTTTTGACAGAACTCGAACGACTGTCCACCACGCCTAAGGCGACTGACAGGTTCTGAAGAACAGTTGCACATTCCTGCTGTTACCGAAGACTTTCGCAAACCATCAGTTGCTGATTTCTGACCTGAAAATCTCAGGGTGCACGCTTGCCCGCCGAATCTACGTTCGTTTGCCCAATAAGCAGACACCTCACTTTTTATGGACTGATAGGGAAATCTGACCAACTTACAATATCTCCCTGACATCGACCAGTCAAATGCAAGCCATCGTAGAGAAATACACTGTGAGCTGATTGAAACCCTACGAGTGGCAAATCAGTTAGCAAGAATGCAGCTGTATAGTTCACACCGACATCACATGGAGTGGTATGACAAAAAGGTGTTCGGGACCTCGTGAAATCTGGGGACAAATTTTGGTTATTTCCTAGGACGGCACCTCTAGGTGTCTCCACAAAATCCCAGAGACAATGTCGCAGAACGCATTATGGTCGACTCTAGCTGATTAATGGAAGACAGTTAATCCTCGAGATGTTTGCTTCTGGTCGTCCAATATGGTCGCTTGAAACTATTCGTGGAGGGCAGCAGGAAGCACGCGGGGAACGGTGCGGACGATTTTCTTGAGGTATGAACACAAATCAAGATTCCACCTAGAGTGGTCGGAATTGTAGCATCCGGGACGTTTCTTTGAGTAATAGAAGCTAGTTTGAAGTAAAATCTAAGACAAAATAGCAAGCGTCATGTGTTTTAGGCCGCGGCCAACTACTGCCTTTGTCCTTGGACTGTAGAATCAGTGATCCTCTCAGTTTTCATAGAAAAGACTCCAACTAAAGACGGACGGATTGTGTAACGAGGACTTACCACCGTCTTACCGCGTCTTGACCTTCTCTCACTCCTACTTGTTTTTGATAAGTAATTCTCGTTCTCCCCGTCGATGGCTTCACCACATCGTATGTGTGCTACGGCAAATGACTACCAAACCTAATTATATTCTCTTGCCAAATAACTCAGGCAGCGGTTACTACCTCGCATGCTGACATTGACATTTACTGCTAAAAATACAGTGACGTTACTGAATGCTGCTCTCATGTTCCACTATTAATTGAACGGTTTGTTTTAGGGTAACGCACAAAAGCCGAGTCTCGTCTAATCGTCACAGATAATTTACCAAGAAGTGCGCGCTTCACTCAACTGACTACGGTGGAAGCAATCGCTGTTCGTGTACTTCAGGGCGAATCGCATGTACAACGGAATTCATGCAGTTTTATCGTAATTTGCCCGCCTTATTTGCTGTCCAAATCTAGCGTGAACGAATGTATGCACGCATTTTCCGTTTCTTCATCAAGTGTCCAAACTATAATTACATAACTTTGTGAAGGAGATTTTAATGGGCACTGTAGCTTGAAATCACACTTCGGAGAACTCACTGTCTAAACTACACCTTTCAACTCCATGATAACACTTTTCGTCATATCTGGGTAGACCTAGTTATTCTGTTAGTAAATACATGCCCGACCACTAGACGTATTGGCGCACTTACTGATGAAGACACTTTTAGGTTTGACAATAGTGAGTGTTAATCCTGAATTTGTTTGTGTTTCCTCGACTGCTCTAATGTTCTTTGAAACAACTATACGTGAGTAAAGCTCAGCTTTCAAATTTCTCCAAAAAAGTAGTTGTAAGAAAGCCACTCGGATGTAAGCAAGAAAAAAGATTGTAATGAGAGCGACTCGTAATTATGTGTTCTTCATACACGAACGGGTTATCGGGAATTGTGTCGATTAAGTGTGCAATGGTGGCATCATCACAGAAAACCGGCATGCGCTCGTGTGGAAAAAATATAATGAATTCTTTAAACTGATATATACCGACCCTCTGAGGAAGCAGTTAGTCGTTTCGCTTTAGTCTTGCTATAAGACTGACGTACCTTTAAGATGAGTTATCTGAATAGATGTTCCATATTCAAAGTAGACGCTTAGTACGCTATAAACACAAAAATTAGCGTCGTTTGGTGAAATCATATTTGCTGAATCTCCATTGATGATCTCAGAATGGTTTGTATCCGTAACGAGGGTTGGGATTTGAAAATTGAAACATTATGACTGCTTCTGTTGCTCAATTGTAAACAAATAATCCGTGATTAACGACGTTGTTTCTCCCGGATTCAATGGCTATGCTCATAGGGTGCCCACTTACTTATAAGATCACCCAGTGTTTAGCCACGTTTTAACTCTCAGTTTTTTCTTTCACAGAACTATGTAAAACAGGCAACATAATGTAATTTTGTTAAAATAAATTTTAAACAAAACCATTAGGAAAAGACGGGATCAGATTCGATGTAATCATAAAGACATTCAGTGTGACCGACGTTTGCGCTCTCCTTCCACACTTTGACAGTCTCTACCTTTGGTTCACTGAGTGATGTACACTATGTGTTTCAAATTCACCGAGGTTTCAGTTACAAACTTAACGGACAGGTCCACTTGCTTACTTCAGTTCATGGTCGAAGATAGACGTTTTAATACTGTGACCCTAATCCTGCCTAGTTTGCTGGATCTGTAGAAGCGTGGGAAGGAAAATTGTTGACCAGCTACAATGTCAGGAGGAGTGGATAACGGTTTCAATTGAATGAACCTACTTAGTATCGCGCAGGAAACAGCAAAGGGATTAGAAGATTTTCTTCATCTCCCAAACGGTTTCCCAGTCTGATATCGTAAAGTTAAGTTTGCCCCAATTATAAAATATTAACGTAAAACCTTGAGTTATCTGCTTCTGCGTACTGTTGCTGAACGTTCGTGAAACAGAAATTAACTATGTTAATTATAACTGGCAGTTATGTAGTAGCTGCCGTTGAACTGGCGACTTAGGGTAGACAACAAGAAATGTGCCAATCTGAGGTGCACTCCATCTTAATAAGTTGGAACACACACATTTAACAAAAAAGACTAGTTGCTTACAAAACATCAACTGTTTGCATATTGATATTTTCAACGACGAGCTTATATTGATATGTACGAATTTGACTGATAACGCGTACCATTTTACTGACAGGTAGTATTGAGTAAGTCATTAAAGCTGTTTCACATAACGGCGTAAAAAGCACATCTTCAACATTAGTTTACCATACAGGGGAAATTTATTGAGTTCAATAAAAACGAACGGTTGTAAACAAATCTAAAAACACAGGGAACACTTACAGTTTAAGGTATCGATGCCCGACAGAATTGCCTTATATCTACACATAACCAACGTTTTGAAATGCTTCTAAAACGGATATTTGAATCCTGATTTGAAATTTTGTGCAGCTGTAGTAAAGAACTACTAAATGAACGTCTAGATTTGTGATATTGGTGTTTTACAAACCTGACCATAATTCCGAGGTTAACAAATGAAAAACTGACAGTTTCCAGTTGTGCTTCGTTCGTATTGTTGGCCGGTTACAAATAAAGATTTTAGGTTCGAGTTGTGATATAAGCAACTCACTTTACCGATCACCCAGTAGATTACTTTAGATAATTTTATTTTTTTTGAGAGAAACATATTGGCTGAACTGGTGACTGAACTAAGATTCACTTATCAGTCAGATGCATAATGAAATGGTATAAATATTTTTTGCTTTGTGTCACCCTAAGACCAATTTAGCATCACATTTTACATACTGCTCAGTCTAACCTTGTTGCCATCGCAAACTTATGCGTGCCATTCTGCAGTTTTGAATGATTAAAAATTGTGTGACCACTCTGGGTCGGTTGTTCATTTTTCACTCCAGCTCCGACAAAACATACGTCTCAATTTGGACATCACTCACACTTAATCGTAGCCTTCCCACTCAGATAGACACGATGATTCGGTCGTGTCTAATGTGAGGTCAATAGCGCATTATTTAGCATGGTTGCCTCGTGAAAGCGTGGCTGAAGTGACAAGGATATGCGCTGCTTATTAGCACCAACAAGAACAAAACTCAAGTCTAGTTCTCCTTTTTGAAAGAGGCTGACTGAACGTTCTATCCGAATGCGACAGCTGCGATCAATTATGGATGATGTTCAACTTGAAATTAACGAGATCCCCGACTATTCAACAACATAGCATGTTACAGCTCAGATATCTTTTCGGTAATCTAAGCACAACTTTGCGGAGATAACATCTCAGACGACCACTTTAACTTCATTAACCTCCCAAAATCTTAATCATTTTTAAATTGTAGGAACTAGCTTCTTCGAGATATCTTCATTTTACTCGCGATCAGCTTGAACTTCGTTTTGACCATCACAAATTTTCGAATCTCTTTTCCGGATGCGCTATTTTCTAGCGGTCCTGTTTCATTCACCTTCATCTACTCAAAAGGTACGCCCTATCACTGGACTGTTGTTAGTCATGTCTGGCAATGGAATACCGACTGAAAAATGAGTATTACAGCTATCGTAGGCAGCACTTGGTTCTACAAAAGACATACCATTGGGAAATGACCCTGAAGTCTTGACAACAGAAGTTTATTGTCAAAATAAACGGGGCATTATCGAGAGAATCACAAATCGAAATTCCTTCCAACTGAAGGTCTGACGTTTCATGATAACTCAATCCCACCAGTTGAATACACCAAGGAAGATGTTTAGGTGGTAAGGGCGAGCCGACTTGTGCTGGTTTCGTGTGCCGTTGAGTGGTTGTCAGCCACGGCCTAAAGTGGTTAGGTTTGTGGGAAAGTCCCGTATCTCACAACTAATAGGTCATTCACCAATATGGCTGAACAAATAGACTAGTGGTTTCATCTATTTCCTTCAGTTTCTCACGAACCTCAGCCACAACTCAGGAAGCCATCAGTCACCGGAAAAGTTGTTTACATGCGGGAAACTTCATCCCACCTGGTCTACCTGAGGGTGCACTTAAAAATGCAAACAAACATAACAACAGGGCAATATTGGAGACTGTTCTTTTACCGACAATCCTGATTAACTTAGCGTGGCCTTAGCGACCCTCAACTTTTGCAGGCCAGCTTTAATTGGGAAACAAGCGAAAAAACAAGAATGCACACATGTTCACCTGCTCTCGACCTAAACGAATGGTGTTAGTTCTGCAAACTACTCCTAGGGGTGCGAGTAGTTCCTTCTTCTTATAATGACATTCAGCGTCATGAACTTTTTGAGGGTACTGTGAAAAGTGCGCGCAAATATGTAAGACAGAACACGTTTGACGCCTCATGTCCAAGTTCTGTGTACTTTTCACATTAATTTTGTTTCATTACTGGAATAGACTTTCCATGACCTTCCAGGCAAAAGGTTCATGCCACGTGATGTCTTTCCTGCATCTAAATTGAATTCATTTGTGAAGCTGGTGTAAACCCAAACTTATTTCACGACAGTAACATCTCACAATACCTATTTCGTCTGTGTTTGGTAAATGGGACAGACAGAGTGTGTCCTCGAGAGACCTCTTTACTTCCGAATTACGTTCGTTGATAGCTAAACAGGCTTTGCTTCTTGTTGCTGTGCCTTCTTATAGCAAAAGTGTCAGGTTTTCGTTCTGTGGGTAGACGCAAGTAATTACAGTGAAATTCCTGTTGAAGTAAAACCTAATTGTGCCGACAATGAAACAAGAATCAAGTGAGAATGTTGTTAACAGCAGCATCTCCAAGACTTTAGTCGAAAATGGTTTTTGGTATGTCTCAGCAACACTCAATCAACGATGTTAGGTGTTAGTGTTTATGCGGCGTATAACCTATTTTAAACAAACTTTGTATCATTTCGACTTTCACGTTGGTGACTTTACCTTGAACCATACTGAATTGTACAAGCGGCTTTAACAACTGAGTATTACATGGTATTAAATGGTATCAAGGTTACCGAGCAATCCTGAAAGTTATGTCAACGATTTTACAACGATTAGTATATAATCGGATGTTTAACTACTTAACACCGACCACAGTGAACTTGCAGTTCGTTTATCCGCGCACGGTTTCCAATAGCTAGAAGTGGTGTGAAATCCCTAGGCAAAAAACGATGCCTATGGACTAAACATCAATGATCACATGCCAAACATGAACAAAAGTGATACATTTGCTATGGTGAAATCTGTATACGTAAATGGCCAATATCTCATCAATTCGAACCGATTTCTTCCAGATTAATATTTCAAACTTTCAAGTTGAGTCACCAGTTATGATTGTTCATTCATATTCCGTTCTATAGAACTTTCAGGATTTTCTCTTCTTCTCATAGAGAGATATGAAAAAATTTTCGCTGTGAGAAAAAACCCCAAGACCAAGACTTTTTGGCACGGTAGGCTTATTTAGTGACAATTTTGTGCACTGATGAATAGATGGGATGTTATTTGCCACAAAATGGAACGCCAATTTTTGGTGCAACTTTGTCAGTTAGGTAAAGTTTACAGTCGGTTGACTTCGACTGAAGTTGTCAGACTGAAAAATCACGAACTCGCCGAATAAAACCATCCAATCTTCGGTCCACAATAGTTATGCTAAATCTAATCGTTAGTTTTGATGCACTGACAGAAAGCCAATTAATAGATCATGCAAGTTCAGTAACAACGGGTTGTAATAAGTTCGAAAGTGTCAGTTACAGATGAATACAATGCTACATGTTAATGTTTTTTTATATTTTGACTGTGACATAAGGACAAACAAAATACTGATTCATATTAGTATTTATGCCAAGTTTGCATATTAGCTTATTAGAATTGCTATCATTGAAATGGCTTATATTCAGAATTTTGCTGTTAAAAATTTGCAGTCATCTTGGGTCATAACTTGACAAAAGCGCTCATGACGGTTTACGGTTTTATTGAAACAAGTCCCCTTAGGTCCATTTTCTCTTTAGAACAGCCAAAACAAAAAACATTTCTGACTGGTTACGCATCAAAGGGTTTTGGTTAGATTGTACAAAAAAATCGGTAACACAAGGGTGATAAAATATGGCCCTTGCTTTCAGCAATTCAGCTATTATATGCAAACCTCTGTCAAAGAAGATTTCCGGTCAAATGATTACCCAGATAATGAATACCAGAAAGAAACTAACTTGATCTTGTCCTAGCTATGTGCATCCCTGGGTAGCTAACCCTTATTAATAATCGGTCTCCGGGACTGTTTCATTTGTAGGTCTGCGGGTTTGTGTGGTTGTGTTTATGAGGTTAATTGTAGCATTTATCATGGTAGTCCGTCTCAGTTTCCAGTCCTCCCAATATCATCTTCCGATTCGTAAATACTAGTACCTACTTATTGATCGCAGCAATTTTCCGCCACTCCTGCCGGTATGTCAAATAAACTTCTGATCACTAAGGGATTTATCTAAATGCGACAACAGCTTTAGTATTCAGTTTGTCGATTCGCGTGCACGTTAACGGCTAACGTCCTAACTTCTATGGGTTTCGAGACACCCTGCGCACCATGCAAGTTTTTATTTGTTTTCCCCGAGGACCGAAAGCCGAGCGCTCTAAGTTACGTAACCTGATGCTATAATGCACCGCTTCTTTATAACTAGTAATATAATTAAGACATCAAGGATGGTGTGATCAAACTTTCAAGCATCATCGATACCGTTTATTTGGTTAGAACAGAAGTTGTAATTATTACCCAGTTCATCGTATACATGCCTAAGACTATTGTAGAAAATGTTAGAATGCATTTAGGCATGAGACGTAAAGCCTGTTGTTTTGGTAATCCATTACGTCATCGTAATTTTTGTGACTACTTTCTATCCCGAATTTGTGCATTCTCTCATATATTCCATTAGTAGCACTTTTTACAAGGTAAGAAATACTGTCGTTATATCTTTGTGGATGATTCAGGATTGATACTTCGTCTTTCGAAAGTAAGGAGAAAATTGACCAAAAACACAACAGAGTTGCTGTCTTCACTTGAAGATATCTTTGGGTATGTCACGAAAAAGTATGCGTCAGAAACCTGACGATCATCCGAGCGTTCACCATTTGTGAATAAGCTTTCCATATGCAAATTAAATCCACCTTCAGAAGTAAACCGGATCGCCTTTCAACGTTAGGGCGGATTTGTATTCGTGTGTTCTATCTTTACTGAATACTGGATTTGCTTAGACACCTAGTCCTACTGTTCAAGCAGGATGACCATTTCTAATAGTTACATATTTACAAACCATCACGTTTCTTTCATGTGGTCGTCCGCGACCTCAGTTTGATTTTAATTTGATGCTGGCTTATGTATACTCATAACCATGATTGGATGTTCCTCACCACCACTCAGTAATCTCAGCGGAAGTTATTCTCATTCTTTACCTCACATAAAATGATTTTTCTCTACACCCAGCAAATTTTCGTCAAATCCGTGGACGAACAATAAGTTTCTGAAAAGTATTACTGTCCTCACTTTCTTTATTAACAAATGTATGAAGTTATTACCACTATTCCCCTTCAAAGTAATGAATGTTTTAATGTGCATGAAGACTCGGAATAGTTTCGAGGCCACGTGGCACGCGATAAAAAGGTCAGTTCAGATCGGCGGAGAGAGTGACAGCAGCGGTATTACCGGCTTGGATGACTAATTTAGCTCTGTTTTCTACAAGCCCGGATTTTAACTAATTCAATCCCAGGCTTCCATGGTAACAGATCGCACAAATTAAGAGTAAAAAGAACAGTGGTTGGAGTAACTTTGGATAAAAAGTTTTTGCACAGCAGTGTTAAACCTTATCAAGATTTACTGGTTTCGTTGCCTCAATTTACCGCCTCCTCAAAGAATTTCTAGTCACTGATAATTTGGTTCTTAAAATTTGTAAAAATGGAAACGTTAACCACTGAAGCACAGAAGAACGCGTATTACTCAAAAACACGACTTTGCACGTGAATCCAAAGTCTGAATTTCGAGTTGGTTCATGAGCATGATTAAGGCTTACATATACACCAGGTCGGAAGCTGAGTGTACTTTCTTTAGTTAATCCTTGCCTAGATCCTTCTTAATTACTTTTTAATGTAACATATCAGGACTTCATTCCAAGTCTCAGGTAATTGCGTTTTAAGTTTGTTAAATCCTCTTGATTTTCATGCTAAACGCGACTGAAGGTATTTGTTAATTCTCGTTCAAATTCCAGGGTTAGTGAAGTGCTTGTTGACTTAGCCTTCATACAAAAGGTATGCATACGAAAGCAAGAAGCAACACACTTTTTTATCTTGCCATCAAATGTGTGCCGGTGATAAAGGCAAAGTAGATCTTATTGTTGAAGTTATACTAAAACTTCTTCATCAAATTGTACGATAGTTTCATATAAAACGTAACTGTGAGCAGTAATAAGCAAATGTGATTACATAGCGAATCCAAGTTCCAACGAAGATGGTCGTTTTTGTCATTTTGGGGGTCATTGCTTGGACATTAAATTGCAAATTCATTAGGATGATTTGAGTTTAAGCTCGCTTACCTTGAAAGAAAACACTGAGCTGACAATTAATGCAGGTTAGTTTGTGCGTAATCTGTACGTATGACGGAAATCCTGGACAGTATTGCAGTTGAAACACCATATAACGGTGAAGGGTAATTTTTCCCCTTGGCATTTACCTTCCCAGTTCATAGGGAAATAATCAAAACAGTTTATTATACATGCCAATCTAGGTACCCCTGAACGCAGATTTTACTACTGAATAAAAAATTGACAATCAATCAAAACAAGATTGGTTTAATCTCATTACTTTGACTTCATCTTAAAAGTGTGTGTGTGTAGATCACAATATTCAAAATCAAATTAAATTCTGTTACCGCTGAAGCCTACTTCATCTAACTGATTAAATTTTGCATCCATATATTTCCAAAATAACGGCTAGCCTAATGGGCTTTTTGACTCGTTGAGGGTATGTGATATTACAACATAGTCTATGTCGCTCAAAACGGCAAGTGCGTTGTAAACGACGCGATCAGGCAACGAAAGAGGTGAATTTGATGACATTTCATTGCTTGCCACCCGTTATTTTGCACAAAGAAAATTAGATTATTTAAGCCGTATTCCGTGATGTGTTCTCGTAAATGTGTAAGTTTATTTGTCTGTGTGCGTGAAAAATGCACTGACAATTTGTTAACAGCATTCCACAAATCTTGATAACCCAACCTATGCGCCACACTAATGCAATCAGACGGTACGTTCATCTGTCTTGGAGTGGAGTGGGTACCTGGAAGCACAAAAGCATCCCTGATTCTGTTCTGAGAATCCCTGTCTTCAGAACACCAAGGTTCGTTCTTGGCTGGTGAATTTCTTCACTTGATCGTGATGAAAGAAAAACCTGAGTTTTGCAAATTGAAGACGGCCAACCAAGTTCTGTCCGCAACCGTAATTTACTGATGAACGACACAATCGCAATCCAATTTGAATCTTACGATGTTGTTGAATAAAGATCCGTACGTTTCTGATAATTTGTTTTTGTTATTCAAGTGAAGACCGCTTTTGAAGTGTTCGTGGGAAAATGGTAAAGAAACCGTTGAAAGGACATTGTTTAAAATTTCGTGATTTAACAAAATCCAAAAACTGATGGTTGCGATTGCGAGGATAGACAGTAGAATAAATTAGAGGGAGCACGATAAATTTAAAGTGCGGCTGCTCTCAATAAGTGAAATCAAGCCAAACTTAATCAAACGAAGCAATATTGAAGCGGTAGAATTATTGCTCATTAACGCAAATTCACCTAACGATCTGACAACACAAAAATCAAGAAAACAAAAAGCTCAATACAGCCAAAGTTGTGGAAAAAAACTGTGAATAATATGAAAATATATCTTAATTTATTGCCAGCTGTATGTCTATTACAAAGGTTAACCATCATTTCTGTAATGTCTAAAACTCGGCCAACGGACGGGACTGCAAAAAGTGGCTTATAAGAAAAAACTCACTGAACAATCACGCTTTGTAATGGACACTAATTACCAGGAAAGCCTTCACAACTACCCCGTTATGCTCACTTGTCGAGCCTGGAAAATGTGTTGATTAGGGTGACCAGACGGAGTTCTTGATCCGGCCGTCTGCTGGCTATTCGTATCACGCTGTGTTAGGTGTGATCAAATGGCTCTGTATGACTAAAAATCCACAGAGTAGGTGTCAGGAAAACGGTGTCGCGAACAAGCTCATTTTCGGTTTTTAATCAGGTCAGATACATAACTCCTCATAAAACTAGTTTTATTAAGGTAAATATGGAAAAAGTGACAAGCTCAAGTGAGATTGACCACGTAATCGAGACAAGGTTCTGATGAAGTTGTCATAATTATGGCGCATCTGGACCAGTAGCAGTTTGGTCATTCATGGTGTGACTGGTAAACGATGGCAACCGCAGCACTTGAACAAGACCATCTTGTGCGCACACTGGTGAATTATTCAATCGAATTCCGGCCACTTCATCTGTAGTTAGAATTCGGCATCTCACGGTTTTTGACAAACCACACTTAACTCTGTAAATTGGACGCAAAAATGGGTCATATTGACGGTATGGTGCGAGTCGACAAGATGCGCCACAATTGCGTTGACAAATGTCTTGGTGACTCCGCTATTGATCCAGGTTGGATGGTGCCCATGAACATATTCACATAAACCACCGGTCTTGCGACCCATTGTAACTAGCGCATTGATAACCGAGAACACAAATCAGGGAGGGTTTGTTTTACAGTGGTGTGAAAAATTTAAGCTCTGGAGGAAGAAGCGAAGACAAACAAGCAAGTTGTAGTAAAATTAGCTAGTAGCACGGATACAAAAGTCAAACTTCACTTCGTTAGAGAACAATCTAACGTAGGTAACTCACACTTCCCAGTTTACTTCTGATGTAATTGAGGTTGAGATCACTTAAGTTAAACTTACAGATCTTTGATCTCATGAGTGAAAGAGTAAATACCAATGTGGATTTGCACCCGATTCTCCCAGCTTGATGCAAACAGCACTACGAATTGCAAGCCACCATCATCTTCAGTCAAAGGACAAGCCTTGTTGGCAAGTGATCTCGGATTTCAAGACCATGATTATGCTATCAGAATATATGGTTCTTGAGATTTATGGCGACCGTTGCGGCGAATCAGTTCAAACTTGTTTCGTGAGCCTTAGTTTGTTTTAAATCCGGTTTTTAACGATTCCACTCCCATTTCTACCCCAATCTCCGCAATATAGGTGATAAATTAGGGATTTCAGTGTTTCTGTTTTGCGCCGATTCAAAATGCTGTGGTCCACCCTGCAGAAAATATTTTTCCGAGTTTATAATAGGAAGTGAACAACTTTAAAAGCATGCGAATGAAAACTGGGTTAACATTCAATCATAAGACTATGTTCACTTTGGCCATATCACTATCAGCAGTTTGGCTTGAAAAAACTAAACTCAATATTCAGTAGGTTATGTTATATGATGTGACAATGCATCTAACACGAAAATGGGTTTGCGACAAATCAGCCTACAGAATGCTATTGAAGATATGCAGATACCAAGAGAGGAAAACACAAATACTGATAACATATATTGTCGGTGTAGTTCTATTTTTCTGTGAACGAAACTCAAATCCGTAGTGAGTTGACAGTTTAAGACCCACATTAAGGTAATCAGCAACATGCAAATCACGGTCTGTAACGTTAAATTTTCTCATTCATTAGGCCAGTCTGGTCTATTTCACCAAAAGTCGTATTTGGGTGTACTTTTATTAAAAGTAATTTAGTGCAACTCAGCTTTGTTGCAATGATTTTCAAACAAATAATTCGTATTACCGTATAAACACCTGAGGTCTGTTCATAGATTGGCGCATTTACTCCACTGTCTAATCAGGTAGTTTAGGCTCCGCCCAAACTCACATGTGGATGAGTGTTACGGTATCATGTCAATGGACGAACGTTTGAGAATGTGATAAATTTCTCATATCTAAGCTAAAATCAGAACGTTCAAATGAATAACAAGAACGTGAACCGGAATTCAGGCTTCCAGCGTAACAAAATATACACTACAAACAGGCTCTAACCAGAAGAGAACTTGAATCTGGGATGTCGTCTAAGAATTGACTGGCTAAAGTATACACAGGGTTTGAACATCACTGATCGCAGCTGTTCCATTCGCCTGCGAGTAATGTTCACATTGTTCAACCGTCTGGAGAGGAGACACCGTAACTTCCTTGCATAATATGAGGTCGGTGGCGCAGTGGTCAACATGGTTGCCTGATGAAAGCTTGGCCGGAGGTCTAGTTTCGGTCTTGGCAAGTATATGCACTGCTGGCCAGTTCTAGCAAGAGAGATACCTCAGCATTACGCCTCTTTTCGGTGGGGGTTGACGGGAAACTCCGTGGGAATGCGCTGGTAAGAAATAAATTTCATTTAAGTAGTGCAACCTAACGTCTCACTAAAATTTACGTTTTGCACACGTTCGTTTTCCGTTGAAATCCTAGTAATCCTCCGTAATCGCATAATCTTAAGCAGTAATCTGACCGTTAAATTTCTAATCTTACCAACCAAGTACAGTTCTAATCTCATCATTTTTGTTATCAAACTTAGTTGAACAACAATGCACTTCTAACAATCAAATATCTAAGTTAGATCTGGTCACGAGTGAATTCTGTTGGTTTTCAAAAGTCACTGAGCTGGAATTAATGGGATTTGACCAGACGAAAAACCTTCGCTAGTAGCAATTAATCGACCGTCAAAAATGGGATCAGATGCAAAGCGGTTACTCTGTTTCAACAACTTCCCTTCACTTTTATGAGTAACATCACGTCGGAGAAAATTTCTACTTGTTCATTACATGGTTTTTCTGTTCATTCATGCCGACTGCCACTTGAATAGGTTCGAGTTATGAGTTGCGGTGCCTACAAAAGTAGATGGTGATTATTCGCTCTTTGATACTACAGCAATGAGTGATGTTGATTCATCAATTTGCATGGAACTGTTGTCTCAAAGTTAACAGACCGTAGGAAATGCTTTGAGAACAACTTCTTTAACTGGAACTAAGCGTATCAAAAGAGATATTTTAATTACAAATAATCACACTCCAAACGTGGTTGGCTAAGTTAGAATGAGTTCACAATTTAAGTGTGATCAGGGTTTTAAACGGGCTCATTAATCATGAAGGGTATGGTGCCTTCCGAACGTTCGGCAACTCGTAGTCTTTTGATCTGATAGGTTGAAGGTTGCAGCACAATAGACAACTTTTTAATGTATACAGAAAAATGGGTGAATTCCTGTTTGTCCCAATTCTGCGTTACGAACCTATTATCTGCTCAATCACTTGCAACAAACTGTCTGAAATTCCTACACTGATTTTGCCAAGGCAACTTAATTCGTTCATTGCAACTACACAGGAAACTTTATCAGATTTCACAATCACAAAGTCTGGTTGTCTTCATATCACCCTCTACTCCTCGAAACATAGAGCGAGAAACGTTAGTCAGTTGAGCTGTCTACTTGGTTCGATTTTTTCTTGCTGTATCTTTGAGATCTCCAGTGAGAGCATAGCCCAAGATTTGACGGCATACCCCCTCACAGATGTACACCCAGAAAAATTCCGAGACATTTTATCAGGCTTTCTTTTCCACAAAAAACTCAACTACATTACAACAACATCTGGAAGAATTCCCTGACACGAGATGTAATAATTTTTCTTGACTTACTTCGAACTGCGCTCTCACTGCTGGCCAGGCCACGATGATCGCTTTCTTCACTTGTATTAAAGTGTGCCACGTGTGTTTAGCGCACAATGAGCAATCTGTTTGACACATCAAAAATCCATGCAAATAATTTGAATATTATTCACACATTTTCGAAGCTGTCACATTCAAATGGACTTTGATTAATCCCTTTGGAACAAAGCATTAGACTACCGTTACCTTTTTGTTGCAACCGATAATCTGAACGCATCCTTATCACTACCGGGTTTTTAACTCCAGTCTACGTTCTCGTCAAGTAAGCGTTTTGGTCATCGCGCCACTAACCTCAAGACAAAGATTGCCCCCAGACAAATTCGGCTGTTTCATGGAACATTTCTGTCGTGCCTAACATGAGACCGCTAATATATGAACAACACAGCTACCCTACACGAACCTAGGCCGGGTTTCAACTTCCACTCGCATCAGAAATACGTGCTACTGATCAGCTCCAACAAATTCAGAACTCGGGACCAATGCTTCCTTAATAAAGGTTGGCTGAACTGTCTCCATGAATGATTCAATGCAACTGGTTTTCAATTTGCAACCAGTAACTTTCCTACTAATTAATTAATTCACAGAAACAGACATGTAACTCTGAGTGTCATGTGAATATAAGGAAGCATATTCACACTCAGAGCTTGTTTATATCTCGAAAGTAATTTCAAGTGTCCGGTACGTACATCAGAATCGTCACCTCGAAACTATACCTTCCCTAACCGCAATACTGTCTCACAAGAATTATTCACACACATGCTGTTTTTTTGCCCTATTTCCAAACAAACCAAAAATTGTTGTCTTTTCTCTTGGGTAAAGATGATTATGTATCAGTGATAGTTCAAACGCATCAGTTATCGCTAACGGGTACTAATGAAAAGGGGAGGAAGCTAGGATTCAGTAGTCAGTTTCACGTAAGATCTCCCTTTGAGTCCGCACAAATTGAGAGGGACAAACTTTGTAATATCATGACCAACTAGTCGTCTGCTACACCAAACGCATCCTCCCAACGGTGCAGCCGACTGCGACAAGGTATACCGGGGAAAATAAAGATTTGACAAATTGATGACATATGTGCGCTGAAATGTCACCGCTAAGTGACTGCTGATCAGACCTAAAGTGTTGTCACCTGTTGAAAAATTGAGTGATGTAGACTGACAAAGAATGGCGTGGGTTTAACACTTATAACACTTATAAATTAGAGGGCGGCATGTTTGTGACTTGACTTCGTTGGGTATATATGTTCTACCTCACTTCTGTTTATTACCTTGAGCTCATTTTCCATATGGTCTTCTGCTGCAATTCGTCGGCCTGTGTGAACCAGAATAGTACATAGCTCAAGTTTATGTGCTACCGATGTGAGAGCATCGCCTTTTCCATGGGGACTTGCGATACATATGTGTGGACGGCGATGCATTTCCGCAGAACTTTTAGAAGTCATAGATGGCAGTTCTACTCAAATTCAGACGTGAATAGTGTTTCGCTATACACACTGGTTAACTAGTTGATGAGAGACTGTTACTTGTCCGTTATTGTAAAATGCAGCAAAACTTCCATCTACGTATTCTCCACGAAGCAACGTTTTGTGAAGTTTGGTTGATATAACGCCTTCTAGACGACCAATGTATATCTGCCGAAAATGGCCTCAACGGTCCATGCTTTCCAATTCCACCTATTAATCTATGGAAACTGCATAACAGGTATGCGTGGTTCCAGTAACGGCGGAAGCTCATCAGTGGGAATGCTGTGTGTCAAATAATCCTCAGTACCTCCATTATCATGTCACGCGAAACATTTGTGAGTTGTGACCGAACAACAAACGAACTCATGGCTTGGTAGTTAGGATTATTATTCAAGTCGCTCTATGGACTTTGCATGAACAGTTTGCACCACGGGGGTTAGCTCAGACCCACAGGTACTTAACAAGTTGATGATATAGGAACCCCTCGTGGATAAAAGTGGTCGTACGGGCACTGGGAGAGTGTGCACTTCTGGATGTCCACAGTTTCGTGGCATGACACTGTCTTTGGTAGTAGCATTCAGAAGACCACTCTTTTCTGGTGAAGGTCTGCATTTGTGCGGCGTTTGATGTTTTGCAAAAAATTGAACTGGTCCATATTGATGACAGACTTGGAGTAATCGTGGCATGATCATGGAATAATCTTGATACAATCCCCATTATTCAGCAATGCCCCTTTCGGGGATCTTGTCTGACGACAAAGCAATCAGGGATGACTGGTAAATCCTTCAGTTTTCATCTCCTAATGCACTGATGTACCAACCAAATCTCACTCTTTCTATCTGACCTGAATAGATTTTCCAACCAAAGTTCGCCTTCTAGACCCATCTTACCCCCTTTTAATCCGCAGTAATCTTCCTGTGTAGCATCATCTGCATGTTGTTCATCAATGGGTACGCCTCAGTTGCACCTTGCTGCCTTCTCTTCAGTCACCTGACCGGCTGTCTCGAATACGGCTGCATTGATTTTGTCTCGCTGCTTGCGCCCACTGTGTAACGTTAACGTCAAGTTCGCAAAGGGAACCGATGAGGTGAGATCCTCAGACCACAGTAGACGATATCACAAGCATCACTCCTAGCCTAGTCTTAGCTTATCGGCTGAAACCATTACTTCAAAATCGTACCCAATACCCCACGAACCCGTGGGTCCATGTGTGCACGGCTGCTGTCACGAAACTTTCTGCAGACTCAGAGTTTTATTTGTTCGGGTCCCAGTGATTAACCTTCTTGTGTTGGAAGCAGTTCGTGCAGCACACGTAACCACATGTTAACTATATAAATGTGTAGCCCGGTTGTGTTTACCCATGCCATATCAAAAAACTATTGGTCCTAAACAGGTTGTTAGAGTCCTCGTGAGTAATTGGTGAGGTTATTTCAAATTGTCAGGTCCACAACACTTCGCACCATTTGGAAGGTACAGAAAATCCACATAGTCGTGAGGATCATGGATGCTGGACGTGAGACGTTAGACTATGTCGTCACATGATCACAGTCAACGGAGACAAAGGACTGCTTCTTAAGTAAGTTTGCCTTTGGACCGAAGCTACAAAAAACACCCGTTTCACCTTATTCATGACAACAAATAAGTGGTTTTTGCTAGATGACGTTGCCAGGTCTCATCGCTCAATAAGTCAATAAGCCCTGAGTAAAATGTGGAGTTTATTCTCTTATCTGGCAAGCTTGTCTCTCGGAATTGAACGTCACTGAAGGCATGCGGTCGTGATTGCAAAGAACAGTTATTTTTGCCTGACTCTAGCAGCCCGGAAAAGGTTTCTATAACGACCTTGAAGCAGTTCCTGTCAACCACGGCAACGACTGTGTCGAACATCTTGCGGTAAGAAATTCCTGCCAAAATTAAGGTGCACTTCATCAGCCAAAAACAAGCTGTTAACTGAAAAAAAGGTAACCTTACTAGCAGCTTCTAATATTCAGAATTTCAGCATCTTCGGTTTGCCCATTTCAGGAATTATTTTGCTATTGTGCTAGGTTTCCAGAAACTGGATGTTTCGCCGACCCTACAGGTATGTCGTGAATCTAAGTGAAATCAAAAGAATGTTTAAATCTTACCGGGTAGTTAGCCCGCTATCATCATTCTTCAATGCTGAAGTAAACGCATCACTTGCCTACTTAAACTGTTGTAACCGATCAGAAGCTGGTGATATCGTTCTACATATGCACATATTCCAACAGGAACTCGGAGTTGAATGTATCAATTAAGCAGGAAATTCCAACTATTTTACGTTTCATGGAGACTAGTGAGGTTTATAAAACTAGCCGTCAGATCGAGTTAAAATCAAATACCCGTAAATTACAGTATTAACCACGAAGTGGATAACTGCGTTGACCTTTTTGTTTGATAACCGGAACCCGAATGTTTGAACTGTCGGTTGGCACTTGTTCAACCAAGATGACAGCTGCGTGACTTTTCCTTGACGCTGTACACTTGCCAAACCTCGTGTCCAATGACATTTGCTATCGCTTTCCATAGAATAACAAGGATAGAAGGTTTTATCGCGGCCTTTTATTTGAGCAGCCCACTCGAGATGATTGTACTTTCTGTTCGTGACTTATTCTGGTATAAGCATGTGGTGACCAACCAGCGTATGGTTTCTCCAAGGATATCAGCTGCAAGCTTATTTTCTTGCCTGTTAGTTCTGTACGTACGCTTATCTGTGTCTGTTGAAAGAGGCATGTTAGAATTGTAATACCACTTTCTCAGTCGCGCTACTAATTGCATTAAGCAAATAATTCCCCCCCTTTTAACGAATGATCTGTTGTTGTACTGTTCGTTGTCTTCTCATTTACACCTTTTTGAATGTTGTTTAACATGCTCGGGGGTTTTACGCACCCTCTGTTTGGTGCGCTTTCGAATGCCGCCAAGTGGGCTGCAGTGCGCCTCGCACTATTCCCCCCTTTCGTCTTGCTTACTGCCGTTGATCCCAAACATGGTTAGAGGTATCTGTTTATCTTATTTCTCTACACTGTTGGGACTGTACGGTCGAGCACATACTCAGTTGCCCGCTAGAAATATAATAATTCTTGAGACCCCAGTGTATACATTTTACAAAACGTATTCCTAGTGTTAAGGCAGGTCAAGCAAATCCAGTAAAACCGTCAGTGACGATCTGTTGCACATGTGACTTGTATCGGATTAACCGTTGTGTACGTCACCGTTCCACGACAGCTCCCATTTTCCTGGTGATATAGTAAAAATGATTCAACTGAGTAGAAGCAGTGAGTTTCTTCATTATGCAATTGTAATGAGTTGTGTCAATGGCTATAAAGTTTCGAAAAAACTGCGCAACCAAAAGGAAATAAACTGCCCCAGTCACCGAATATAAGCCCATCGTAAAGTGAGATCCGTCTGCGCAAAACGGAAAACACGCGTTTTTGGTCCGTATAAAAACGAACTAGTTGGATGACTTCGTTCAAAATGAAATTTCCTTAAGTAGGTTCTGGTTTCACATATAGCTGATATTGCAGTATTGATCTACTGGTTGAGCTCTTAGGTTTAGGGCAGTAATGGCCTGACAGAAACCTAACCCGTTCGTAGTAATGTTGCTACAAGAGAGCGAACGCCGTACTCAGTATATCTGATCAGTTTAACAGTTTTTTGTCTCAATTCTAAACCACTTGTGAATATTAATATTCTTCAGCTATGTTTCTTCAGTATGATGATTGTGTATTCGTCACAAGTGTCTATTAGAAAGGTTTACTCGGTAGCTTATTTATTCGAAAACTACACACCAATTTAGGACACAATGAACAACCTTGATAAGACCAAAGCATTAAGCAGGTATAAGTCTGGAATTTACTTCCTGAGAAATCGCGTGAGTCACTGCATAAATTTTGAGTTGATGAGATCCCATAGTATTAAAATGTTCTTCCTCTAGGGCAAGATTCTCAAACGAATAAACAATTTAACACTTTTAGTAGTTAATTCCCGTCGGAAGTTTGTCAAACGAATTTTACAAAATTTGAAAACAAAACCTGTTCTCCATTTATGTCTGGAAGAGCAAACACGATAATTGGTAAATGTGGTGAGAATGAGTGCTTTTAACTCCCGCTTTTGGTTTTTCTGCTTAAGCTGCCGCCAGCTTACTTGTATTTATGGTGTGGAAGTTTCCATAATAATTTGGTCACTGTGTGCAATCCTACAACACAGGTACGAAATAAATATCCTACGCCAAACAAGAAACTTCGACTGTGATGGCAAAGGCTATGCGCTTCCAGAATAAACATCTTTGTTGTTTACTGTTGCATGCAAAATGATGAGTGGTTGTGAGGAAATTTACTAAAATCGGCTGTTCTTGAGACACCAAAATATTGAACGAAGTTACAGGGTCGATACAGAGACCAGTTATTCGGATGTTACCAAGGAAGAGTTCATGTTTGCTTTCTTGTAAGCTGTTTTGCGGATGCTGCAACAGGTTAAGCAACCACTCTGATTCATACTCACTTTCACTTGTACTAGGGGTTTTTTCGTAACTTATGTAAATGAACGAACTCGTCGTAGTATGTGCGAATTGCAGAAACGTCTGACTGGCCAGCCGACAGCGGTTTCAGTTACGAACGCCGGAATATGTACTCCGTAACTTTTGAGAGGTTTTCCATTACAACTGCTTAAGTTGTTAATTGTGAATTACGTGCGATGGAGCACATACGGCTTAACTATCGATATTTTTCTAGTATCAGCTACGGGCGACCGGGAATTTATGAACAGTCAGTGTTGTGCACTTTTTCAGTGTTACGGCGATTCCGTCGTGAGTCTATCTCCCACGTTTGATTGGTAACTGTATATAAACTGTCTGGCCAGAGGTACCAATGGTTGTTGTTGTGTACAAAGTTGAACAGTGGTATTAAATGTAGCCTTTCACGTTGAGGTTGGTTGGCAGTGCTTTATAAACTGCCGAAAGTGAGTTTCACGAACGTTCCTCAGTAAAGCGTTGGTCGAACGGCGTTCCGTCTTTATCGAATCAAAGTCCTCAAACACAAGCACTGGCAAATATATGAACACAGATTTACATATTCCTCTTAATTGGAAACCTGGTGACGATTAACTATATACCACCTTTCCATCTAGACAAGTTTAGCCGCGTGATTTGAGATAATACTTGTGAGTCGGACGGAATTCATTTGACGATGTTTAAAGCCCAATTGTGTGTAGAGTAGCCAACTCCTGCACTTTTGAATTTGAGCAGAATCATTGATTCTGTATAGTACCTCTCCAGCCTTTATAGACTAAACTAGATCCAACGGAAGGTACTTGGTTCTAACGCTATTCTCAAGCAACTATCTTATCTAAGCTAATTGTAGTGTGAATGGCGTACACTCCGCAGTTACGTCGGACCCTAATCTTACGGCAGTTGCTTGACAGTCTTTCTCTTATAAGGAATACTGCAGTAAAAATCTGCGTGCTTACCATTAGCTGCAGTACCATCAAATTCGAAAGCCTTCATCAATTGTTTAAAAATTCTGTTCAGGTGTGATAGCCGTGTTGACAAATGCATTGGATTGAAAACTACTTCACGAGCACCGTTGTACTTCAACATTTTTTAACTGGCCTATTGAAAATCGCATGGAACTCGGTGAACAAGATCATAACTGAGCCATCCGCCTGTCACTTTTTCAAAGCATCAACCGAGTATGGCGGAAACCGGACTTACGGAAATTTAAGTTGAACGAGTTATTCAGTTGGAGAGGTAACTAACAAACGCAAAATTGTAGTTGTATTTCAAACAGCTGTTAAAAAGAATAGAATCTGCTTTCCACTGAAAACAGCCGGGAAGACGTCGCGATCACACGTTCCTGTATTAGGAAACGATAATTCATGGTAACTAGGTGTTTTTGCTTATTATTAAGCATTTGAGGATCTACCTTATGTAAAATACGCATCGCTAGGGGTTGCTTACAGCTCTCACACACAGATTACCTTTCCGTCTAACTCCCTTCGGGACGAAATACCAGATTTATAGATCTTTTATAGCAGCTAGAGACAATATCTTCACCGTACACGGAAACTGATATCCTCTCTAACTTCTTGTGAGGCAACCCATTTGACCGCTACGCTGCCGACTTCTCACTTGGCAAACCACCAAACCAACAAGGTTTTACTTCTACTGAGTTAACTGTGAGTTAACCACCCTGCTGCAGTCGAAATCCGTTAGCAATCGATTTACAGTAAGTTTGTTTGAGCCACTGAAAATTGCCTAAAAATGATGACTGATTTAATTCACACGCAACTTACCGTGATAAGAAATGCATATGAAATTATAAATTTTCCCACAGATATCTGCATTCTACGGTGCAATGTACACTTCATAAATTAATTAGGATGCATAGCGTCGGAACAGGTTGGTCAGTAAGGTTCTTCATAAATTTTATTCGCGTAAACAGTGGCTAAGTTTAACCTGCAACCAGGCGCGGAAATATACTCGACCCTGTCGTTTGCGTGAACTGTCCAAAAATTGCATTTAATACTTCCACACTGTGAACCGAGTGGATGTAACAGAATAAGCTGTGCATTGTGTCAGTGCTCATTAGTAAGTAATTCTGACTTCAAGCGCTTGAAACACTGGGTTCTCTTTAACAACTTCATCTATGCAGTTTTGCAATATGTTAACAGCTCATCTACTCTCATTAATCACACGCGTGAAACATACAGGTTATAGACGATAGGTAATTAAAAGTGAATAGGTTATGAGCACGTGCACATTCACAGAAAGTATGATGTCATCAACTCAACGACAACCCGATGGTTTGCTTCAAACACTTTTTCACATATAGCATCAGCTGGTGAGTTATGATCAGCACAGCTTTGGGTTCTAATTGTGTAACATTATTTTGAATGCGCCAGGTGGGTCAATTTGGTAACCTCTTATGGTGAGCCGTCTAGCAATCGATGATGTGGGATTTCGAGCAACACATGTGCCGGTTTGAAATTGTTGTGTCGTCAGTTGTTTTAACTATTTCTGGGTGCTTTATGCAAGTTGCTGAGATAGTTATCGAGCTGCTCATCATTGTGACCACAGGTGTGCTGATAGATAAGTGAAAGCCAGAATGGATAGACAAAGTGCGCACGAGATTATGTCGAGCTAATCGTCTGGTGGTTTGTACCGAGCGTAATTGGGTAGCCTCATACGGGTGGGTTAGAGTAGACCTCAAATTATGCTTGACATCGTTTGCCAAGTGATCTTTATGTTTCACAAATAGAAATATATTCTTCTTTCGAACTTTTTGAACTGGCACATCACACTTGTCCATCTGACCGTGAGTTTTTGTGAGTTTTTCGGGATATCCATTCACCAGTAACGTTTTACTTGGCAACTCTTGTTCCATCTACAGCTTGTCAGATGTGCTAATACGCCTGGCCCAATGAAATAAGGTCTCAACTAAACTACGTTTGTATGCTTCCGAGGCAAAGCCGGAGAGGATCAAGACGTTGCAAATCCTATAACTGTTCTGGCTTTGACGTATTGTGACCAAACCAAAGAATTACTTAATGAGCTCTGTCAAGCTCTTCGATTTCGTAAAATACGTCTTAAAATGTTATCTAAAGGTGACACTTCACAACATCTATTAACAGTAATATTTGCATCATTAAAATTTTTCACCTTACAAGTCATTTACGGTTCTGTTCTTTGTGTTGTTGTTGTTGTTGCGAACTTGATTACGTCGAACGATCCATTAGTGTATTTATAACGAGATAGTCACGCAAACAAAAGTAGTTATAGTGTTGCTCAGCTAATAACTTGATTTCTTCTTCTGTAGTTACAACGATTTTCCGGTAAGTAATGGACTGATCATTAAGTGCCTTACGTAGACTGCTTCCGTCAATTTGTTATTTCGAGAGATAATCAGCAGTATGGAGATTCAGCTTCAGTTAGTACACCGATTTCAGTCTTTTAAAGATACAGCTATTTTATCCTCACAGTTGGCTGATGACTGAGAGCGACTTTACACACTGTCGGGGAAAGCCTAACTCGTAAATGTGCAACCAGTATATTGTTGCAACTGGCTAATAAACATGTCTACATACTCCACTGATCCAAAATCACACTTGGACCTGGTGTGCACCGTAGTTGAACAGTTGTATTTGATGGGGGGCACCTACAAATCTGCATTTAATTCTCATAGTCCAACAATCGGATAACCCTAACGCGGTAATAGTTGGAGGTCGCAGGACTCCGTTTCAAACAAGACCGTCAAATCACTAGTTAAATCATATACTGGTTCAAACCAACAACAATTTGGTATTTACGTGAACAGGGTGAACTAACTGATTGTCACTATCTGCCAAATTAAATAGGGTCGGTACCATTATGCTTGTCTGTAGTCTATACTACCATTGAGCAAACTTGAATAGTGATGCTGTAAAATGTGTAACCAAATGCACTAAAAACCAGCCAACAGAGATCGATACCAAAGTTGACAATTTGATGTAGAGAATAGTAACTTTATTCTCCACCATCAATCCGGAAGTTCAAGATACATTACATGTATAAGCTTGGCCGAACACATGGTGAGCGTAAACGGGGTTTATCCTGAGTTGTCTGGTCGCATCACTGTTGTGGCTTTCACCTTACAATGACCTAGATTATGGATACCGACTAATGCTAGTCAATCATCAAGTTATTTGCAAAAAAAACCATCAACAAAACACAGTCATGCGTGCGCACCACGCGAAGCAATTTCAGAACTGTTAATTGTTGTGAAAACATCCATGTTACGATTGTCAACGTTGAAGTTATGCTTATATTTGTGAAATAAAAAGCACAATTTTTCCTCTCTACATTTAACACTTTCTCTTGTTTGAGTTCACCTCAGTGAATGGTAAGCATTAGGACACATCCGTGCTCTTATCAACAGCTGAATGAGGCTTTAGATGATTAGAAAGTGGGCACCCAATGAACATGGCAAAACACACCGGAGTTTACGAAATTACCGCATCTATAATTCAGTTTATGGTTTTACTCGTAACGCATCGTTCCTAGGTTTCTCTTATTTATGCAGAGAAAGACTAAACCTGTTACAGCCGAGGATAACAACCAACACGCCTTCAAAGTTAATCCGTTCTTGACCGCAATTTTTGTCACGACATGTTTATACTGACAAAAGTAGGGCTGGTGTGTTAGTCTGTAATTGGCAAAGAATTCATTTGGTTTTTAACAATAGGCAATGGCTACATTACCCAGACTACCTTACGATGGTAGAAGATTTGGTTGATGTCTAGTGAACATCACTGACGACTAATCATAGGCTTTGCTTTCACACAGAACTTTCAGTCCTTCTTCAAAAAATGTAAAAGACTCAGGTTTTGTTCCTTTTTAAACACACTGTCAATAGTGCGTATCCTTGTGAAGACCAGGAGGCAACTCTGGACGCGCTTTTTTGAGGTAACACTCCATGACACAGCACCATCTACTTCACAATAGGTACTACCAAGTTATCCTGCACGAACATTCAGCTTGTGTGTATAACAGCCTGCCCGATTGCCCTGATGGTACATACGGTAACTGTCACGCTGATTTCAACCAATGACCCACTTAACAGGAGTTCTACGATATTGACACGATAGGAAGCGCCGCGCAACTATGAACGAAACTCTTGTCGGGCGCATTTCTGTACAAGCTTGGGTTACTCCAAAAATACTACTCACTTACAAAATCTTTCAGTTCCCCCGAACCAAACAGCAGCATGATTGACATTCCCTGTAATACAATGAGTAGTTTGTCTTACTAAATTTGGAACATTATTTCCTCGTCATCAGCCTGAACAAAGAATGGAAAGAATCAACATCGCGTAAATTTTTTTTTTGCTACCTGTTTTTTGGTGAAGTAGACGCCTTTTGTGTCATCAGAAAGCCTGAAACTCCGGTCAGTACGTCGAAATGATTAGTACTTTGCGGTAGCCGAAAACAATGTGCACGTCAAGCTGCTGCCTTCATCGCGCGATTGGAACCCACCGGCAAGTGCCCATAACCTAGTTATGTAAATGTGCTTGATTTTCGCACTCTGCCCGGTATGAATTTGCTTCTGTGTGAATCAACAGAATCCACCCACTTTTCCTTGAGTTGACAGGTATACGCATACACACAGCGCCCAAAAATTTGTACCTTCCTTGTTCACTACAATCAGACAGTGTGGTCGATTTCCAGGGGAGTACGAACGCGTGTCTGCCTGCCTCTACCAATTTGTTAGTCGAGATTAACAACTGTGCTCACTACCGATTAGGTTCACTTACGAGAGGGCAAAGCCAAACTACTTGAACTTGACTTTAAAGTGCTGCGTGGTACTTACAAGTCCTTGTTTCTACTGTTTGTCTGGCCCAATCAACATTCACTGCAGTCAAGTGAACTTCAAGGCAGTAAATGAGATTACAACCTGCGTGTGCATGAAAACTGGAATCGAATATTTTGATAGTTAGCATTTTCAGCTGCAAGATGTCAGTTAGTCAAACTTTCTTACTTTCGGGTGTCAAAGTAAAATTTGTAAAATCAAACAGGAAAGGTTATTGGTTAATGTTGTGATTGTATGCAGTGTTGATAGGATACGGTTACAAGCGTGCGGAATCATTTTATTGACCAGTTAGTACACGGGAGATCAAGTAAACAAGACCAGACCGAAGGACCTTCTAGAATACCAAAAGTAATGCATATGACCGAATCTGGAGATCTTGCAGTATAGTGTATCGGTCTCACGAACTTCATGCTAAGAAAAACTGCGGAAATTTTTGAAAAACAAAAAGAAACATCAAAGCCTCATTGTTCACAGGCACTAAAATGTTACATCTCGGAGGTTAAGCAATAAACCAACAATCGGAAGGGTATAACCCTATAGCAGTTTCGCTTGAAAACCACCGACATGAAAACACTGACAAGTGGTAAGATATTTAGTGGGTCTNATTGTTCACAGGCACTAAAATGTTACATCTCGGAGGTTAAGCAATAAACCAACAATCGGAAGGGTATAACCCTATAGCAGTTTCGCTTGAAAACCACCGACATGAAAACACTGACAAGTGGTAAGATATTTAGTGGGTCTAAACACCGTCAAATTACTCGAGCATGAACGCGGAGTCAAAATGTGGTAAAAACCAAAGTGAAATGACTCACAGTAGTTTGTGAAGATGCATTAGTTTAGAAGTTCCACTATACTGAATGAAATATCCGACGGATACGATCCGTAATGTTACTTCTAAGAGATTTCTGCTGAGATAGATTATAAGTTCCGTTGTTATTCTATCCTCCCGAAACCTGTACTCGAACGACACGGAACGTAGAGAAAATGCACGGCTCACGACCTCGGAGGTAGATTTTGAATTATTGATTATCGAATCAATCGATTAAATTGGTTTAAACATGGACTGTACACGTGAGTTAGATAAGAGCGAAAAGAGCGAACAATAAAAATTATAAACTACAAAGTGCTCTACGGAACGCTACAGATAGCCCTAGTTTATGAAATCACTGCTAGTTGGGTTGTGGACGTCAGTAGCTATTCATACATGAGGTTTGATAATGTCAATGGAGTATCACTGTTTTACGGACCATTAACGCTAGTGACGAAAACCAAGGGTCACTTGATACTAAAAGCAAAAGGTATTCAGAATACTCAAGAAATGCAAGTTTCGTGAAGTCTCCGGAGTAGAATGTGAATCCAGTCATAGTTCTCAGTTAGAAAGTGAATGTTTCGCAGCTGACTTGAAAACTAAACACTAATGTGGCACTTAGACGAATAAAAGTTGTTCTGCCTTCTGTTCAACAAACAGTTCACCCCTTGTATGTTTTTAGCATTGACAGATTACTAGAGCAAACTGTCAGTCTGTGAAAGCAGTTGTCATCCCAAATGTGGGGTTGCATTACAGAAAACGATCATGTGTGTGATTAATTTTGCGAATGATTTTCTGGTTTAAGAATCTAACTTATGACATGTAACACACCGCTTCTATACTCTAGTCTGAGATGTATTTTATAGACCGGTTTTTAACTTACAGCAAATGATCAATCAGTGATTACGTTGCCGCGAAAGCTCTCGTCAGCCTGATTTACATATGGTCTATTTGCGTGCCATAAACGACCCCAGTTATCGTGCGGTGTCAACAAGCACTCAGATGAGTTGACGTTGAAAATGTGTACAGAAATGTGTGTATTTCACTGTGATTCGTGAGCACTTTCCTGAGGGGACGGTTCATTCACTCATTCATTAGCAATGGCCTTGAGTCTGTCCACAGGATACTGTGGATTGGACTGTCGGTCAATCTAGTGGTAGCATGAAGTGGGTCACAAGAAGAAAAGTCGGTAAAAGGGTTAAAAGTTGATGGGAGAAATTTTGGGCAAAAAAACTAAAAATAGCAAGGACACAGGTGCCATTGCTTGTGACACACATCCCTCTCGGATACCTTCTGTAGCTAACAGTTTGAACGGTCACGAGATCTCAGCTAAGAATACGACAGCTACAAACCGTACTCTGTGAAACAATCCGGGACTTCGTGTTTGGCTATCACGACCACCAAGCGGTTTCACCCACCTGTGCGTGCGGTAGAGAAATGTGGAGCCTTCAGAATGTTAGGGTTGGTGAAGATGAGAATGACATGGTGACACGACATAATTGGGATGTTTCTGTAAATAATGTCATCAATTTTATTGAACCACTGGAACAGCTTGCACCGCAGTCAAGTGTACCAAGTCCATGAGGAAAAATTCATCCAGCAACAAACATCTATGAACTGAAGGGAAAAAAACAACGCCAAGTTCATTTTACATTATCGAAGCACGAAAGTTTGTAGCTTCAACGTTCTTTGTAGTTTTCCTACTCGATTGTAAAACGACGTTCCTATTTTTTCACAGTTCACTTCGGAAAAAAGTCTTATCCATTCTGATATCGGTTACTTTAGGAGCAAGGAAAAGCCAGTAAGAAATGCTATCTTCGTCATTTTGGTAGTTCAATATTTTCACCAAAGAAATCATTTGCGCTCTATTAAACAACACCAAACTGAACAAACATGTTTGTTGAAATTTATAGAGAGTATACTCAACTGCCCGTCATATTCAGTTTCCAAACTACGCTAACATATTCAAGCCTTGCTTACAGTTGAAGACGACAGTTATGATATCGAACCGAGGAACATGGGATGTGTTTTGGTATTGATATGTTCGCCGAGCTTGGCATTTAGGTTGCAAACGTTTCATCACCAGGCGAGGTGACATCATCAGTGCGTAAGTGTTTCAGCGTATATTTTAAATGTGAAGATTGATCGATGCCTGCTCTTATATAGGATAGTCAGTTGACCTACTAGCCTGGATTCTGGTTGGTCGCTTTCCGTCGTATTTGACCTCTGGTCCGACCCACCATTGGTTGACTTT